>OU342745.1:197502696-197740605 GCA_910589775.1 Avena eriantha
CCCACAGGTTGTTTGGAACTCCTCCAACTAACTGCTGCTCCGTTCAGGGAGAAAAACGTATCCGGATTGAGACTTAGAGTCATCTGGATCAGTGTCAAAGCTAGCATCAACATAACACTTAGCGACTAGCTCTTCTTCACCTCCGTATACAAGAAACATATCCCTAGTTCTTCTCAAGTACTTAAGGATATTATTGACCGCTATCCAGTGTTCCGAACCTGGATCATATTGGTACCTACTAGTCAAACTAATAGCATGTGCCACATCCGGTCTTGTACATAGCATGGCATACATTATAGAGCCTATGGCTGAGGCATAGGGGATCTTATCCATTATCTCTCTTTTCTTCCACCATAGCTAGACTTTGAGTCTTACTCAATGTCTTGCCTTGCAACATAGGTAAGAACCCCTTCTTACTTTCGTCCATATTAAACTTCTTTAATATCTTATCAAGGTATGTACTCTGCGATAGCCCAATTAGGCATATTGATCTATCTCTATAGATTTTAATGCCCAATATATATGACGCTTCACGAGGGTCCTTCATCAAAAATTTGCTGTTTAGATAACTTTTAACACTGTTTAAAAGATCTATATCATTTCCAATCAATAATATTGCATCCACATATAATATTAGAAATGCCACATTGCTCCCACTCACTTTCTTGTAAATACAAGCCTCTCCATAAGTTTGGACAAATCCAAACTCTTTGATCACCTCATCAAAGCGGAGATTCCAACTCCGGGATGCTTGCTTCAGTCCATAAATGGATCGCTGAAGCTTGCATACCTTATCAGCATCCTTAGGATCGACAAAACCCTTAGGTTGTATCATATACAACTCTTCTTCAATATTACCATTGAGGAACGCAGTTTTGACATCCATCTGCCATATTTCATAATCGAAATATGCAGCAATTGCTAACATAATCCTAACCGACTTAATTATCGCTACGGGAGAGAATGTCTCATCATAGTCAACTCCTTGAATTTGTCGAAACCCCTTTGCGACAAGTCAAGCCTTATAGATGGTCACATTACCATCAGCATCAGTTTTTGTTTTGAAAATCCATTTATTCACAATGGCCTTTCGATCGTGAGGTAAGTCCACCAAGGTCCAAACCTAGTTTTCGTACATGGATTCCATCTCGGATTTCATGGCTTTTAGCCATTTGTTGGATTAGGGCCCATCATCGCTTCTTCATACGTCGTAGGGTCATCCGTTTCATCAATCATGAAATTCATAACAGGATTCCCGTACAGTTCAGGAGTTGCACGTGTCCTGCTTGACCTACGAGGTTCGGTAGTGTCCTCTTTCGGAGTTTCATGATCAATATCATTAGCTCTCTCCTCATTAGGTGAAGTCAACTCCGAAACAACTTCCGGTGCTGCGCTACTCGCCATTTCATGAAGAGATGGTTCAATAACCTCTTCGAGTTCTACCTTCCGACTATTCACACCTTTCGCGAGAAACTCCTTCTCAAGAAAGGATCCATTCTTGGCAATAAAAATCTTGCCCTCGGATCTGTGATAGAAGGTATACCCAATCGTTTCCTTAGGGTATCCCATGAAGGCGCATTTTTCCGCTTTGGGTTCGAGTTTATCCAGTTGAAGTTTCTTCACATAAACATTGCATCCCCAAACTTTAAGAAATGACAGCTTTGGTTTGTTCCAAACCATAATTCATACGTTGTCTTTTCAACGGATTTAGATGGTGCCCTATTTAAAGTGAATGCAACGGTTTCCAGTGCATAACCCCAAAATGACAGTGGCAAGTCTGTCAGAGAAATCATAGATCGAACCGTATCTAATAAAGTACGATTACGACGTTCTGACACACCATTACGCTGTGTTGTTCCGGCAGGCGTGAGTTGTGAAACTATTCCACAGTCTTTCATATGTGTGCTAAACTCGTAACTAAGATACTCTCCCCCACGGTTGGACCGCAGAAATTTGATCTTTCTGTTACGATGATTTTCCACTTCATTCTGAAATTCCTTGAACTTTTCAAAGGATTCAGACTTATGTTTCATTAAATAGATATACCCGTATCTACTCAAATCATCCGTGAAAGTAACAAAATAACGATATCCACCTCGCGCCGACACGGTCCAAACACATCAGTATCTTTGATTTCCAATAAATTTGTCGCCCGTTCCATTGAACCGGAAAACGACGTTCTAGTCATCTTGCCCATAAGGCATGGCTCACATGTATCAAATGATTCAAAATCAAGTGATTCCAAAAGTCCATCAGAATGGAGTTTCTTCATGCGTTTAATGCCAATATGACCTAGACGGCAGTGCCACATATATGTAGATATATCATTATCAAGTTTAATCCTTTTAGCATTAGTATTATGAATATGCGTAATACTACTATCGAGATCCAACAGAAATAAACCATTCAACATAGGTGCATGACCATAAAAGATATTATTCATATAAATTGAACAACCATTGTTTTCAGACTTAAACGAATAACCACTTTGCATCAAACACGATCCGGATACAATGTGCATGCTTAGTGCAGGCACCAAATAACAATTATTCAGGTTTATAACTAATCCCGATGGCATATGCAGACGCAGTGTTCCGGCGACGATCACATCAACTCTTGATCCATTGCCGACCCGCATCGTGACCTCATCCCTTGCTAGCTGTCGCTTGTTCTGCAGCCCCTGAACCGAGTTATATATATTAGCAACCGACCCCGTATCAAATACTCAGGTGCTACTGCGAGTACTAGTCAAGTACACATCAATAACATGTATATCACATATACCTTTGTTTGCCTTAACGGCCTTCTTGCCCGCCAAATACTTGGGGCAGTTGCGCTTCCAATGACCAGTCCCCTTGCAATAGTAGCACTCGGTATCAGACTTAGGGCCAGCTTGGGGTTTCTTTTCAGTTGCGGCAACAGATTTGCCGCCCTTCTATACCTTTTGCTTGCCTTTCTTGTCCTTCTTGAAACTGGTGGTTTTATTGATCATCAACACTTGATGTTCTTTCCTAAGCTCCACTTCTGAAGTCTTAAGCATTGACAGAAGCTCAGGAAGAGACTTCTTCATGCCCTGCATATTATAGTTCATCACGAAGCTCTTGTAGCTAGGTGGTAGAGATTGGAGAACACGATGTATGCCTAAGTCAATGGGAATCGTTATTCCCAAGGACACAAGCTTATCGGCGTACCTAGACATTTTGAGTACGTGCTCACTAACGGAGCTGTTCTCCTCCATCATGCAGCTAAAGAACTTTTCAGAAGCATTATAACTCTCTACGGCAGCATGGGTATCGAAAATCATTTTCAATTCTCCCATGGTATCAAAGGCATTGCCATTTTCAAAATGCTTTCGAAGTTCTGGCTCTAGCCCATACAGTATGCCGCAATGAACTAAGTTGTGGTCCTCTTGACGAGTTATATAGACGTTCTTTTCCTTGTCAGGGGCATCAGGAGCTGGTGGGGGCGTATCGGTGCCTCTAGCACATATTGCTTTTGTGCAGCAGTGAGGAGAATCCTCAAATTCATAGCCCAGGTTGTGAAGTTGCTACTATTTGCATCAAGCTTCTCTTTCTCCATGAACATATTGAAATTAAAAGCAGGTGGCTCTATCTACAACAGAATTTGTAAAGTATATTTAGACTAATTTTATGATAGATTGAGTTCAACTAATCCAAATTACTGATGAACTCCCACTCAAAAACGACATCCCTCGTGTCCTTTTGGTGATTACATGAACCAAATCCACTACACCAAGTCCGATCATCACGTGAGTCGGTGTAGCTTCAAAGGCGAGCATCTATATGGGCATCATATCAACTATATGACTCATGCTTAACCTTTCGGTCCGTGTTCCGAGGCCATGTCTGTACATGCTAGGCTCGCCAAGTAAGAACCTTAGTATTTGCGTGTGTAAAACTGTTTTACACCCGTTGTGTGAAAGAGTAGAGTCGATAACACCCGATCATCACGTGATGCCTCAAAACACGATCCACAAAATGGTGCATACTTAAGGAAGAACATATTTTATCTTGATATCTAAATGAGGGATCATCTTGTAATGCTACCAAACGCGCCAAACTAGCAATATAAGATGCTAACATCTAATGTGTGAAGTGAGATGATATGGTCCATGCATTTGATCTCTATCATTTGCATCGTGGTATGATCTCTATCATTCCTTTGTGTGTAAGGCCAAGGTCTATGGAACTTACACGTTAAGTGAGTTGTAAGAGTGTCTATCATACATCTACTTACAACAATACCATATCAAGACACTAGCCCAGCAACGATCTAAAACTAGACGCCTCTAATTTATCAATTGAAAGTTTTACGTGGCTTAGGTATTTCGGAGATAGAACCTGTCTTACCTACGAACATGAACCAAAACGAGGATAACCAAGTTATTAGCAACTCGTTGTAAATTAGATATTGACTATAGTAGGAGAGATAGACACCCGCTAGCCACTTATGCAAAACTCGTTGCATGTCAGTCATGGAACCGGTCTCATGTACGATGACATGTAAGGTTGGTCCGGGCCACTTCATCCCACTATGCCACCAATATCCAAAATACATAGAAGATACAATAACATGATCATCATCGCCCACATATAAACATATGTGTACTACCCGTGCAAAGTACCTTCGCATAGATCAAGCTCTGATACCACTGTTGGGTCCGCAGCATAGAAAACAAAAAATTTCCTACGATGAGAACTATACGCCAATATCTATCTACTAGATACAGAGCAAGGGGTGGACATACATCCATGGAGAACTTACCCTCGAAGAAAACGAGTTTTTTTAACGAGTAGGAACTCGTGGTTGATGTAGTCATACGCTTGTCGATCTCATTATCATGTGGAAGTCCGAGCACAGCAAATCAGCAGCGCATCCGTCCTCGCACACACGTCCAAGCCACCGGACAACCTCCACCTCCTCGCTCCAGCGAATCAGCGGAAGCAGCAACTCCTTTCAGACACAAGGCCACCGGGAACATGTATCTCGCTAATCCGAGACCATGGGGAAATATCTAAAGGGGGAGAGAGATCCTTCACGAGGAGGTGTAGTTTGTGAGAGGGGAGAGGGGGGATTTATATAGGAGGTATGGAGACCCCTCCCCTCCCATAGCCGGCGCATGATGGGGGGACTCCTCCCCTCCTTCATTCATGTGGTGAACCTCCACTCACATAAACATGGCCTCCACCCAAAATCCCACTCACATGTATTTAATTTCCACCAAATTAAATGCAACTCTCAATTAATAAAACTCTTTTATTAATTTTATTCAGAATTTTGTTAATTACTTTAATTAACAAACATTCACATAAAACCCCTTGCAATATTTCAATATCACATGTAGAACCACTTTCTGCAATTTCACCCGAAACAATTCCGGTTTCTATCGAAACAATTCCTGTTTCTATCGAAATATTTCCTATGCTTTGCAAACCTTTTGTCTGAAACATTTGTGCTCCTAAATGGTGTACGGCAACCCTTAAGTGTGTCACCCTATGGTTCGCGAATAATGCAGACATGATTGAGACTCCTCTCAGATTAATAATCAGAAGCGGGACCTGGAGATCCATACTGACTCCTGCACATTCAACAATGACTTCTGTGATCGTGAGAACCTTTAACGCTAGTAATTTAATCCCTTTGTCTCATGATATAATACATGTCCGAGATTCGATCATCGGTATCCAAATACCTAGTTTGATCTCGTTACCGACATGCACTCTTTTCTCATTCCCGTGATATAACATTCTAGGGATCACATCACTTGCTTGCAAGCTATCTTAATGTGATATCACTGAGAGGGCCCAGAGTATATCTATCGGTCATCGACATTGACAAATTCCACTCTTGATCCATGAGCCTCTACATAACACATTCATAGCACCGAACCCACCTTTATAGTCACCCTGTTATGGTGTGATGTTTGATGTTATCAAGATACTCTTCCGGTGTTAGCAATTAACATGATCTCATGGTCTAAGGACTAAGACTACTTCGTATGATGTTATAGCAATATAAACATAATGAATTGATCGTAATGCTATACTTGGGATGAATGTTCATCACATCATTTCACAAATGTTGTGACCTTGTTATTAACAACATCCAATGTCCATGATCAGGAAACCTTGATCATCTTGTTAATCAACAAGCTAGTCTATAAGAGAGGCATAACTGGGAACCCTTTTTGTTTATTAAACACACATGTATTGACGTTTCCTATCAATACAATTATAGCATGCAAAATAAACATCTATCATATACAAGGAATACATAATAACAACTTTATTATTGCCTCTCAGGGCATATTTCCTTCAGTAGTGACTCTAGTTGTGGTTTATGAAAAGGACACACATGCAATGACACTTGTGGATCCAAGTGGTTTATGAAAAGAACACACATGCAATGACTCTAGTGGTGGTTTAGTAAAATAACAAGCAGGCAATGACACTAGTGGTGGTTTAGGAAAAGAACACACATGCAAAGACATGCAATGACACTAGTTGATCCATGTGGTTTAGTAAAGGAACACAGATGAAATGACACTGGTGGTGGTTTAAGAAAAGAACACACATGCAAATGACTCTAGTGGGTCCATGTGGTTTATGGAAAGAACACACATGCAATGAATCTAGTGGTGGTTTATGAAAAGAACATGCATGCAATGACACTGGTGGCATGTGGTTTATGAAAAGAACAAACATGCAATGACTCTAGTTGTGGTTTATGAAAATAACACACATGCAATGACTCTAGTGGTGGTTTAGGAAAAGAACACACATGGAATGACATGGAATGACACTGGTGGATCGATGTGGTTTAGGAAAGGAACACACATGCAATGACACTAGTGGTGGTTTATGAAAAGAATACACATGCAAATGACTCTGGTGGATCCATGTGGTTTATGGAAGAACACACATGCAATGAATATAGTGGTGCTTTATGAAAAGAACACACATGCAATGACACTGGTGGATCCAAGTGGTTTATGAAAAGAACACACATGAAATGATTCTGGTGGTGGTTTAGGAAAAGAACAAACATGCAATGACTCTAGTGGTGGTTTATGAAAAGGACACACATGCAATGACGCTGGTGGATCCATGTGGTTTAGTAAAATAATACACATGCAATGACACTACTGGTGGTTTAGGAAAAGAACAAACATGCAAAGACATACAATGACACTGGTGGATCCATGTGGTTTAGGAAAGGAACACACATGCAATGACATTGGTGGTGGTTTATGAAAAGAACACCAATGCAAATGACTATGGTGGATCCATGTGGTTTATGGAAAGAACACACATGCAATGAATCTAGTGGTGGTTTATGAAAAGAATACACATGCAATGACACGAGTGGATCCCAGTGGTTTATGAAAAGAACACACATGCAAATGACTCTAGTGGATCCATGTGGTTTATGAAAAGAACACACATGCAATGACTCTAGTGGTGGTTTATGAAAAGAACACACATGCAATGACTCTAGTGGTGGTTTATGAAAAGAACACACATGCAATGACTCTAGTGGTGGTTTAGGAAAAGAACACATAAGCAATGACACTGGTGGATCCATGTGGTTTAGTAAAATAACACACATGCAATGACACTAGTGGTGGTTTAGGAAAAGAAAACACATCCAATGACTCTAAATGTGGTTTATAATAAGAATACACATGCAATGACACTGGTGGATACAAGTGGTTTATGAAAAGAACACACAAGCAATGACTGTAGTGGTGGTTTAGGAAAAGAAGACACATGCAATGACTGTAGTGGTTGTTTATGAAAAGGACACACATGCAATGACACTGGTGGATCAATGTGGTTTAGTAAAATAACACACATGCAATGACACTAGTGGTGGTTTAGGAAAAGAACACACATGGAATGACATGCAATGACACTGGTGGATCCGTGTGGTTTAGGAAAGGACCACACATGCAATGCCACTGGTGGTGGTTTATGAAAAGAGCACACATACAAATGAATCTGCTGGATCCATGTGGTTTATGGAAATAATACACGTGCAATGAATCTGGTGGTGGTTTATGAAAAGAACTCACGTGTAATGACATTGGTGGATCCATGTGGATTATGAAAATAACAAACATGCAATGACTCTAGTTGTGGTTTATTAAAAGAACACATACACATGCAATGACTCTATTGGATCGAGGTGGTTTATGAAAAGAAAAAACACATAGTGACTCTAGTTGTGGTTTAATAAACACATGCAATGACACTGGTGGATCCAAGTGGTTTATGAAAAGAACACACATGCAATGACTCCAGTGGTGGTTTAGTAAAATAACAAACATGCAATGATGCTAGTGGTGGTTTAGGAAAAGAACAGACATGCAAAGACATGCAATGACACTGGTGGATCCATGTGGTTTTGGAAAGGAACTTACATGTAATGACACTGGTGGTGGTTTAAGAAAAGAACACACATGCAAATGACTCTAGTGGATCCATGTGGTTTATGGAAAGAACACACATGCAATGAATCTAGTGGTGGTTTATGAAAAGAACATGCATGCAATGACACTGGTAGATCCATGTGGTTTATGAAAAGAACAAAGATGCAATGACTCTAGTTGTGGTTTATGAAAAGAACACACATGCAATGACTCTAGTGGTGGTTTAGGAAAAGAACACACATGCAATGACACTGGTGGATCCATGTGGTTTAAGAAAGGAACACACATGCAATGACACTGGTGATGGTTTATGAAAAGAACACACATGCAAATGATACTGGTGGATCCATGTGATTTAGTAAAATAACACACATGCAATGACACTAGTGGTGCTTTAGAAAAAGTACACACATGCAATGATACCAGTTGTGGTTTATTGAAAGAACACACATGAAATGAGACTGGTGGATCCAAGTGGTTTATGAAAAGAACACACATGCAATGACTCTAGTGGTGGTTTAGGAAAATAACAAACATGCAATGACTCTAGTGGTGGTTTATGAAAAGGACAAACATGCAATGACGCTGGTGGATCCATGTGGTTTAGTAAAATAACACACATGAAATGACACTATTGGTGGTTTAGGAAAAGAACACACATGCAAAGACATGCAATGACACTGGTGGTTCCATGTGGTTTAGGAAAGGAACACACATGTAATAACATTGG
Organism: Avena eriantha; assembly: GCA_910589775.1. NCBI lineage: Eukaryota > Viridiplantae > Streptophyta > Magnoliopsida > Poales > Poaceae > Avena > Avena eriantha. The sequence continues at coordinate 197,511,879 of OU342745.1, forward strand.
TGGTAGTTTATGAAAAGAACACACATGCAAATGACTCTGGTGGATGCATGTGGTTTATGGAAAGAACACAGATGCAATGAGTCTAGTGGTGGTTTATGAAAATAACACACATGCAATGACACTAGTGGATCCATGTGGTTTATGAAAAGAATAAACATGCATTAACTCTAGTTGTGGTTTATGAAAAGAACACACATGCAATGACTCTAGTGGTGGTTTAGGAAAAGAACACACATGCAATGACATGCAATGATACTGTTGGATCCATGTGGTTTAGGAAAGTAACACACATTCAATGACACTGGTGGTGGTTTATGAAAAGAACACACATGCAATGACGCTAGTAGATCCATGTGGTTTAGTAAAATAACACACATGCAATGACACTAGTGGTGGTTTAGGAAAAGAACACACATGCAATGACTCTAGTTGTGGTTTTTGAAAAGAACACACATGCAATAACACTAGTGGATCCAAGTGGTTTATGAAAAGAACACACATGCAATGACTCTACTGGTGGTTTAGGAAAAGAACACACATGCAATGACATTGGTGGTGGTTTATGAAAATGTAACATATGCAATGACACTGGTGGATCCATGCGGTTTAGTAAAATAACACACATGTAATGTCTCTAGTGATGGTTTAGGAAAAGTACACACATGCAATGACACTGGTGGATCCATGTGGTTTAGGAAAGTAACACACATTCAATGACACTGGTGGTGGTTTATTAAGAGAACACACATGCAAATGACTCTGGTGGATCCATGTGATTGATGGAAAGAACACACATGCAATGAATCTAGTGGTGGTTTATGAAACCAACACACATGTAATTACATGCAATGACACTGGTGGTGGTTTATGAAAAGAGCACACATGCAAATGACTCAGCTGGATCCCTGTGGTTTATGGAAAGAACACACATGTAATGAATCTAGTGGTGGTTTCTGAAAATAAATAACATGTAATGTTTGATGTCTAGGCACTTCTATTCTTGTAGAGAGTTGTTGGGCCTCCAAATGCAGAGGTTTGTAGAACAGCAGCAAGTTTTCCCTTAAGTGGATCACCCAAGGTTTATCGAACTCAGGGAGGAAGTGGTCAAAGTTATTCCCTCTAAAGCAGCTCTGCAATCAAGATACAAGAAGTCTCTTGTGTCCCCAACACACCCAATACACTTGTCAGGTGTATAGGTGCACTAGTTCGGGGAAGAGATTGTGAAATACAAGTGGTATGGATAATTATAAGTGGTAACGGTGATAGAAGATAGCTTGATGGCGTGGAAGAGACTAAAGGCAAACTGAAATAAAGATGGAAGCAAGCAAACATGTAACAAATCTAGTAGCAAACGGTGTTTCAGTGCTTAGAAACAAGGCCCAGGGTTCATACTTCACTAGTGAACACTCTCATATAAATATATTCTTCTTCATGATACTACTCTTAACTACTCTCCGGTTGGACACTCTAATCGATGGTAGGGCTATAACAGGACACCTCAAAGTAAGCCTTTCCCATCTAGAAAACCCCACACTATCACCTAGAGTACTAGATGAGTCCAACAAACAACACAATTTCATAAAGACATCCAACTCCAAATATAACTCATAACAAGTATTTGTAATCTCTAGCCTAAGTGCCACCATGGTGTGCACGCTGTCACTTTCACACACATGGAGAGAGCAGAGATCTATTAAAGCACTTGAGTAGCAAGGTAGATCTATAGATTACAAGCTCATGATCACAATATGATCATGCATAGAGAGAGAGATGAACACATAGCTACCGGTAGAACCCTTAGCCTCGAGGAAGAACTACTCCCTCCTCATCATGGGAATTAGCAATGGTGATGGAGATGGCGGTGGAGATCGATGGAGATGGCTCCGGAGGCACTTCCCCGTCTTGGCAGGGTGCCGGAACAGAGACTTTCTGTCCCCCGAATCTCCCCTTCGGTGGCGGCGGCGCTGCGGAACTTTTTGTGGACTTCTGATTGACTACTGAGTGTTTTCACATCGGGAGGGTTCTTATAGGCAAAGAGGCAAGGTCGGTGGGTGACCAGGGGGCCCACACCACCTGGTGGTGCGGCCAGGGCTAGCCCGTGCCACCACATGGTGTGGCCGCCCTGTGGCCCCTCTCCGTCTCGTCTTCTGGCTCCGTGAGTCTTCCGGTAAAATATCAACTTTGGCTTTTGTCCCGTCTAATTTCGAGAATATTCATTTTCTGACTTTCTGGAACCAAAAATAGCAGAAAACAGGCAACTGGCACTGTGGCGTCTTGTTAATAGGTTAGTCCAAGAAAGTGTATAGAAAGTACTCCAAAGTTGGAACAAAACACAAGAAAGAAGATAAAACCAAGAATGAAACATCAAAAATTATAGATACATTTGCAATGTATCAACATCCCCAAGCTTAACTCCTGCTCGTCCTCGAGTAGGTAAGTGATAAAAAGAAAGACTAATTTTTGAGGTGACATGCACCATCATAAACTTGATCAAAGTATTTGTAAAACATGGATAGCTGGGATCATAATACTTCAATCGTAACATGAAAGACAAAGTTCTAGCAATAACACAAAGAAACTATGATGCAACATGAAAAGGCACAAACAAAAGATTCATGAATAACAATGCTTTGCAATACGTTTGTTTGTTTCACATAAAGAAAACATAGCATAATAGTATTCAGCTTGTCCCTCAATAGAGTAGCAAATATAAATGCATAGGACACCATCAAAGTTCATAGGATTGACTAGATACAAATAGTTTAAAACAAGCAATATCAAGTTATGCATCAATCAACTAGTCTTGGGACAATGCACATAGAACTAAGAATGGCCACTATGCTCTCAATTAGGTGCATAAACATAGAAGGTGGAGACTCAATATAATGGTGGAAGAAAGGCCTTCATAGAAGGAAGTAGGGATTCAAGTCTCATAAAGAGCTTCCAAAAATTATGGTACTTATAGCTTTCAGCTCTCATTGCTCCTATCATAAGCATCTTGAAGTGATTAAGGTTAAAGTGAACAAACTATGGTGTATATGCTTGACGAAGTATAAGTTAGAAATCTCATGTCCCTTGTATACGAGGGCCGCTCCTCATGCTACTCAAGTTTAGTCACCGGTAAGTTCTTGTCATCGTAAGTACATGTGTATCATAGAGAACCGCCAACGGGGTACCCCTTGCCCGATGATACGGAAGAATCCCCATATCAAAATGACAAGGCAAGCAGACAACGAGCATCTCAGCAATCTTCTTATTTACCATGGGAATATGGTGCTTTTTTCTCTCTTTCCTCTTTTCATAATCTCTTTTTTTCTCTTTTATCTTTTTTTTCTCAATATAGGACTCTTTTTTATAAGAAGAATGCTTCATAGACAAATCATTATGGTTACACTGCAGGTTTCCACCATGTCAGCATGGATTAGATCAGCGGCCCAGGCGTTTCTCTAACACATATACATAACTCCATGGACTTACAAGCTCCCATTTCATTTCACACCGATGACATCCATAAACAAAAGAGCATGATATCAACTAGGTACAAAGTACCCGTGCAATGTTGAAAGCGTTCCCCATGAAAGCATGGTTCTGCTAATTCCCAACAAATAAGTGCAAGCATATACAACATAGACAACACGATGGTTCAAGTTTATTAAGGGCAATAAAAGTAAAGTGTGCCATCAAGTTGATGAGAGCTTTAATCACTAGTTTTCTCATAACAAGTTTAATTTGGAAGGTAAACAAAGCATGAATATACTTGGAATAGCATAAGATAGTAGGTAGGTATGGTGGACTCTTTGGAATAACTTGGTTTAGGGAGTTGGATGCATGAGTGGAACTCATACTTTGTTGGTGGAGGCTAGCAAAAGACTGGGAGCGACAAACTAAGAGAGCAATAATGGCCATAATCATGTAGAGCGACAAAACATCATTGATCAAAGCATAAAGTGATACTACAAGTTGAAAAATAAAGGATCATAAAGGATATGGTGACTTGAGATAGTCATAACATGGTGTGAGCATGCGCCAAGACAACCCAAATAAAGTATCAAAGGAGAATACCACTATACTATGCTTTAATATGCTAAAACAACGCATGATTCATCCAAGGCACATTAAGAAATCTCAATTGTTTATAACAAGTCATGCTACAACAAAGAATACTAAGCATAAAGCTAAAACAATATCAAGCATGGCATGACAAAGCATAGGCCACAGTCAAAAACGAGCTCTTTTTACCACATAAGTATGAACTTTCCAACTCTTTTTCAAACCAAACCAAACTATTTGGAAACCAATGTATGAAAGAGGGGGTCCAACCAATTTATTCAGAGAACTAAGCAAACCAAAAACCAAAACGAAAACGAAGAAGAAGACGCTGCAAGAACAACACAACTATGCATGAAATAATAAAAATGAAGTGTTTGGAAGAAACCTGGGATTTTTATTGATGAAGAAGGGGATGCCTTGGGCATCCCCAAGATTTGACGCTTGTACTTCTTGGATATTTCTTGGGGTGACACGCGTGGCATCCCCAAGCTTGAGCTTTAGTCCATCTTTCATCTCATATCTCGTTCCTTCCATACACCTGAAATTTTTTCCTTCATACAAAACTTTAGACAATCTTTATTAGCAACATTAGTGCACTCAAGATAAATAAGTCTTAAGGTTCAGTTCTAACACCAAATAAACTTCCATTATAACACTAGCTACTGTAGCACTTCCCTCAAAAAGCTCAATTCCCCAAAAGAACTCAAAAAGGAACCAACAAGAAGCAAATGCAGAAAATGGCAGAAATCTGTCAAAACAGACCAGCAGGTAAAGTCGAAGTTTTTCGAAGACCTTTTGTTGCTCAAATAAAAAAGTGTTGAACTAACGAAAGTTAGATAACAACCTGGGTCAGAAGCAAAAAATGGAAGCCTCAAAAAGACATTCAGAGATTGTACACGAATTTTTACGGTGAAGCATATAAATCTGTTTTGGGACAGCAACTTTCCCAATCATTACTTCTCTCTCATTAGAGGTTACTCTTGGCACAAAAAGCAAATAAAAAGGATAAAGAGCGGTTATTACAGAGGTAATAACTTCCAAGATTCATCTAAAACTTTTGGGTTATCTCCCAATAAGTACTTTTCTTTAACGCCTTTAAGTTAGGCATGATAGTTTGAGAAAATGCTCACATAAGAAATATGAATTGAAGTAAAAGAGAGCATCAAGAAGCAAATTCAAAGCACATTTAAGTCTAACCCACTTCCTATGCATAGGAATCTTGTAAAGAAACAAGTCATGAAAGCACAAAGCAACAAGCATAGTAAAGCAAAACAAGTGCAACTTCAAGACTTTCAACATAAAGAGGGGAAACTTAATATTATTGAGACATAAAAAACCATGTTTCCTTCATAATAACTTTCAGTAGCATCATGAATAAAATTAACAATATAAGTATCACATAAAACATTCTTATCATGAGCCACATGCATAAAAGAATTAATACTCCCCACATAAACATAGTCATTCTTATTAATTGTACTGGGAGGAAATTCAACAAAATAGCTATCATTATTATTTTCATCACCATAATCACCAATTATAGGAGGCATATTGTAATCATAATTAATTTCCTCCTCAATAGTAGGTGGACTGAAATATCATAATCATCATTGCAATCATCATATATTGGAGGTATAGTATCATCATAAGCAATAGAATAGTTATCTTCCAAAGTGTGTTCATTTGTAAACATATCATCATTGGAAGGATCATGGATAGCACTAATAGTATAGCAATTATTAATATCATCATTTTCATAATTGGTATCGAAGAGATTTTCAATATCAAAGGTAGTGTGCTTTTCCCAATCATGATCACTACTATAGGTAATAGGCATAGGAACATCATCGAGTTCAGACTCATCAAAAACTATAATAGGAGCTACATGCTTAGGGGAAAATACCGTTTCCTCCCTCCTTTTACTCCTCCTTTTCTTCTTTATCTTCTTCTCTTTAGGAGGGAGAGGCTTAAAAGGAAGCTTCTCCATATACCCTGGTTCATTGTTAGAGACAATAGAAGAAACTTTGGTGGATTCCTTCTTTTCATTAATAAGATCAAAACACATATTAGTCCTATCATATTTTGGTAAAATCTCATCTTCTATAATATTTTGTATGTAAGTATTTGTGTGACAATTATCAACACAATAAAGATGACAACCATGCAGGACACTATTCATATCAAAAGCACCCATATCTACCAAAGAGGTTTTTCTTGATAACTCTTCACACCCCAAAAATAATGTAAGTTCATCATGCCGATTAGGAGTGATCATGTCATCACAATACAAACTTGCAGTACTCATTGGATTAGAAGGGCTATTATTATGGCCTGAGCATTGGAAATTGAAATGACCCACTTCAAAGCAAAGTTCACAAATAAAAGGATAGAGGGCACAAACGTTTTTACCAAGATCATTTAGAGCCCTATACCACATTCTAGTTTTTTCATTCCTGTGGGTGATAGAATATTCTTCTTTAATTTGATTTTTCTCACAAGGTCTATGTATTCCACAAAAATTAACATGCTTATAAGAAGTAGTACTTTTAGAGGTTTGAGCATGTTTATTGCTATCATTAATAACAATTTCATTTTCCATGCAAGTGTCTTTATAAGGCTCATGATGCATGTCCCATTTTTCTTTAGGAACATTAATATGAGAAGCAAAGGTTCTATAAAAATCAATAAGAATTTGAGGATCAAGACCATATTTAGCACTAAGCTCTTGAAAATCAATAGTTTCAGCAAAAGACTTAATGCAATCATACTCATAGTTTATACCTGGTTCTTTACCTTTGTTGTTATCCCAATCTTCGGTATTGCTTTGAATTGTTTCAAGAAGATCCCACTTAGATTTGGCCTCCTTACTTGTGAAGGATCCCTCTAAACAAGTATCTAGATAGTCCTTGTAATGTCCTGAAAGCCTTGCATAGAAATTATTAATAACAATATTACTGGGGAGCTCATGAATGGGACATCTGAGCATTAGTGACTTCAGTCTCCCCCATGCTTGGGCAATACTTTCTCCATCATGAGGATGAGAATTATAAATTTAATTCCTATCTTTATGAATTTCATGAGGAGGATAAAATTTAGAGTAAAAGAGAGATTCAAGTTCCTTCCACTCCAAATGATGAGGATCATCTAGTAGCTCATACCACTCCCTTGCTTTGCCCTTAAGTGAAATAGGGAATAGCTTCCTCTTAACTTGGTTCATTGAAATACCTGCACACTTGAACAACTCGCATAATTCATGTATAAAGAGTAAATGATCACCAGGATGGACAGTTCCATCTCCAAAATAGCAGTTATTCATAACATGTTCAACAATTCTTATAGGTATTTTAAAAGGGATGCTTTCAGTATGTGGATTTCAAATATCACAAGTATCATTAGAATTACCACATATGGAAGATAAAGTATCATCAGAGCAACTTTTCTTCTTTAAAGCTGGGGAACTAAAAAGATCATTTTCATAAAAACCAACTTCCCCAAGCTTAGACGTTTCCATAGCATTAGTAACAAAGGTGTTCAAAAGATTCATACTAATAACATTGCTATAAGCATGCAAAGAAAGTTCCACGCGTTTTTTAATTTTCTTTACAGACAATTCAAGTTCTAACTTAGGAAAAATACTAAAAAGCTCTCTAATTTTGTTGTTGTTTTCCATTAAGCCTAACTAGTGAAAACAAGAAACAAAAAGACAAAATTGCAGAATCTAAAGGAAATAACTTCGAGCACTCACAGCGGAGGATGTGAGTACCTTTTACCTTACCTCCCTGGCAACAGCGCCAGAAAATAGGCATTTGTCGTGGGAGGTTCTTATTCTTTAATCCTCCGGTGTGAATACCTTTTACCTTACCTCCCCGGCAACGGCGCCAGAAAATAGCTTGATGTCTACGCACTTCTGTTCTTGTAGACAGTTGTTGGGCCTCCAAGTGCAGAGGTTTGTAGAACAACAACAAGTTTTCCCTTAAGTGGATCACCCAATGTTTATCGAACTCAGGGAGGAAGTGGTGAAAGGTATTCCCTCTCAAGCAACCCTGCAATCAAGATACAAGAAGTCTCTTGTGTCCCCAACACACCCAATACACTTGTCAGGTGTATAGGTGCACTAGTTCGCGAAAGAGATAGTGAAATACAAGTGGTATGGATAATTATAAGTGGTAACGGTGATAGAAGATAGCTTGATGGCGTGGAAGAGACTAAAGGCAAACTGAAATAAAGATGGAAGCAAGCAAACATATAACAAATCTAGTAGCAAACGGAGTTTCAGTGCTTAGAAACAAGGCCTAGGGATCATACTTTCACTAGTGAACACTCTCATATAAATATATTCTTCTTCATGATACTACTTTTAACTACTCTCCGGTTGGACACTCTAATCGATGGTAGGGCTAAAACAGCACACCTCAAAGTAAGCCTTTCCCATCTAGAAAACCCCACACTTTCACCTTGAGTACTAGATGAGTCCAACAAACACCACAATTTCATAAAGACATCCAACTCCAAATATAACTCATAACAAGTATTTGTAATCTCTAGCCTAAGTGCCACCATGGTGTGCACGTTGTCACTTTCACACACATGGGGAGAGCAGAGATCTATTAAAGCACTTGAGTAGCAAGGTAGATCTATAGATTACAAGCTCATGATCACAATATTATCATGCATAGAGAGAGAGAGATGAACACATAGCTACCGGTAGAACCCTTAGCCTCGAGGAAGAACTACTCCCTCCTCATCATGGGAATCAGCAATGGTGATGGAGATAGCGGTGGAGATCGATGGAGATGGCTCCAGGGGCACTTCCCCATCCCGGCAGGGTGCCGGAATAGAGACTTTCTGTCCCCCGAATCTCCCCTTCGGTGGCGGCGGCGCTGCAGAACTTTTCATGGACTTCTGATTGACTACTTAGGGTTTTCGCATCGAGAGGCTTCTTATAGGCGAAGGGGCAAGGTCGGTGGGCGGCCAGGGGCCCACACCACCTGGTGGCGCGACCAGGGCTAGCCCGCGCCACCACATGGTGTGGCCGCCCTATGGCCCCTCTCCGTCTCGTCTTCTGGCTCCGTGAGTCTTCCGGTAAAATATCAACTTTGGCTTTTGTCCCGTCCAATTCCGAGAATATTCATTTTCTGACTTTCTGGAACCAAAAACAGCAGAAAACAGGCAACTGGCACTGTGGCATCTTGGTAATAGGTTATTCTAAGAAAGTGTATAGAAAGTACTCCAAAGTTGGAACAAAACACAAGAAAGTAGATAAAACCAAGCATGGAACATCAAAAATTATAGATACATTTGCAATGTATCAATGAGAGTTTTGGATCCATGTGGATTATGAAAAGAATAAACATGCAATGACTCTAGTTGTGCTTTTTGATAAGGACACACATGCAATGATGGTGGATCCAAGTGGTTTATGAAAAGAACAAACATGTAGTGACTCTAGTTGTGGTTTATGAAAAGGACACACATGCAATGACACTTGTGGATCCAAGTGGTTTATGAAAAGAACACACATGCAATGACTCTAGTGGTGGTTTAGGAAAAGGACACACATGCAATGACATTGGTGGTGGTTTATGAAAATGTAACATATGCAATGACACTGGTGGATCCATGCGGTTTAGTAAAATAACACACATGTAATGTCACTAGTGGTGGTTTAGGAAAAGTACACACATGCAATGACACTGGTGGATCCATGTGGTTTAGGAAAGGAACACATATGCAATAACACTAGTGATGGTTTATGAAAAGAATACACATGCAAATGATACTGGTGGATCCATTTGGTTTAGTAAAATAACACACATGCCATGACACTAGTTGTGCTTTAGGAAAAGAACACACATGCAATGACTCTAGTTGTGGTTTATGAAAAGAAGACACATGAAATGACACTGGTGGATCCAAGTGGTTTATGAAAAGAACACACATGCAATGACTTTATTGGTGGTTTAGGAAAATAACAAACATGCAATGACTCTAGTGGTGGTTTATGAAAAGGACACACATGCATTGACGGTGATGGATCCATGTGGTTTAGTAAAATAACACACATGCAATGACACTAGTGGTGGTTTAGGAAAAGAACAGAAATACAAAGACATGCGATGATACTTGTGGATCCATGTGGTTTAGGAAACGAACACACATGTAATAACATTGGTGGTGGTTTATGAAAGGAACACACATGCAAATGACTCTAGTGGATGCATGTGGTTTATGGAAAGAACACAGATGTAATGAATCTAGTGGTGGTTTATGAAAAGAACACACATGCAATGACACAAGTGGATCCATGTGGTTTATGAAAATAATAAACATGCATTAACTCTAGTTGTGGTTTATGAAAAGAACACACATGCAATGCCTCTAGTTGTGGTTTAGGAAAAGAACACTCATGCAATGACATGAATGATACTGGTGGATCCATGTGGTTTAGGAAAGGAACACACATTCAATGACACTGGTGGTTTATGAAAAGAACACACATGCAATGACGCTAGTAGATCCATGTGGTTTAGTAAAATAACACACATGCAATGACACTAGTGGTGGTTTAGGAAAAGAACACACATGCTCTAGTTGTAGTTTATGAAAAGAACACACAAGCAATAACACAGGTGGATACAAGTGGTTTATGAAAAGAACACACTTGCAATGACTCTAGTGGTGGTTTAGGAAAAGAACACACATGCAATGACATTGGTGGTTGTTTATGAAATGGACAATATGCAATGACACTGGTGGATCCATGCGGTTTAGTAAAATAACACACATGTAATGTCTCTAGTGATGGTTTAGGAAAAGTACACACATGCAATGACACTGGTGGATCCATGTGGTTTAGGAAAGGAACACACATTCAATGACACTGTTGGTGGTTTATTTAGAGAACACACATGCAAATGAGTCTGGTGGATCCATGTCATTGATGGAAAGAACACACGTGCAATGAATCTAGTGGTGGTTTATCAAAACAACACACATGTAATGACATGCAATGACACTGGTGGGTCCATGTGGTTTAGGAAAGGAACACACATGCAATGACACTGGTGGTGGTTTATGAAAAGAGAACACGTGCAAATGACTTAGCTGGATCCATGTGGTTTATCGAAAGAACACACATGTAATGAATCTAGTGGTGGTTTCTGAAAATAAATAACATGTAATGACACTTTTGGATCCATGTGTATTATGAAAAGAATAAACATTCAATGACTCTAGATGTGCTTTTTGAAAAGAACACACATGCAATGATGGTGGATCCAAGTGGTTTATGAAAAGAACAAACATGTAGTGACTCTAGTTGTGGTTTATGAAAAGGACACACATGCAATGACACTTGTGGATCCAAGTGGTTTTTGAAAAGAACACACATGCAATGACTCTACTTGTGGTTTAACAAAATAACAAATAGGCAATGAGACTAGTGGTGGTTTAGGAAAAGAACACACATGCAATGACATGCAATGACACTAGTGGATCCATGTGGTTTACGAAAGGAACACAAATGAAATGACACTGGTGGTGGTTTAAGAAAAGAACACACATGAAAATGACTCTAGTCGATCCATGTGGTTTATGGAAAGAACACAGATGCAATGACTCTAGTGGTGGTTTATGAAAATAACATGCATGCAATTACACTGGTGGATCCATGTGGTTGATGAAAAGAACAAACATGCAATGACTCTAGTTGTGGTTTATTAAATCAACACACATGCAATGACTCTAGTTGTGGTTTAGGAAAAGAACACACATGTAATGACATGGAATGACACTGGTGGATCGATGTGGTTCAGGAAAGGAACACACATGCAATGACTCTAGTGGTGGTTTATGAAAATAACACACATGCAATGAATCTAGTGGTGGTTTATGAAAAGAACACACATGGAATGACACTGGTGGATCCAAGTGGTTTATGAAAAGAACACACATGAAATGATTCTGGTGGTGGTTTAGGAAAAGAACAAACATGCAATGACTCTAGTGGCGGTTTATGAAAAGGACACAAATGCAATGAAAATGGTGGATCCATGTGGTTTAGTAAAATAATACACATGCAATGACACTACTGGTGGTTTAGAAAAAGAACAAACATGCAAAGACATGCAATGACACTGATGGATCCATGTGGTTTAGGAAAGGAACACACATGCAATGACATTGGTGGTGGTTTATGAAAAGAACACACATGCAAATGACTGTGGTGGATCCATGTGGTTTATGGAAATAACACACATGCAATGAAACTAGTGGTGGTTTATGAAAATAATACACATGCAATGACACGAGTGGATCCAAGTGGTTTATGAAAAGAACACACATGCAAATGACTCTAGTGGACCCATGTGATTTATGAAAAGAACACACATGCAATGACTCTAGTGGTGGTTTATGAAAATAACACACATGCAATGACTCTAGTGGTGGTTTATGAAAAGAACACACATGCAATGACTCTAGTGGTGGTTTAGGAAAAGAACACACAAGCAATGACACTTGTGGATCCATGTAGTTTAGTAAAATAACACACATGCAATGACACTAGTGGTCGTTTAGGAAAAGAACACACATGCAATGACTCTAGTTGTGGTTTATAAAAAGAACACACATGCAATGACACTGGTGGCTCGAAGTGGTTTATGAAAAGAACACACAAGCAATGACTCTAGTTGTGGTTTATTAAAAGAAGACACATGCAATGATTCCAGTGGTGGTTTAGGAAAAGAACACACATGCAATGACATGCAATGATACTGGTGGATCCATGTGGTTTAGGAAAGTAACACACATTCAATGACATGCAATGATACTGGTGGATCCATGTGGTTTAGGAAAGTAACACACATTCAATGACACTGGTGGTGGTTTATGAAAAGAACACACATGCAATGACGCTAGTAGATCCATGTGGTTTAGTAAAATAACACACATGCAATGATACTAGTGCTGGTTTAGGAAAAGAACACACATGCAATGACGCTAGTTGTGGTTTATGAAAAGAACACACATGCAATGACACTGGTGGATCCAAGTGGTTTTTGAAAAGAACACACATGCAATGACATTGGTGATGGTTTATTAAAAGGAAACATATGCAATAACACTGGTGGATTCGTGCGGTTTAGTAAAATAACACACATGTAATGTCACTAGTGGTGGTTTAGGAAAAGTACACATAGGCAATGACACTGGTGGATCCATGTGGTTTAGGAAAGGAACACACATGCAATGACACCGGTGATGGTTTATGAAAAGAATACACATGCAAATGATACTGGTGGATCCATGTGGTTTAGTAAAATAACAAACATGCAATGACACTAGTGGTGCTTTAGGAAAAGAACACACATCCAATGACTCTAGTTGTGGTTTATGAAAAGAAGACACATGAAATGACACTGGTGGATCCAAGTGGTTTATGAAAAGAACACACATGCAATGACTTTAGTGGTGGTTTAGGAAAATAACAAACATGCAATGACTCTAGTGGTGGTTTATGAAAAGGACACACATGCAATGACGCTGGTGGATCCATGTGGTTTAGTAAAATAACACACATGCAATGACACTAGTGGTAGTTTAGGAAAAGAACACACATACAAAGACATGCAATGACACTGGTGGATCCATGTGGTTTAGGAAAGGAACACACATGCAATAACATTGGTGGTGGTTTATGAAAAGAAAACACATGCAAATGACTCTGGTGGATGCATGTCGTTTATGGAAAGAACACAGATGCAATGAATCTAGTGGTGGTTTATGAAAAGAACACACATGCAATGACACTAGTTTATCCATGTGGTTTATGAAAAGAATAAACATGCATTAACTCTAGTTGTGGTTTATGAAAAGAACACACATGCAAGGACTCTAGTGGTGGTTTACGAAAAGAACACACATGCAATGACATGCAATGATACTGGTGGATCCATGTGGTTTAGGAAAGGAACACACATTCAGTGACATTGGTGGTGGTTTATGAAAAGAACACACACGCAATGACTCTAGTTGATCCATGTGGTTTAGTAAAATAACACACATGCACTGACACTAGTGGTGGTTTAGGAAAAAACACACATGACTCTAGTTGTGGTTTATGAAAAGAACACACATGCAATAACACTGCTGGATCCAAGTGGTTTATGAAAAGAACACACATGCAATGACTCTAGTGGTGGTTTAGGCAAAGAACACATATGCAATGACACTGGTGGATCCATGCGGTTTAGTTGGGTCCGCAGTAGAGAAACCAAAAAATTTCCTACGATGAGAACTATACGCCAAGATCTATCTACTAGATACATAGCAACGGGTGGAAATACATCCATGGTGAACTTAACCTCGAAGAGAACGAGTTTTTTTAATGAGTAGGAACTCGTGGTTGATGTAGTCGTACGCTTGCCAATCTCAAGATCGTGTGGAAGTCCGAGTACCGCAAATCAGCAGTGCATCCGTCCTCGCACACACTTTCAAGCCACCGGACAACCTCCACCTCCTCGCTCCAGCAAATCAGCGGAAGCACCAACTCCTTCTACATGTAAGGCCACCGGGAACATGTATCTCGCTAATCCGAGACCATGGGGAATATCTCGAGGGGGAGAGAGATCCTTCACAAGGAGGTGTGCTTTGTGAGGGAGGAGAGGGGGCCTTTTATAGGAGAGGGGGGGCTCCTCCCCTACCATGGCCGGCAGCCAAGGAGGGAGCCCCCTCCTCTTCCTCATTCATGTGGTGGAAGCTCCACTCACATCAATTCAAGCTCCACCCAAAATTCCACTCACATGCATTAAATTTCAACCAAATTTAATGCAACTCTCAATTAATAAATACTTTTATTTATTTTATTCAGAATTTTTTTAATTACTTTAATTAACAAACATTCACATAAAACCCCTTGCAACATTTCAATATCACATGTAGAACCACTTTCTGCAATTTCACCCGAAACAATTCCGGTTTCTATCGAAACAATTCCCTATTTCTATCGAAACATTTCCTGCGCTTTGCAAACCTTTTGTCTGAAACATATGTGCTCCTAAATGGTGTCTGGCAACCCTTAAGTGTGTCACCCTATGGTTCGAGAATAAATGCAGACATGATTGAGACTTCTCTCAGATCAATAATCAGAAGCGGGACCTGGAGATCCATACTGACTCCTACACATTCAACAATGACTTCTTTGATCGTGAGAACCTTTAACGCTAGTAATTTAATCCCTTTGTATCATGATATAATACATGTCCAAGATTCGATCATCGGTATCCAAATACCTAGTTTGATCTCGTTACCGACATGCACTCTTTTCTCGTTCCCGTGATATAACATTTTAGTGATCACATCACTTGCTTGCAAGCTATCTTAATGTGATATCACTGAGAGGGCCCAGAGTATATCTATCCGTCATCGGGATTGACAAGTTCCACTCTTGATCCATGAGCCTCAACATAACACCTTCGTAGGACTGAACTCACCTTTATAGTCACCCTGTTACGGTGTGACGTTTGATGTTATCAAGATACTCTTCCGGTGTTAGCAATTAACATGATCTCATGGTCTAAGGACTAAGATTACTTCGTATGATGTTATAGCAATGTAAAAATAATGACTTGATCGTAATGCTATACTTCGGATGAATGTTCATCACATCATTTCACAAATGTTGTGACCTCGTTATTAACAACATCCAATGTCCATGATCAGGAAACCTTGATCATCTTGTTAATCAACAAGCTAGTCTATAAGAGAGGCATAACTAGGAACCCTTTTTGTTTATTTAACACACATGTATTGACGTTTCCTTTCAATACAATTATAGCATGCAAAATAAACATCTATCATATACAAGTACATAATAACAACTTTATTATTGCCTCTCAGAGCATATTTCCTTTAGTCTCCCACTTGCACTAGAGACAATAATCTAGTTTACATAGTGATAAATCTAACACCCATGGAGTTCTGGTGTTGATCATGTTTGGCCCTAGGGAGAACTTTAGTCAACAGATCTGCTACATTCAGGTCCATGTGTACTTTACAAATCTTTATATCTCCATCCTTGACATGCTCGCGAATGGAGTGAAACCGGCGCTTAATATGCTTGGAATTCTTGTGAGACCTTGGCGTTAACTATGGCTCCATTGTTGTCACAATAGATAACCATTGGGTCCAATGCACTAGGAAGCACACCTAGTTCCATTATGAACTCCTTCATCCAAACCGCTTCCTATGCCGCTTCTGAAGCAGCAACATATTCCGCCTCCGTCGTTGATCCAGCCACCACAGGTTGTTTGGAACTCCTCCAACTAACTCCTGCTCTATTCAAGAGAAATACGTATCCGGTCTGAGACTTAGAGTCATCCGGATCTGTGTCAAAGCTAGCATCGACATAACACTTAGCGACTAGCTCTTCTTCACCTCCGTATACAGGAAACATATCCTTAGTTCTTCTCAAGTACTTAAGGATATTCTTGACCGCTATCCAGTGTTCTGAACCTGGATCAGATTAGTACCTACTAGTCAAACTAATAACATGTTCCACATCCGGTCTTGTACATAGCATGGTGTACATTATAGAGCCTATGGCTGAGGCATAGGGGATCTTATCCATTATCTCTCTTTCTTCCGCAGTAGCCGGACTTTGAGTCTTACTCAATGTCTTGCCTTGCAACATAGGTAAAAACCCCTTCTTACTTCCGTCCATAATAAACTTCTTTAATATCTTATCAAGGTATGTACTCTGCGATAGCCCAATTAGGCGTCTTGATCTATCTCTATAGATTTTAATTCCTAATATATATGAAGCTTCACCAAGGTCTTTCATCGAAAATTTGTTGTTTAGATAACTTTTAACAATGTTTTAAAAGATCTATATCATTTCCAATCAATAATATGTCATCCACATATAATATCAGAAATGCCACATTGCTCCCACTCACTGTCTTGTAAATACAAGCCTCTCCATAAGTTTGGACAAATCCAAACTCTTTGATCACCTCATCAAAGCGAAGATTCCAACTCGGGGATGCTTGCTTCAGACCATAGATGGATCGCTGAAGTTTTCATACCTTATCAGCATCCTTAGGATCGACAAAACCCTTAGGTTGTATCATATACAACACTTCTTCAATATTACCATTGAGGAACACAGTTTTGACATCCATCCGCCATATTTCATAATCGAAATATGCAGCAATTGCTAACATAATCCTAACTGACTTAAGCATCACTACGGGAGAGAATGTCTCATCATAGTCAACTCCTCGAATTTTTCGAAACCCCTTTGCGACAAGTCGAGCCTTATAGATGGTCACATTACCATCAGTATCAGTTTTCTTTTGAAAATCCATTTATTCTCAATGGCCTTTCGATCGTGAGGTAAGTCCACCAAGGTCCAAACCTGGTTTTCGTACATGGATTCCATCTCGGATTTCATGGCTTCTAGCCATTTGTTGCAATCCGGGCTCATCATCACTTCTTCATACATCGTAGGGTCATCTATTTCATCAATCATGAAATTCATAATAGGATTGCCGTACAGTTCAGGAGCTGCACGTGTCATGCTTGACCTACGAGGTTCGGTAGTGTCCTCTTTCGGAGTATCATGATCAATATCATTAGCTCTCTCTTCATTAGGTGAAGTCAACTCTAAAACAACTTCCGGTGCTACGCTACTCGCCATTTCATGAAGAGAAGGTTCAATAACCTCTTCGAATTCTACCTTCTGACTACTCACACCTTTCACGAGAAACTCCTTCTCAAGAAAGGATCCATTCTTGGCAACAAAAACCTTGCCCTCGGATCTGTGATAGAAGGTATACCCAATCGTTTCCTTAGGGTATCCTATCAAGACGCATTTTTCATCTTTGGGTTCGAGTTTATTTGGCTGAAGTTTCTTCACATAAACATCGCATCCCCAAACTTTAAGAAATGACAGCTTAGGTTTGTCTCCAAACCATAATTCATACGGTGTCGTTTCAACGGATTTAGATGGTGCCCGATTTAAAGTGAATGTAGCGGTTTCCAGTGCATAACCCCAAAATGACAGTGGCAAGTCAGTCAGAGACATCATAGATCGAACCATATCCAATAAAGTATGATTATGACGTCCCGACACACCATTACGTTGTGGTGTTCTGGCAGGCGTGCGTTCTGAAACTAATCCACAATTTTTCATATGTGTGCTAAACTCGTAACTAAGATACTCTCCTCCACGGTCAGACCGCAGAAATTTGATGTTTTTGTTACGATGATTTTCCACTTCATTATGAAATTCCTTGAACTTTTCAAAATTTTCAGACTTATGTTTCATCAAATAGATATATCCATATCTGCTCAAATCATCTATGAAAGTAACAAAATAACGATATCCACCTCGCGCTGACACACTCATTGGTCCACACACATCAGTATGTATGATTTCCAATAAATCTGTCGCCCGTTCCATTGAACCGAAAAACGGCGTTCTAGTCATCTTGCCCATAAGGCATGGCTCACATGTATCAAACGATTCAAAATCAAGTGATTCCAAAAGTCCATCAGAATGGAGTTTCTTCATGCGTTTAACGCCAATATGACCTAGACGGCAGTGCCACATATATGTAGAAATATCATCATCAAGTTTAACCCTTTTAGCATCAACACAATGAATATGCATAATAATACTATCGAGATCCAATAGAAATAAACCATTCAACACAGGTGCATGACCATAGAAGATATTATCCATATAAATCGAACAACCATTGTTTTCAGATTTAAAGGAATAACCACTTCGCATCAAACACGATCCGGATACAATGTTCATGCTCAGTGCAGGCACAAAATAACAATTATTTAGATTTATCACTAATCCCGACGGCATATGGAGAGGCAGCGTTCCGACGGCGATCACATCAACTCTTGATCCATTGCCGACCCGCATCGTGACCTCATCCCTTGCTAGCTGTCGCTTGTTACGCAGCCCCTGAATCGAGTTATATATATTAGCAACCGATCCCGTATCAAATACCCAGGTGCTACTACGAGTACTAGTCAAGTACACATCAATAACATGTATATCACATATACCTTTGTTTGCCTTGCCGGCCTTCTTGTCCGCCAAATACTTGGGGCAGTTGCGCTTCCAATGGCCAGTCCCCTTGCAATAGTAGCACTCAGTATCAGACTTAGGGCAAGCACGGGGTTTCTTTTCAGGTGCGGCAATAGATTTTCCGCCCTTCTTTCCCTTCTGCTTGCCTTTCTTGTCCTTCTTGAAACCGGTGGTCTTATTGATCATCAACACTTGATGTTCTTTCCTAATCTCCACTTCTGCAGTCTTAAGCATTGACAGAAGCTCAGGAAGAGACTTCTTCATGCCCTGCATATTATAGTTCATCACGAAGCTCTTGTAGCTAGGTGGTAGAGATTGGAGAACAGGATGTATGCCTAAGTCAATGGGAATCGTTATTCCCAAGGACACAAGCTTATCGGCGTACCTAGACATTTTGTGTACGTGCTCACTAACGGAGTTGTTCTATTCCATCATATAGCTAAAGAAATTTTCAGAATCATTATAACACTCTACGGCAGCATGGGTATCGAAAATCATATTCAATTCTCCCATGGTATCAAAGGCATTGCCATTTTCAAAACGCTTTTGAAGTTCTGGCTCTAACCCATACATTATGCCACAATGAACTAAGTTGTGGTCCTCCTGACGAGTTATATAGACATTCTTTTCCTCGTCAGGGGTATCAGGAGCTGGTGGGGGGCCTAGCGGCGCCTCTAGCACATATTGCTTTTGTGCAACAGTGAGGAGAATCCTCAAATTCATATCCCAGTTGGTGAAGTTGCTACCATTCGCAGCAAGCTTCTCTTTCTCCATGAACACATTGAAATTACAAGCAGGTGGTGCCATCTACAACAAAATTTGTAAAGTTTATTTAGACTAAGTTTATGATAGATTGAGTTCAACTAATCCAAATTACTAATGAACTCCCACTCAAAAACGACATCCCTCATGTCTTTTTGGTGATTACATGAACCAAATCCACTACACCAAGTTCGATCATCACGTGAGTCGGTGTAGCCTCAAAGGCGAGCATCAATATGGGCATCATATCAACTATATGACTCATGCTTAACCTTTCGGTCCGTGTTCCGAGGCCATGTCTGTACATGCTAGGCTCTTCAAGTAAGAACCTTAGTATTCCGCGTGTGTAAAACTGTCTTACACCCGTTGTATGAAAGCGCGGAGTCGAGTACACCCGATCATCACGTGATGTCTCGAAACACGATCCGTAGAACGGTGCATACTGAAGGAAGAACACATTTTATCTTGATATCGAAATGAGGGATCATCTTACAATGCTACCAAAAGCGTCAAACGAGCAGTATAAGATGCTAACATCTAATGTGTAAAGTGAGATGATATGGTCCATGCATTTGATCTCTATCATATGCATCGTGGTATGATCTCTATCATTCCTTTGTGTGTAAGGCCAAGGTCTATGGAACTTACACGTTAAGTGAGTTGTAAGAGTGTCTATCATACATCTACTTACAACAATACCATATCAAGACACTAGCCCAGCAACGATCTAAACTAGACGCCTCTAATTTATCAATTGCAAGTTTTACGTGGCTTAGGGCTTTCGGAGATAGAACTGGTCTTACCTACAAACATGAACCACAACGAGGATAACCAAGTTATTAGCAACTCGTTGTAAATGAGATATTGACTATAGTAGGAAGACAGACACCTGCTAGCCACTTATGCAAAACTAGTTGCATGTCAATCGTGGAACCGGTCTCATGTATGATGACATGTAAGGTTGGTCCGGGCCACTTCATCCCACTATGCCACAAATATCCAAAATACATAGA
Source organism: Avena eriantha (assembly GCA_910589775.1). Lineage (NCBI taxonomy): Eukaryota > Viridiplantae > Streptophyta > Magnoliopsida > Poales > Poaceae > Avena > Avena eriantha. The sequence continues at coordinate 197,532,813 of OU342745.1, forward strand.
AGATGCAATAACATGATCATCATCTCCCACATATAAACATATGTGTACTACCCGTGCAAAGAACCTACGCATAGATCAGGCTCTGATACCACTGTTGGGTCCGCAGCATAGAAAACGAAAAATTTCCTACGATGAGAACTATACGCTAAGATCTATCTACTAGATACAGAGCAACGTGTGGACATACATCCATGGATAACTTACCCTTGAAGACAACGAGTTTTGTTAACGAGTAGGAACTCATGGTTGATGTAGTCGTACGCTTGCCGATCTCAAGATCGTGTGGAAGTCCGAGCGGCGCAAATAAGCAGTGCATCCGTCCTCGCACACACGTTCAAGCCACTAGACAAGCTCCACCTCCTCTCTCCAGTGAATCAGCGGAAGCAGCAACTCCTTCCAAACGCAAGGCCACCGGGAACATGTATCTCGCTAATCCAAGACCATGGGAATATCTAGAGGGGAGAGAGATCCTTCACGAGGAGGTGTGCTTTGTGAGGGAAGAGAGGGGGCCTTTTATAGGAGAGGGGGGACTCCTCCCCTACCATGGCAGGCGGCTAAGGAGGGAGCCCCCTCCTCTTCCTCATTCATGTGATGGAAGCTCCACTCACATCAATTCAAGCTCCACCCAAAAATCCACTCACATGCATTAAATTTCCACCAAATTTAATGCAACTCTCAATTAATAAAACTCTTTTATTTATTTTATTTAGAATTTTGTTAATTACTTTAATTAACAAACATTCACATAAAACCCTTGCAACATTTCAATATCACATGCAGAACCACTTTCTACGATTTCACCCAAAACAATTTCGGTTTCTATCGAAACAATTCCGGTGTCTATCGAAACATTTCCTGCGCTTTGCAAACCTTTTGTCTGAAACATATGTGCTCCTAAATGGTGTCCGGCAACCCTTAAGTGTGTCACCCTATGGTTCGCAAATAATGCAGACATGATTGAGACTCCTCTTAGATCCATACTGACTCCTACACATTCAATGATGACTTCTGTGATCGTGTGAACCTTTAACGCTAGTAATTTAATCCCTTTGTCTCATGATATAATACATGTCCGAGATTCGATCATCGGTATCCAAATACCTAGTTTGATCTCGTTACCGACATGCACTGTTTTCTTGTTCTCGTGATATAACATTCTAGTGATCACATCACTTGCTTGCAAGCTATCTTAATGTGATATCACCGAGAGGGCCCAGAGTATATCTATCCATCATCGGGATTGACAAATTCCACTCTTGATCCATGAGCCTCAACATAACACCTTCGTATCACTGAACCCACCTTTATAGTCACCCTGTTATGGTGTGATGTTTGATGTTATCAAGATACTCTTCCGGTGTTAGCAATTAACATGATCTCATGGTCTAACGACTAAGATTACTTCGTATGATGTTATAGCAATGTAAAAATAATGGATTGATCGTAATGCTATACTTCGGATGAATGTTCATCACATCATTTCACAAATGCTGTGACCTCGTTATTAACAACATCCAATGTCCATGATCAGGAAACCTTGATCATCTTGTTAATCAACGAGCTAGTCTATAAGAGAGGCATAACTAGGAACCCTTTTTGTTTATTAAACACACATGTATTGACGTTTCCTTTCAATACAATTATAGCATGCAAAATAAACATATATCATATACAAGAAATACATAATAACAACTTTATTATTGCCTCTCAGGGCATATTTCCTTCAGGTTTAGTAAAATAACACACATGTAATGTCTCTAGTGGTGGTTTAGGAAAAGTACACACATGCAATGACACTGGTGGATCCATGTGGTCTAGGAAAGGAACACACATTCAACGACACTGGTGGTGGTTTATTAAAAGAACACACATGCAAATGACTTTGGTGGATCCATGTGATTGATGGAAAGAACACACATGCAATGAATCTAGTGGGGGTTTATGAAAAGAAATAACATGTAATGAAACGTTTGGATCCATGTGGATTATAAAAAGAATAAACATGCAATATCTCTCGTTGTGGTATTTGAAAAAAACACACATGCAATGATGGTGGATCCAAGTGGTTTATGAAAAGAACAAACATGTAGTGACTCTAGTTGTGGTTTATGAAAAGGACACACATGCAATGACACTTGTGGATCCAAGTGGTTGATGAAAAGAACACACATGCAATGACTCTAGTGGTAGTTTTGTAAAATAACAAACAGGCAATGACACTAGTGGTGGTTTAGGAAAAGAACACACATGCAAAGACATGCAATGACACTAGTGGATCCATGTGATTTAGGAAAAGAACACACATGAAATGACACTGGTGGTGGTTTAAGAAAAGAACACACATGCAAATGACTCTAGTGGATCCATGTGGTTTATGGAAAGAACACAGATGCAATGAATCTAGTGGTGGTTTATGAAAAGAACATGCATGCAATGACACTGGTGGATCCATGTGGTTTATGAAAAGAACAAACATGCAATGACTCTAGTTCTGGTTTATGAAAATAACACACATGCAATGACATGGAATGACACTGGTGGATCGATGTGGTTTAGGAAAGGAACACACATGCAATGACACTAGTGGTGGTTTATGAAAAGAATACACATGCAAATGACTCTGGTGGATCCATGTGGTTTATGGAAGAACACACATGCAATGAATCAAGTGGTGGTTTATGAAAAGAACACATATGCAATGACACTAGTGGATCCAAGTGGTTTATGAAAAGAACACACATGAAATGATTCTGGTGGTGGTTTAGGAAAAGAACAAACATGCAATGACTCGTGGTGGTTTATGAAAAGGACACACATGCAATGACGTTGGTGGATCCATGTGGTTTAGTAAGATAATACACATGCAATGACACTACTAGTGGTTTAGGAAAAGAACAAACATGTAAAGACATGCAATGACACTGGTGGATCCATGTGGTTTAGGAAAGGAACACACATGCAATGACATTGGTGGTGGTTTATGAAAACAACACACATGCAAATGACTGTTGTGGATCCATGTGGTTTATGGAAAGAACACACATGCAATGAATCTAGTGGTGGTTTATGAAAAAAATACACATGCAATGAAACAAGTGGATCCAAGTGGTTTATGAAAAGAACACACACGCAAATGACTCTAGTGGATCCATGTGGTTTATGAAAAGAATACACATGCGATGACTCTAGTGGTAGTTTACGAAAAGAACACACATGCAATGACTCTAGTGGTGGTTTAGGAAAAGAACACACAAGCAATGACACTGGTGGATCCATGTGGTTTATGTAACAACCTCGAACCCTACGCTCTAAGTTCAAGCCTGGATGAACCAGAAGTGGTTAAAATAGTACAGCGGGGGCCCAGGGGCCACCCACGTGTAGACCCGTCGGCCGTCCTAACCACTTCCAGAACATCGGGACAAGAGCGAGCGGCGTAGGCAATAGGCGAAGAGATCAAATACATACACAAGTGAGTATGTATGCAAGGTACCTTACAACAGTTCTCAGAGCCATACCATCTAAAAGAAATAGAAATATTGCAACGCCATACGGCAAGATCCAAATATCCTAGATAGAGATAATAGTGTAGGATAGCTCCTCATACATCAAACATCAGAGTATCAAGCGGAAGCGGGAAACAAGATCCGAGTACGGATAAGAAGCAAATCGGCATAAGATGCCACATAAGTAAGCACATCCCGCCCACAGATCTCGCGGATCCCCATCCCCGGAATCTCTACACCAAGTGATCGTTGCTAACATCATCTGTCTCCTCCACCCAATATCCATCTTGCGAATACACCTGTTCATCTGAATCAAACAATTTATCGTGTGAGACCCTAGGGGTACTCAGCAAGTCTTTATGCCTCTAAAGGGGACATATACCTGGGGTGACGCAATTGCAGCAAAAGATAATAACTAACAAGTCTATAGATACTCGCTAACCACCCGCCTAACCAATGATAGACGGATGTCCGTTAAATAGAAACAACAGTTATAACAGTATAAAGTAACAGATCCATCCTCCTTCTCGCTTACCAACGAGAAAGCGGACGAACATCCCATCCGTTGGCAGTTTTATTAACTATTCCATGAGTATTGCACTATTTACTAGTCAGGTATTTAGTCAAATTAAAAGCGGTACTTTAGTTATACTTGTCTATGATCGAGAAACCGTGCTCCAAGTCGTCCATAACCGCGGACACGGCTTTGAGAAAGATTTACCCTGCAGGGGTGCACAAATAGCAACACACACTCGGTCAACCTCGGAAAAACCAACTCAAAACCGAACAAGGCATTCACGACAAAGCGATCACAGGATTCATAAAATATTTCAGGGGGCCACCCCACTAAGCTACCCGCAACAAAGTTGGCCGGCTCCGGAACGGACCCAGGGTTTGCGACGACGGCTGTAAATGACTAGGAAACCGAAAGTATGACTGGGCTTGTCGATACCGCGAAAACGTGGCGCGATCCAAAACAGTACAGGTGATCCATGCACAATCTTAAATAAAGCGGTAAAACATGGCATAAGTATAGGATAGTAAAATAAATCCCCAAACTAGTTTGTGGCCCCAAGAAATAGAAATGAATCAAGCTCTGGCTTAAGGGGGTCCATATGGCCTCCCGGATGTGGATAGTGCGAATAGTCAAGGAACATGAATCAAGTACTCGGGGTCCTACGGGACACAAGTGAGCATGGAAAACCAAATAGCAGATATTGCTCACCGGTGCCGCTTTCATTAGTTATCCCATTACTACTCAGGTTAAGTTGTTTAGGTACCTCGTTATCCATCAGACACTCACATGCCCTACACATGTTGTTCTACGACTCGCATGGCTCAAACAACTCCTGTAGTAATGGCTCATAGGATGGAGGAACAAGCTTCGGTTGGGTTTAAAAATAAAGGATATGCAGTACTTGGGATTCAATTTAATGCAATCGCGACTCAATGATGCAAGAATAAGATAGAGGCAATAGGTACTATATGTATGCAAGCATGTGGTAGTGCTTGCCTGGCAACTCAGTTGAAGCGAGAGACGGATATGGGTAGTACTCCTGGGATTCCTGATATTTCCCCTGCTCGGCGTCTATTCGAAAGAAGAACCAAACAAACAAGGGCCAACATAACTAATGTGCACAAGCATATAAATAAAATGCGACAAGCAAACAAGCATGCCATGATGAATGATGCACAATTTACATGGCAATAAGTAGCATGGCATGGGTGAGGTGTGGGGTGCAAGAATAAAGCATTTTGTTAAGTTTTAGTCAATATTTATTGCAAGAAACAGTTCTGATTTTTAATAATGACATGATGCATTCTTCAATTCAGTACAAGGAATGCATAGTTAGAACGGGCTCGTCGCGGTGATCGATTTAGACATATTATTTATCAGATTTGGAGTTATAGAATTAAAGTTATTAATTAATTAAGAAGAGGCATTTTTATTGCAATTAAACAATTTCGAAATTTTAAATTAGTCAAACATTATTTTGGATGGCAGATTTCAACTCCTCACATTTTTCTGATTCAAAAACATATATCATTTGTATTATTTTGATTTGTCAATTAAAAGTTATTATTTTCCGGATTTAAAACAGATTAAACAATTTCTGGAATTATTTTTATTAATAGAAAAAGATCACAGGACTTTTTGCACACAGAGGCAGCTAGCCACAACCGCTGACGGGTGGGGCCACACTGAGCTGGCGAAACCAACGCGCAACAGCGCCTTTCTCACCGCGTGTTCAGCCAGCCACAGCAGCTATCAGCTGGGCCACAAGGGGCTACGGGGCCACCATGCGTGCGCGCCAGCGGGGGCTCGACACGTGGCGGATCCGGGGGCTGCGGGTTGAAGAAACCAAAAACTGCGGTACCATTTTGTAAAAGGACCACGGAGACAGACAGGCGGGCCCGAGCTGGACCGCGGGTAGCTCACGCTAAAAAGGCAGGGGGCTAAACAGAAAAGAACCGCGCTACTGTTTTTCTTCCATCTGTCTCTGACTAAACTGAAGAAATCAACACCGACGCATCGAGAGGAATCGATCCCGCGACCTAGCGTGCGCGGCGTCTGCTACCGCTGGGACGGGCTCGGATGGTTGATAGGATTCGACGGCGCGGCCAGATGAGGTATCTGTGGCGCAACGACGAGATGGCGAACGCGAGCGCGACGTGCCGAGGGTGCTCGACGAAAAGGGCGGCACTTACAGGAAGCAAAGATGGGCGTGAGGATGTCTGGGGATCTCAGGAGCTCACCGGGAGAGGGTTGATGGTGGCAGATCGTCCTAGAGCGCAGAGGATCGCCGGGGAAGCTGGAGTCCGGCGGGTTAGGGTTTGCGTCGGCGTCGTTGGTGTGCAGCGTGTACCGGCCGCCTCCTCCTCGCTGTTGTGTACGGGGGTGATCCAGGGGTCCTCGTGGCCTTCCTCGACAGCCCACACACCACGCCGGCCTTCTGTATGTTGGTGGTTGGGAAGATGCCGACGGAGATGTGAACGGTGGACGAGAGGGTCGGCAGGGTAGATGGGGAAAGGGCTGCGGAAGGGCAAGGCCTGGAGTGGATCTGGGGCGACGCCAGGGACGAGAGAAAGGTAGATAGGGACGGGAGGGGAGATGCCGTGGGGTGGCTCGGGATGGTAAAGGTGGTGGCCACCTTTTTCCTTCCCCTCCTCACGTGCTTGGCTAGGCTCGGGCGTGGGGGTGGTGGCTGCAGGTGGGACAGGCAGAGAGGAAGGGTGGCTCGGGTAGGACCGGCTTGGCAGTGAGAGAGAGAGAGGAACCGAGAGGGGAGGGCGCTCGGCTAGGGTTAGGGCTAGAGGGGGCATGACATGGTAGAGAGAAAGGTGGGGTGGTGGCTAGGTAGAAGGGGAATGGGGTTGGACCGAACCAAGGAAAAGAAAAAGGTGGATTGTGAGGGTGGTAGGTGATTAGGTCTAGCTTAGGGTTTAGTGTTAGATAGAGAGGGAGAGAGAGTAAGAGAGAGAGAGAAGGCTCGGTTTAGCTAGAAAAGAGAGAGGGAAAAACACTTGAAGGATGAGCTAGGTTTTAGAGTAGCTAAGAAAACCAAAGGTTTAACCTATGACAAGGAAGGAAACAATAGAACCAAAAGAGAGAGAGGAGAAAAGAAGAAAGGATCTTGCATGCCTCATGGACATGATCATATTTTGTGAAAACAAAATATACCCCATGTATACTTGGCAAAGAGGAAAACACTAAAAGAGGGCAAGGTGGAAGACAAGTGGATAAGAAGTTTTTAAATGGGTGCATTTGTTCAATTGAGTTCAACCAAACACCACCAAAAATATTCCAAAGGAACCCAAAATAGAAGGGCAAGTGAGGCCTTGCATGGCCCATGCACAAGTCTTAAATGCCACTAATTCTAGTTGTGAAAACAACTATCTTCAATCATGGTCATATATTCTTGCGTGCATGCCAAAGTGTTTGAATAAAATCATACAAAGAAGAAGCTTGCTTGACATATGGAAATAATTAGCATATGCACATGTATGAGGATAAATGACCATGGTGGTGTGTATTTTCCCACTAGAGCAGTTGTAGCCAAATATAGCTCCATACATGAGCATATAGTGAATAAAATCCATATAGAAACTTAGCTGCAACATTTATACTCACATGTCATGCAAAAGGGGACATAAGGCTTCCCATAATCAATATTGTTAGAACAACATGTATCATGTTTGGAAGCATGTAGAAAGAAGTGGATCCACCCCAACACATATGAGCTAGATTTAAATGCCAAAGGGAAATGTAAAAGCTCATGTATAGTTAGGATGGTGGAATTATAAGGTGGTGGCAAAGAAAGGTGGTGGAGTTAATAAAAGATATGCCCCCAACTCAACTTGGGCACCAAGCATTTATCAAGAACCAAATACAATATATCAAGAGGAAAATACAATTAATAAATGCATATGAGGCCAGATCCAAAACAAAAGGGTTTTATATGATGCTCAAATGCAAGGTGGCATCATGACATGAGCATGATATAATTATGATGCAACAATTATATGTAGGAAGTAGCATTTTATTATTAAACCATGTAGCATTACAGATGTTAGACAGATGGGATGCTACAACTCTCCCCCACTAAACAGGAATCTCGCCCTGAGATTCTAGGAAGAAGAAGAAGACACGAAGAGGGTAGGATACTTGGCACGGAGCTCATCCTCGCATTCCCAAGTGGCTTCATCAACGGAATGGCGCGACCACTGCACCTTGCAGAACTCTATAGACTTGTTGTGAGTCTTTGTTTCTACGACTTCTAGGATTTTTGTGGTGTGTTCTTGATAAGACAGGTCTTCTTGGAGATTGATAAGCTCATGGTCCACGATCCTGCCGGGATCCTTGAAGCACTTCTTGAGTTGAGAGATATGGAAAACATCATGAACCTTGAGTTTTTTAGGGAGCTCAAGAGCATAAGCGACTTCTCCTCTTCTTCCACGAACTTTGAAAGGACCGATATATCTAGGAGCCAGCTTTCCTTTGATACCAAACCGGTGCGTGCCTCTCATGGGAGTGACACGAAGGTAAACGAGATCACCAGGGACATACTCCATGTCCGTGTGCTTTCTGTCATAGTTTCTCTTCTGGCGACTTTGAGCAACCTTCAGGTTTTCAAGAATGATGTGAACCTTCTCCTCCGCTTGAGTTACAATGTCGGGGCCAAACAATGTTCTTTCACCTGCGCCCGACCAACCAATCGGAGTTCTGCATTTGCGGCCATAGAGAACCTCAAATCGTGCCATCTTTAGACTCTTCTGGAAGCTGTTGTTGTAAGAGAACTCAGCATAAGGAAGGCATTCTTCCCATTTCATGCCAAAAGAGATGACACAAGCACGGAGCATATCTTCTAGAATCTGATTGATCCTTTCAACTTGTCCTTGCGACTGAGGGTGGTAAGCTATGCTGAAATTCAACTTTGTTCCCAAAGCATTTTGGAAACTTCCCTAGAACTTGGAAGTGAGGATGCTACCACGGTCTGAACTGATCTCAAGAGGAACCCCATACAGAGTGACAATTTTGTTGATATAGACTAGAGTTCAGCCAACTGAATTGCAGAAATTGCTTCCTTGACAGGAAAGAAGTGAGCCACTTTAGAAAGCCTGTCGATGACAACAAAGATTGCATTGTTGCCCTTCTGCGACCTTGGAAAACTAGTTATGAAGTCCATCTCTACTTTTTCCCATTTCCATTCCGGAGGCTTCAATGGCTGTAAAAGACCGGAAGGTTTCTGATGGACAACTTTCACTCTGCGGCAGACATCACACTCCGAGACATACTTGGCACAATATCGTTTCAACCCAGGCCACCAATACTGTGTTTTCAAGTCCATGTACATCTTTGTGCTGCCAGGATGGATAGAAAGAACATAATCATGCACCTCCATAAGAACTTGCTCTCTCAAACCCGGGTTCGGAACAAACATCCGGTGTTCAAAGAAAAGAGCGCCTTGGTCGTCGACGTGGAAGGACTCATACTTCGGAAGCTGAATGTTGGAGATGATCTTTTTAGTGTAAGGATCACCGAGTTGAATGGAGCGAACTTTTTCTTCCAAGAGAGGGGTTTTCAGAAGGTTCAGAAGATACCCTTGATCCACAATTTCAAGGTTGAGCTGGCGGAATTCCTCGCACAAGAGAGGCTGTTGTTCTTCCACCATGAGGTTGTTGACATAAGATTTTCGGCTGAGAGCATCGGCCATGACATTAGCATTACCCAAAGTGCAGTTGATTGACAGATCGAAATCGTTCATTGCTTCAATCCACCTCCTCTGACGAAGGTTGAGATCAGGTTGTGTGAAGATATACTTCAGACTCTTGTGATCAGAGAAGATCTCACAACGGTTGCCAAGCAAGTAGTGCCTCCATACTTTCAAAGCAAAGACAATTGCTGCAAGTTCGAGGTCATGTGTTGGATAGTTGAGCTCATGAATTTTCAACTGACGAGAGGCATATGCAACGACTTGCTTTTCTTTCATGAGGACCGCACCCAATCCTTGCAAAGAGGCGTCACAGAATATCTGGAAAGGCTTTGATGTATCTGGAGGAATCAAGACTGGTGTGGAAGTGAGCTTCTCTTTGAGTGTTTCAAAGCTTGCTTGACATGCAGGAGACCAAAGGTATTTCTTGCCTTTCTTGAGGAGATCGGTAAGAGGCTTCGCAATCTTCGAGAAGTTCTGAACGCAGCGACGGCAGTAACTAGCCAAACCAAGAAAACTCCGTACTTCTTTGACATTTTTGGGTGGAAGCCACTAAACAATTGTCCGAACAGTTTCTGGGTTGATGGCAATGCCCTTGGCAGAGATGACGTGACCCAGATAGGTGACTTTAGGCAGCCAGAATTCACACTTGGAGAACTTTGCATACAGGCGGTTCTCACGAAGCTTGTTTAGGACACACCGAAGGTGTTCTTCATGTTCTTCTTTTGACTTAGAATAGACTAGAATGTCATCCAGATAGACCACGACGAACTTACCAAGATACTCCATGAAAACCGAGTTCATAAGCCTCGAGAAGGTGGCAGCTGCGTTGGTGAGACCGAAGGACATGACCGTGTACTCATACAGGCCATAGCGGGTGGTGAAAGCTGTTTTGGGGACATCTTCCTTGCGAATCTTGATTTGATGATATCCACTTCTCAAATCAAGCTTAGAGAATACCACAGCTCCAGCTAGCTGATCGAAGAGATCATTAATCCGTGGAAGGGGATATTTATTCTTGATGGTTTTAGCATTGAGAGCCCGATAGTCAACACAAAGTCTATCAATCTTTTCTCGCTTCTTCACAAAGATGGTTGGGATACCCCAAGAAGAAGTGTTGTGTTGAATAAAACCCAACTTCTCTTGTTCATCAAGCTGACATTTGGGTTCAGCCAACTCAGCAGGACCCATTTTATAAGGCCGCTTCGAGATAGGAGCGGTTCCAGGTTCAAGCTCAATCACAAACTCGACCTCTCGATCAGGAGGCATACCTGGCAACTCTTCAGGAAAAACATCTGGGAACTCACAGACCACCGGAACACTCTGAATAGCATCCATAGCATCATCATTCAGAGCCGCCAAAGAGAAAAGCTGAATTGCAGGAGTCAGACATGGAGAATAGACTATATGGCCTTCAGGAATTTTCAGAGAAACCGAGCGTTCAGCACAATCAATCACAGCTGCATTTGCTGTTAACCAATCCATGCCCAAGATAACATCAATGCCAGAATTGCCCAGAATAATTAAGGAAGCCGGAAACGAAGAAACACCAATCTCAATTTGATTGCCATGGCTGATTTTAGAAGCCCTCATGTTTGATCTAGGGGATTGCACCATGAGGTGAGTTGGTAAAGCATCAGAAGGTAACCCATTACTCCCCGCAAACTTGTATGAGACGAATGAATGTGATGCACCAGAATCAAATAAAACTCATGCAGAAACTGAGTTAACAGGAGGCATACCCATCACAACTCCAGGTGCATGTTTAGCTTGAGCGACGTTGACACAGTTGGCACGAGCAACAGTGGACCCGGGCTTGGTGTTGATGTTGAGAGCCCGCGGTGGAGGTGCACGAACCATAGAAGAACTTGTTGCAGGCCTTGGAGGTGGTGGAGGAAGAGCTTTGTTGTTCATGGGACAACTCCAGTGTTGATGCCCAGTGTTTCCACAAGTGTAGCAAGCACCAGGTGGACGTGGAGCAGCGTAGCCAGGGACTCCGCCAGGCGCTCCAGGGTAGTTGTGGTTGTAGCCCCTAGGAGCCGCAGTGAAGGAGTTTGTTGGCCTTGCTGCGTAGCTTGGAGTTCTTGGTGGAGCCGGGAGCGGCGGTGCGGTATTAGGAACCCACACGCGGCTCTTAGAAGGAGTTGTCATAGCTGAAGAGCTTGCTGCGTCACGGCTGTGTTTCTTGGACTCCTCAAACACTTGCCTACTTGCTTCTTCCTGTAGACCTGTATGTTGGAGTTCTAGAAAAGACCCTGGCCTTGCATGAGTGATTGCATATTTAATAGATGCATTGAGCCCTTGCCTGAACCTCTTTTGCTTTTTCTTGTCATCAGAGATCTCATCGCCACCATACCGAGAAAGATTCATGAAGTTTCTGATATAGGTATTGACATTGTCATTGCCCTGCTTGAGGTTGAGAAACACTTCCTTCATCCTTTCCATGAAAATTTCTGACATATATTGCTCTTTGAAAGCCCCAGTGAACTGCTCCCAAGTCGGCTGAAAACCAGAGTGGTCTGCCTTCAGGTAATTCTCCCACCACAGAGCTACGTCTCCCTTTAGAAGGTGAGTGGCACATTTTACCCATTCTTGCTCAGGAACATCAGCAGTCATCAGCAACCTTGACATCTCACGCAACCAATCATCAGCATCCAGTGGCTGATCAGACACCTCAAAGTGGCGCGGGTTGAACTTCAGAAAACTCTTGATGTCTCCTCGCTTGGGAGGTGGAGGTAGCGGAACAAACTCATTCCTCCTGACACTTTCTTCAAAGCATTGTTGGTTCTATTGCATTGTTCCCAAGGCATTAGCAATACTTGCCAATGCAGCCCCAGTTTAGGTGGTATGTCCTCCTCAGTACGGCATGGTGGTGCCATCCTGTGATTGATATAAAACTCAAGTCACTACCATAATGGAGAATAATAATAATCCAAAATAGTACCAAAATGGAATTAACCAAGATTAAAGGATACAATTTTACTGAGGTGATATTAAAATATCAACAAAGTTCAAAGCACCTAGAAGAAATTAAGCATATCGCACACGACTGAACAAGGAGTGTGGTACACAAAGCTATCAAAGAAAAAAATTCCGCAAATTTTGGCATTAAAATACCACTATATGCGCAAAATCACTTAACGAATCAAGATTAGTAACTATACCAATTCAATATACAAGAGCGAATGATAAAAGTAGTGGTATGGTCGCGACTCCATCCCGCACTCAAATCATTACTCCGCACATGAATAAGTAAAACACATATCCCAACTTTCTTCCTTCTTAAGATGAACCTAAAGATTAGCAACTATGGAAACAAACACCCCAAACAAGATAGCGTCGGATAACAAAGAGTAAGACAGATCGCGTCGGTTTACAATGAATCAGATAGATCGCGTCGGTTTACAAAAGCCTGTCGGTATGGAATGTACCAACAGTTGATAACCAAAAGGAAGATAGCGACAACAAGTGGGATGCAACAGATAGACAAGGAATTCACACACACACACTCACACAACCTATGGTACTACGGAACCCAGAACACGTGAATCCTAGTTTGAATTTTAGAAGAGGATTGAAAACGTTACACTTCCTTACTAGAAAAGGGTGGGTGGGTGGGTAAGAAGAAAAATGGAAGCAATCCTACTCTCACATTTTGTTTTTCCCTAGTATACATAGCTACCAAAATATTTGCTAGACTGACAACGACTATTTGGCTGAGACCCTGAAGGGCGGGATGGCTCTGATACCAATTGTAACAACCTCGGACCCTACGCTCTATGTTCAAGCTTGGATGAACTAGAAGTGGTTAAATAGTACAGCGGGGGCCCAGGGGCCACCTACGTGTAGACTCGTCGGCCGTCCTAACCACTTCCAGAACATTGGGACAAGAGCGAGCGGCGTAGGCAATAGGCGAAGAGATCAAATACATACACAAGTGAGTATGTATGCAAGGTACCTTACAACAGTTCTCAGAGCCATACCATCTAAAAGAAATAGAAATATTGCAACGCGATACGGCAAGATCCAAATATCCTAGATAGAGATAATAGTGTAGGATAGCTCCTCATACATCACACATCAGAGTATCAAGCGGAAGCGGGAAACAAGATCCGAGTATGGATAAGAAGCAAATCGGCATAAGATGGCACATAAGTAAGCACATCCCACCCACAGATCTGGCGGATCCCCATCCCTAGAATCTCTACACCGAGTGATCGTTGCCAACATCATCTGTCTCCTCCACCTAGTATCCATCTTGCGAATACACCTGTTCATCTGAATCAAACAATTTATCGTGTGAGACCTAGGGGTACTCAGCAAGTCTTTATGCCTCTAAAGGGGACATATACATGGGGTGACGCAATTGCAGCAAAAGATAATAACTAACTAGTCTATAGATACTCGCTAACCACCCGCCTAACCAATGATATACGGATGTCCGTTAAATAGAAACAACAGTTATAACAGTATAAAGTAACATATCCATCCTCCTTCTCGCTTACCAACGAGAAAGCGGACGAACATCCCATCTGTTGGTAGTTTTATTAACCATTCCATGAGTATTGCACTATTTACTAGTCAGGTATTTAGTCAAATTAAAAACGGTACTTTAGTTATACTTGTCTATGATCGAGAAACCGTGCTCCAAGTCGTCCATAACCGTGGACACGGCTTTCAGAAAGATTTATCCTGCAGGGGTGCACAAATAGCAACACACACTCGGTCAACCTCGGAAAAACCAACTCCAAACCCAACGAGGCATTCACGACAAAGCGATCACACGATTCATAAAATATTTCAGGAGGCCACCCCACTAAGCTACCTGCAACAAAGTTGGCCGGCTCCGGAACGGACCCAGGGTTTGCGACGGCGGTTGTAAACGACTAGGAACCCGAAAGTATGACTGGGCTTGTCGATACCGCGAAAACGTGGCACGATCCAAAATAGTACAGGTGCTCCACGCACAATCTTAAATAAAGCGATAAAACATGGCATAAGTACAGGATAGTAAAATAAATCCCCAAACTAGTTTGTGGCCCCAAGAAATAGAAATGAACCAAGGTTTAGCTCAGGGGGGTCCATAAGGCATCCCAGATGTGGATAGTGCGAATATTCAAGGAATAGGAGTCAAGTACTCGGGGTCCTATGGGACACAAGTGAGCATGAAAAACAAAATAGCAGATATTGCTCACCGGTGCCGCTTTCATTAGTTATCCCATTACTACTCAGGTTAAGTTGTTTAGGTACCTCGTTATCCATCAGACACTCACATACCCTACACATGCTGTTCTACGACTCGCATGGCTCAAACAACTCCTGTAGTAATGGCTCATAGGATGGAGGAACAAGCTTCGGTGGGGTTTAAAAAATAAAGGATATGCAGTACTTGGGATTCAATTTAATGCAATCATGACTCAATGATGCAAGAATAAGATAGAGGCAATAGGTACTATATGTATGCAAGCATGTGGTAGTGCTTGCCTAGCAGCTCAGTTGAAGCGAGAGACGGATCTGGGTAGTACTCCTGGGTTCCTGATATTTCCTCTGCTCGGCGTCTATTCGAAAGAAGAACCAAACAAACAAGGGCCAACATAAATAAAGTGTACAAGCATATAAATAAAATGCGACAAGCAAACAAGCATGCCATGATGAATGATGCACAATTTACATGGCAATAAGTAGCATGGCATGGGTGAGGTGTGGGGTGCAAGAATAAAGCATTTTGTTAAGTTTTAGTCAAGTTTTATTGCAAGAAACAGTTCTGATTTTTTATAATGACATGATGCATTCTTCAATTCAGTACAAGGAATGCATAGTTAGAACGGGCTCGTCGCGGTGATCGATTAAGACATATTATTTGTCAGATTTGGAGTTATAGAATTAAAGTTATTAATTAATTAAGAAGAGGCATTTTTATCGCAATTAAACAATTTCGAAATTTTAAATTAGTCAAACATTATTTTGGATGGCAGATTTGAACTCCTCACATTTTTCTGATTCAAAAACATATATCATCTGTATTATTTTGATTTGTCAATTAAAAGTTATTATTTTCCGGATTTAAAACAGATTAAACAATTTCTGGAATTATTTTTATTAATAGAAAAAGATGACAGGACTTTTTGCACACAGAGGCAGCTAGCCACAACCGCTGACGGGTGGGGCCACACTGAGCTGGCGAAACCAACGCACAGCAGCGCCTTTTCTCACCGCGCGTTCAGCCAGCCACAACAGCTGTCAGCTAGGCCACAAGGGGCTATGGGACCACCACGCGTGCGCGCCAGGGGGGGCTCGACACGTGGCGGATCCGGGGGCTGCGGGTTGAAGAAACCAAAAACTGCGGTACCGTTTTGTAAAAGGACCAGAGAGACAGACAGGTGGGCCCGAGCTGGACCGCGGGTTGCTCACGCCAAAAAGGCAGGGGCTAAACAGAAAAGAACCGCGCTACTGTTTTTCTTCCATCTGTCTCTGACGAAACTGAAGAAATCAACACCGACGCGTTGGGAGGAATCGATCCCGCGACCTAGCGCGCGCGGCGGCTGCTACCGCTGGGACGGGCTCGGATGGTTGATGGGATTCGACGGCGCGGCCAGATGAGGTATCTGTGGCGCAACGGCGAGATGGCGAACGCGAGCGCGACGCGCCGAGGGTGCTCGACAAAAAGGGCGGCGCTTATAGGAAGCAACGATGGGCGTGAGGATGTCTGGGGATCTCAGGAGCTCACCGAGAGAGGGTTGATGGTGGCAGATCGTCCTGGAGCGCAGAGGATCGCCGGGGAAGCTAGAGTCCGGCGGGTTAGGGTTTGCGTCGGCGTCGTTGGCGTGCGGCGTGTACCGGCCGCCTCCTCCTCGCTGTTGTGTATGGGGGCGACGCAGGGGTCCTCGTGACCTTCCTCGACAGCCCACACACCACGCCCGCCTTCTATATGTTGGTGGTTGGGAAGATGCCGACGGAGATGTGAACGGAGATGGACGAGAGGGTCGGCAGGGTAGATGGGGAAAGGGCTGTGGAAGGGCAATGCCCGTAGTGGATCTGGGGTGACGGCAGGGACGAGAGAAAGGTAGATAGGGACGGGAGGGGAGATGTCGTGGGGAGGATCGGGATGGTAAAGGTGGTGGCCACCTTTTTCCGTCCCCTCCTCACGTGCTTGGCTAGGCTCGGGCATGGGGGTGGTGGCTGCAACTAGGCCAGGCAGAGAGGAAGGGTGGCTCGGGTAGGACCGGCTTGGCAGCGAGAGAGAGGAACCGAGAGGGGAGGGCGCTCGGCTAGGGTTAGGGCTAGAGGGGGCACGACATGGTAGAGAGAAAGGTGGGGTGGTTGCTAGGTAGAAGGGGAATGGGGTTGGACCGAACCAAGGAAAAGAAAAAGGTGGATGGTGAGGGTGGTAGGTGATTAGGTCTAGCTTAGGGTTTAGTGTTAGATAGAAAGGGAGAGAGAGTAAGAGAGAGAGAGAAGGCTCGGTTTACCTAGAAAAGAGAGAGGGAAAACACTTGAAGGATGAGCTATGTTTTAGAGTAGCTAAGAAAACCAAAGGTTTAACCTATGACAAGGAAGGAAACAATAGAACCAAAAGAGAGAGAGGAGAAAAGAAGAAAGGATCTTGCATGCCTCATGCACATGATCATATTTTGTGAAAACAAAATATACCCCATGTATACTTGGCAAAGAGGAAAACACTAAA
Organism: Avena eriantha; assembly: GCA_910589775.1. Lineage (NCBI taxonomy): Eukaryota > Viridiplantae > Streptophyta > Magnoliopsida > Poales > Poaceae > Avena > Avena eriantha. The sequence continues at coordinate 197,550,212 of OU342745.1, forward strand.
AGAGGGCAAGGTGGAAGACAAGTGGATAAGAAGTTTTTAAATGGGTGTATTTGTTCAATTGAGTTCAACCAAACACCACCAAAAATATTCCAAAGGAACCCAAAATAGAAGGGCAAGTGAGGCCTTGCATGGCCCATGCACAAGTCTTAAATGCCACTAATTCTAGTTGTGAAAACAACTATCTTCAATCATGGTCATATATTCTTGCGTGCATGCCAAAGTGTTTGACTAAAATCATACAAAGAAGAAGCTTGCTTGACATATGGAAATAATTAGTATATGCACATGTATTAGGATAAATGACCATGGTGGTGTGTATTTTCCCACTAGGGCACTTGTAGCGAAATATAGCTCCATACATGAGCATATAGTGAATAAAATCCATATAGAAACTTAGCTGCAACATTTATACTCACATGTCATGCAAAAGTGGACATAAGGCTTCCCATAATCAATATTGTGAGAACACCATGTATCATGTTTGGAAGCATGTAGAAAGAAGTGGATCCACCCCGACACATATGAGCTAGATTTAAATGCCAAAGGGAAATGTAAAAGCTCATGTATAGTTAGGATGGTGGAATTATAAGGTGGTGGCAAAGAAAGGTGGTGGAGTTAATAAAAGATATGCCCCCAACTCAACTTGGGCACCAAGCATTTATCAAGAACCAAATACAATATATCAAGAGAAAAATACAATTAATAAATGCATATGCGGCAAGATCCAAAAGGAAAGGGTTTTATATGATGCTCAAATGCATGGTGGCATGATGACATGAGCATGATATAATGATGATGCAACAATTATATGTAGGAAGTAGCATTTTATTACTAGACCATGTAGCATTACAGATGTTAGACAGATAGGATGCTACAGTTTAGTAAAATAACACACATGCAATGACACTAGTGGTGGTTTAGGAAAAGAACACACATGCAATGACTCTAGTCGTGGTTTATAAAAATAACACAATGCAATTACACTGGTGGATCCAAGTGGTTTATGAAAAGAACACACAAGCAATGACTCTAGTGGTGGTTTAGGAAACGAAGACACATGCACTGGCTGTAGCGGTTGTTTATGAAAAGGACACACATGCAATGACACTGGTGGATCCATGTGGTTTAGTAAAATAACACACATGCATTGAGAATAGTTGTGGTTTAGGAAAAGAACACACATGGAATGACATGCAATGACACTGGTGGATCTGTGTGGTTTAGGAAAGGACCACACATGCAATCGCACTTGTGGTGGTTTATGAAAAGAGCACACATACAAATGACTCTGCTGGATCCATGTGGTTATGGAAATAACACACATGCAATGAATCTAGTGGTGGTTTTTGAAAATAACTCACGTGTAATGACATTAGTGGATCCATGTGGATTACGAAAAGAACAAACATGCAACGACTAGTTGTGGTTTATTAAAAGAACACACATGCAATCACTCTGGTGGATCCAAGTGGTTTATGAAAAGAACAAACACATAGTGACTCTAGTTGTGGTTGAATAAACACATGCAATGACACTGGTGGATCCAAGTGGTTTATGAAAAGAACACACATGCAATGACACTAGTGGTGGTTTAGTAAAATAACAAACATGCAATGATACTAGTGGTGGTTTAGGAAAAGAACACACATGCAAATACATGCAATGACACTGGTGGATCCATGTGGTTTTGGAAAGGAACATACTTCTAATGACACTGGTGGTGGTTTGCAAATGACTCTAGTGGATCCATGTGGTTTATGGAAAGAACGCACATGCAATGAATCTAGTGGTGGTTTACGAAAAGAACATGCATGCAATGACACTGGTGGATCCATGTGGTTTATGAAAAGAATAAACATGCAATGACTCTAGTTGTGGTTTTTGAAAATAACAGACATGCAATGACTCTAGTGGTGGTTTAGGAAAAGAACACACATGCAATCACATGCAATGACACTTGTGGATACATGTGGTGTAGGAAAGGAACACACATGCAATGACACTGGTGATGGTTTATGAAAAGAACACACATGCAAATGATATTGGTGGATCCATGTGGTTTAGTAAAATAACACACATGCAATGATACTAGTGGTTCTTTAGGAAAAGAACACACATGCAATGACTCAAGTTGTGGTTTATGAAAAGAACACACATGAAATGACACTGGTGGATCCAAGTGGTTTATGAAAAGAACACACATGTAATGACTCTAGTGGTGGTTTAGGAAAATAACAAACATGCAATGAATCTAGTGGTGGTTTATGAAAAGGACAAACATGCAATGACGCTGGTGGATCCATGTGGTTTAGTAAAATAACACACATGCAATGACACTATTGGTTGTTTAGGAAAATAACACACATGCAAAGACATGTAATAACACTGGTGGATCCATGTGGTTTAGGGAAGGAACACACATGCAATAACATTGGTGGTGGTTTGTGAAAAGAACACACACGCAAATGACTCTGGTGGATGCATGTGGTTTATGGAAAGAACACCGATGCAATGAATCTAGTGGTGGTTTATGAAAAGAACACACATGCAATGACACTAGTGGATCGATGTGGTTTATGAATAAAATAAACATGCATTAACTCCAGTTGTGGTTTATGAAAAGAACACACACGCAATGACTCTAGTGGTGGTTTAGGAAAAGGACACAAATGCAATGATATTGGTGGATCCATGTGGTTTACGAAAGTAACCAACATTCAATGACCCTGGTGGTGGTTTATGAAAAGAACACACATGCAATGACGCTAGAAGATCCATGTGGTTTAGTAAAACAACACACATGCAATGACACTAGTGGTGGTTTAGGAAAAGAACACACATGCAATGACTCTAGTTGTGGTTTATAAAAAGAACACACATGAAATGACAATGGTGGATCCAAGTGGTTTATGAAAAGAACACATATGCAATGACACTGGTGGATCCATGTGGTTTAGTAAAATAACACACATGCAATGACAATAGTTGTGGTTTACAAAAAGAACACACATGGAATGACATGCAATGACACTGGTGGATCTGTGTGGATTAGGAAAGGACCACACATGCAATGGCACTTGTGGTGGTTTATGAAAAGATCACACATTCAAATGACTCTGCTGGATCCATGTGGTTATGGAAATAACACACATGCAATGAATCTAGTGGTGGTTTTTGAAAAGAACTCACGTGTAATGACATTGGTGGATCCATGTGGATTACGAAATGAACAAACATGAAATGACTCTAGTTGTGGTTTACTAAAAGAACACACATGCAATGACTCTGGTGGATCCAAGTGGTTTTTGAAAAGAACAAACACATAGTGACTCTAGTTGTGGTTTAGTAAACACATGCAATGACACTGGTGGATCCAAGTGGTTTATGAAAAGAACACACATGCAATGACACTAGTGGTGGTTTAGTAAAATAACAAACATGCAATGATGCTAGTGGTGGTTTAAGAAAAGAACACACATGCAAATACATGCAATGACACTAGTGGATCCATGTGGTTTTGGAGAGGAACATACATGTAATGACACTGGTGGTGGTTTAAGAAAAGAACACACATGCAAATGACTCTAGTGGATCCATTTGGTTTATGGAAAGAACACACATGCAATGAATCTAGTGGTGGTTTACGAAAAGAACATGCATGCAATGACACTGGTGGATCCATGTGGTTTATGAAAAGAACAAACATGCAATGACTCTAGCTGTGGTTTATGAAAATAACACACATGCAATGACTCTAGTGGTGGTTTAGGAAAATAACACACATGCAATGACACTTGTGGATCCATGTGGTGTAGGAAAGGAACACACATGCAATGACACTAGTGATGGTTTATGAAAAGAACACACATGCAAATGATATTGGTGGATCCATGTGATTTAGTAAAAAAACACACATGCAATGACACTAGTGGTGCTTTAGGAAAAGAACACACATGGAATGACTCAAGTTGTGGTTTATGAAAAGAACACACATGAAATGACACTGGTGGATCCAAGTGGTTTATGAAAAGAACACACATGCACTGACTCTTGTGGTGGTTTAGGAAAATAACAAACATGCAATGAATCTAGTGGTGGTTTATGAAAAGGACAAACATGCAATGACGCTGGTGGATCCATGTGGTTTAGTAAAATAACACACATGCAATGACACTATTGGTGGTTTAGGAAAAGAACACACATGCAAAGACATGCAATAACACTGGTGGATCCATGTGGTTTAGGAAAGGAACACACATGCAATAACATTGGTGGTGGTTTATGAAAGGAACACACACACAAATGACTCTGGTGGATGCATGTGGTTTATGGAAAGAACACAGATGCAATGAATCTAGTGGTGGTTTATGAAAAGAACACACATGCAATGACACTATTGGATCCATGTGCTTTATGAAAAAAATAAACATGCATTAACTCCAGTTGTGGTTTATGAAAAGAACACACATGCAATGACTCTAGTGGTGGTTTAGGAAAAGGACACGCATGCAATGATATTGGTGGATCCATGTGGTTTACGAAAGTAACACACATTCAATGACCCTGGTGGTGGTTTATGAAAAGAACACACATGCAATGACGCTAGTAGATCCATGTGGTTTAGTAAAACAACACACATGCAATGACACTAGTGGTGGTTTAGGAAAAGAACACACATGCAATGACTCTAGTTGTGGTTTATAAAAAGAACACACATGCAATGACACTGGAGGATCCAAGTGGTTTATGAAAAGAACACATATGCAATGACTCTATTGGTGGTTTAGGAAAAGAACACACATGCAATGACATTGGTGGTGGTTTATGAAAAGGACACATATGCAATGACACTGGTGGATCCATGCAGTTTAGTAAAATAACACACATGTAATGTCACTAGTGGTGGTTTAGGAAAAGTACACACAGGCAATGACACTTGTGGATCCATGTAGTTTAGGAAAGGAACACACATGCAATGACACTGGTGATGGTTTATGAAAAGAATACACATGCAAATGATACTAGTGGATCCATGTGGTTTAGTAAAATAACACACATGCAATGACACTAGTGGTGCTTTAGGAAAACAACACACATGCAATGACTCTAGTTGTGGTTTATGAAAAGAAGACACATGAAATGACACTGGTGGTTCCAAGTGGTTTATGAACAAAACACACATACAATGACTTTAGTGGTGGTTTAGGAAAATAACAAACATGCAATGACTCTAGTGGTGGTTTATGAAAAGGACACACATGCAATGACGCTGGTGGATCCATGTGGTTTAGAAAAATAACACGCATGAAATGACACTAGTGGTGGTTTAGGAAAAGAAAACACATACAAAGACATGCAATGACACTGGTGGATCCATGTGGTTTAGGAAAGGAACACACATGCAATAACATTGGTTGTGGTTTATGAAAAGAACACACATGCAAATGACTATGGTGGATGAATGTGGTTTATGGAAAGAACACAGATGCAATGAATCTAGGGGTGGTTTATGAAAAGAACACACATGCAATGACACTAGTGGATCCATGTGGTTTATGAAAAGAATAAACATGAATTAACTCTAGTTGTGGTTTATGAAAAGAACACACATGCAATGACTCTAGTGGTGGTTTAGGAAAAGAACACACATGCAATGACATGCAATGATACTGGTGGATCCATGTGGTTTAGGAAAGGAACACATATTCAATGACACTGGTGGTGGTTTATGAAAAGAACACACATGCAATGACACTAGTAGATCCATGTGGTTTAGTACAATAACACACATGCAATGACACTAGTGGTGGTTTAGGAAAAGAACACACATGCAATGCCTCTAGTTATGGTCTATGAAAAGAACACACATGCAATAACACTAGTGGATCCAAGTGGTTTATGAAAAGAACACACATGCAATGACTCTAGTGGTGGTTTCGGAAAAGAACACACATGCAATGACATTGGTGGTGGTTTATGAAAAGGACACATATGCAATGACACTGGTGGATCCATGCGGTTTAGTAAAATAACACACATGTAATGTTCCTAGTGGTGGTTTAGGAAAAGTACACACAGGTAATGACACTGGTGGATCCATGTGGTTTAGGAAAGGAACACACATGCAATGACACTGGTGATGGTTTATTAAGAGAACACACATGCAAATGACTCTGGTGGATCCATGTGAATGATGGAAAGAACACACATGCAATGAATCTAGTGGTGGTTTATGAAAAGAACACACATGAAATGACACTAGTGGATCCATGTGGATTATCAAAATAACAAACATGCAATGACTCTTATTATGATTTATGAATAGAACACACATGCAATGACTCTGGTGGATCCAAGTGGTTTATAAAAAGAACAAACATGCAGTGACTCTAGTTGTGATTTCTGAAAAGGACACACATGCAATGACACTGGTGGATCCAAGTGGTTTATGAAAAGAACACACATGCAATGACTCTAGTGGTGGTTTAGTAAAATAACAAATATGCAATGACACGTGTGGTGGTTTAGGAAAAGAACACACATGCAAAGACATGCAATTACATTCGTGGATCCAAGTGGATTATGAAAAGAACAAACATGCAATGACTCTAGTGGTGGTTTAGGAAAAGAACACACATGCAATGACATTGGTGGTGGTTTATGAAAAGGACACTCATGCAATGACACTGGTGGATCCATGCGGTTTAGTAAAATAACACACATGTAATGACACTAGTGGTGGTTTAGGAAAAGTACACACATGCAATGACACTAGTGGATCCATGTGGTTTAGGAAAGGACACACATGCAATAACACTGGTGGTGGTTTATGAAAAGAACACACATGCGAATGACTCTGGTGGATCCATGTGATTTATGGAAAGAACACACATGCAATGAATCTAGTGGTGGTTTATGAAAAGAACACACATGTAATGACACTAGTGGATCCATGTGGATTATCAAAATAACAAACATGCAATGACTGGTTTATGAAAAGAACACACATGCAATGATTCTGGTGGATCCAAGTGGTTTATGAAAAGAACAAACATGCAGTTACTCTAGCTGTGGCTTATGAAAAGCACACACATGCAATGACACTGGTGGATCCAAGTGGTTTATGAAAAAACACACATGCAATGACTCTAGTGGTGGTTTAGTAAAATAACAAACATGTAATGACACGAGTGGTGGTTTAGGAAAATAACACACATGCAAAGACATGCAATGACACTGGTTGATCCAAGTTGTTTAGGAAAGGAACACACATGCAATGACACTGGTGGTGGTTTATGAAAAGAACACACATGCAAATGATATTGGTGGATCCATGTGATTTAGTAAAAAAACACACATGCAATGACACTAGTGGTGCTTTAGGAAAAGAACACACATGGAATGACTCAAGTTGTGGTTTATGAAAAGAACACACATGAAATGACACTGGTGGATCCAAGTGGTTTATGAAAAGAACACACATGCACTGACTCTTGTGGTGGTTTAGGAAAATAACAAACATGCAATGAATCTAGTGGTGGTTTATGAAAAGGACAAACATGCAATGACGCTGGTGGATCCATGTGGTTTAGTAAAATAACACACATGCAATGACACTATTGGTGGTTTAGGAAAAGAACACCCATGCAAAGACATGCAATAACACTGGTGGATCCATGTGGTTTAGGAAAGGAACACACATGCAATAACATTGGTGGTGGTTTATGAAAGGAACACACACACAAATGACTCTGGTGGATGCATGTGGTTTATGGAAAGAACACAGATGCAATGAATCTAGTGGTGGTTTATGAAAAGAACACACATGCAATGACACTATTGGATCCATGTGCTTTATGAAAAAAATAAACATGCATTAACTCCAGTTGTGGTTTATGAAAAGAACACACATGCAATGACTCTAGTGGTGGTTTAGGAAAAGGACACGCATGCAATGATATTGGTGGATCCATGTGGTTTACGAAAGTAACACACATTCAATTACCCTGGTGGTGGTTTATGAAAAGAACACACATGCAATGACGCTAGTAGATCCATGTGGTTTAGTAAAACAACACACATGCAATGACACTAGTGGTGGTTTAGGAAAAGAACACACATGCAGTGACTCTAGTTGTGGTTTATAAAAAGAACACACATGCAATGACACTGGAGGATCCAAGTGGTTTATGAAAAGAACACATATGCAATGACTCTATTGGTGGTTTAGGGAAAGAACACACATGCAATGACATTGGTGGTGGTTTATGAAAAGGACACATATGCAATGACACTGGTGGATCCATGCAGTTTAGTAAAATAACACACATGTAATGTCACTAGTGGTGGTTTAGGAAAAGTACACACAGGCAATGACACTTGTGGATCCATGTAGTTTAGGAAAGGAACACACATGCAATGACACTGGTGATGGTTTATGAAAAGAATACACATGCAAATGATACTAGTGGATCCATGTGGTTTAGTAAAATAACACACATGCAATGACACTAGTGGTGCTTTAGGAAAACAACACACATGCAATGACTCTAGTTGTGGTTTATGAAAAGAAGACACATGAAATGACACTGGTGGTTCCAAGTGGTTTATGAACAAAACACACATACAATGACTTTAGTGGTGGTTTAGGAAAATAACAAACATGCAATGACTCTAGTGGTGGTTTATGAAAAGGACACACATGCAATGACGCTGGTGGATCCATGTGGTTTAGAAAAATAACACGCATGAAATGACACTAGTGGTGGTTTAGGAAAAGAAAACACATACAAAGACATGCAATGACACTGGTGGATCCATGTGGTTTAGGAAAGGAACACACATGCAATAACATTGGTTGTGGTTTATGAAAAGAACACACATGCAAATGACTATGGTGGATGAATGTGGTTTATGGAAAGAACACAGATGCAATGAATCTAGTGGTGGTTTATGAAAAGAACACACATGCAATGACACTAGTGGATCCATGTGGTTTATGAAAAGAATAAACATGAATTAACTCTAGTTGTGGTTTATGAAAAGAACACACATGCAATGACTCTAATGGTGGTTTAGGAAAAGAACACACATGCAATGACATGCAATGATACTGGTGGATCCATGTGGTTTAGGAAAGGAACACATATTCAATGACACTGGTGGTGGTTTATGAAAAGAACACACATGCAATGACACTAGTAGATCCATGTGGTTTAGTACAATAACACACATGCAATGACACTAGTGGTGGTTTAGGAAAAGAACACACATGCAATGCCTCTAGTTATGGTCTATGAAAAGAACACACATGCAATAACACTAGTGGATCCAAGTGGTTTATGAAAAGAACACACATGCAATGACTCTAGTGGTGGTTTCGGAAAAGAACACACATGCAATGTCATTGGTGGTGGTTTATGAAAAGGACACATATGCAATGACACTGGTGGATCCATGCGGTTTAGTAAAATAACACACATGTAATGTTCCTAGTGGTGGTTTAGGAAAAGTACACACAGGTAATGACACTGGTGGATCCATGTGGTTTAGGAAAGGAACACACATGCAATGACACTGGTGATGGTTTATTAAGAGAACACACATGCAAATGACTCTGGTGGATCCATGTGAATGATGGAAAGAACACACATGCAATGAATCTAGTGGTGGTTTATGAAAAGAACACACATGAAATGACACTAGTGGATCCATGTGGATTATCAAAATAACAAACATGCAATGACTCTTATTATGATTTATGAATAGAACACACATGCAATGACTCTGGTGGATCCAAGTGGTTTATAAAAAGAACAAACATGCAGTGACTCTAGTTGTGATTTCTGAAAAGGACACACATGCAATGACACTGGTGGATCCAAGTGGTTTATGAAAAGAACACACATGCAATGACTCTAGTGGTGGTTTAGTAAAATAACAAATATGCAATGACACGTGTGGTGGTTTAGGAAAAGAACACACATGCAAAGACATGCAATTACATTCGTGGATCCAAGTGGATTATGAAAAGAACAAACATGCAATGACTCTAGTGGTGGTTTAGGAAAAGAACACACATGCAATGACATTGGTGGTGGTTTATGAAAAGGACACTCATGCAATGACACTGGTGGATCCATGCGGTTTAGTAAAATAACACACATGTAATGACACTAGTGGTGGTTTAGGAAAAGTACACACATGCAATGACACTAGTGGATCCATGTGGTTTAGGAAAGGACACACATGCAATAACACTGGTGGTGGTTTATGAAAAGAACACACATGCGAATGACTCTGGTGGATCCATGTGATTTATGGAAAGAACACACATGCAATGAATCTAGTGGTGGTTTATGAAAAGAACACACATGCAATGACACTAGTGGATCCATGTGGATTATCAAAATAACAAACATGCAATGACTGGTTTATGAAAAGAACACACATGCAATGATTCTGGTGGATCCAAGTGGTTTATGAAAAGAACAAACATGCAGTTACTCTAGCTGTGGTTTATGAAAAGCACACACATGCAATGACACTGGTGGATCCAAGTGGTTTATGAAAAAACACACATGCAATGACTCTAGTGGTGGTTTAGTAAAATAACAAACATGTAATGACACGAGTGGTGGTTTAGGAAAATAACACACATGCAAAGACATGCAATGACACTAGTTGATCCAAGTTGTTTAGGAAAGGAACACACATGCAATGACACTGGTGGTCGTTTATGAAAAGAAAACACATGCAAATGACTCTACTGGTTCCATGTGGTTTATGGAAAGAGCACACATGCAATGAATCTAGTGGTGGTTTATGAAAAGAACACACATGCAATGGCACTGGTGGATCCATGTGGTTTATGAAAAGAACAAACATGCAATGAATCTAGTTGTGGTTTATGAAATGAACACACATGCAATGACTCTAGTGGTGGTTTAGGAAAAGAACACACATGCAATGACACTAGTGGATCCATGTGGTTTAGGAAAGGAACACACATGCAATGACACTAGTGCTGGTTTATGAAAAGAACACACATGCAAATGGCACTGGTGGATCCATGTGGTTTAGTAAAATAGCCCACATGCAATGACACTAGTGGTTGTTTAGGAAAAGGACACACATGCAATGACTCTAGTTGTGTTTTATGAAAAAAAAACATATGCAATGACACTGGTGGATCCAAGTGGTTTATAAAAAGAACAAAGATGCAATGACTCGAGTGGTGTCTTAGGAAAAGAACAAATATGCAATGACTCTAGTGGTGGTTTATGCAAAGGACACACATGCAATGACACTGGTGGATCCGTGTGGTTTAGTAAAATAACACACATGCAATGACACTAGTGGTGGTTTAGGAAAATAACACACATGCAAAGACATGCAATGGCACTGGTAGAGTCATGTGGTTTAGGAAAGGAACACATATACAATGACTCTAGTTTTGGTTTATGAAAAGAACAAACATGCAGTTACTCTAGCTGTGGTTTATGAAAAGCACACACATGCAATGACACTGGTGGATCCAAGTGGTTTATGAAAAAATACACATGCAATGACTCTAGTGGTGGTTTAGTAAAATAACAAACATGTAATGACATCAGTGGTGGTTTAGGAAAATAACACACATGCAAAGACATGCAATGACACTGGTTGATCCAAGTTGTTTAGGAAAGGAACACACATGCAATGACACTGGTGGTGGTTTATGAAAAGAAAACACATGCAAATGACTCTACTGGTTCCATGTGGTTTATGGAAAGAGCACACATGCAATGAATCTAGTGGTGGTTTATGAAAAGAACACACATGCAATGGCACTGGTGGATCCATGTGGTTTATGAAAAGAACAAACATGCAATGAATCTAGTTGTGGTTTATGAAATGAACACACATGCAATGACTCTAGTGGTGGTTTAGGAAAAGAACACACATGCAATGACACTAGTGGATCCATGTGGTTTAGGAAAGGAACACACATGCAATGACACTAGTGCTGGTTTATGAAAAGAACACACATGCAAATGGCACTGGTGGATCCATGTGGTTTAGTAAAATAACCCACATGCAATGACACTAGTGGTTGTTTAGGAAAAGAACACACATGCAATGACTCTAGTTGTGTTTTATGAAAAAAAAAACATATGCAATGACACTGGTGGATCCAAGTGGTTTATAAAAAGAACAAAGATGCAATGACTCGAGTGGTGTCTTAGGAAAAGAACAAATATGCAATGACTCTAGTGGTGGTTTATGCAAAGGACACACATGCAATGACACTGGTGGATCCGTGTGGTTTAGTAAAATAACACACATGCAATGACACTAGTGGTGGTTTAGGAAAATAACACACATGCAAAGACATGCAATGGCACTGGTAGAGTCATGTGGTTTAGGAAAGGAACACATATGCAATGACTCTAGTTTTGGTTTATGAAAAGAACGCACTTGCAAATGACTCTAGTGGATCCATGTGGTTTATGGAAAGAACACACATGCAATGCATCAAGTGGTGGTTTATGAAATGAACACACATGCAATGACCATGTAACACTACATCCTGAAAAGATTGCAGCTTCTATGCAACATGCCAATCCCTGGATCAATTCATTGGCTTACATAGAACATAGATGAATAACAAAGTAAAACCATGAATCATAAAGTAACAAAATGATCCAGAGTATTCAATTATTACAATGTGCATAGCTCATAGGCTAGCTCAAATAAACAGGTAGCATACGGAAACGTAAACTTATAGTAGACTCCATCTTCAAATTGCCCACAAGTGAACAAGTTTCGAGTGGAGTACCGCGACCTAATAAGATCACTCAGAATTGGTATAACCTGTAACATAAAATGTAGCAGCCCCAAAGGGTCAATACATGGAATGTATGGCAAGTAAGTAAGGAGACAATATACCTAGCAACTACATGCTTATTTGGCTAAGTGGGGCTTTGGCTAGCTTGCATTTTCTTAAACAGTTTTACCCTACTTTTAAATCAAGTTTGATCACAACAACCCATTAATTTCACCCATCAAGTTTTAGTAATTACAAATTGGAATGAACGAGAACATGTCATAGCACCCATAATTTAGCAACTCTAATGTCCATTACTGGGGACATGGCTAAGCACTTAGTTTTACACCCTGCAAGGGTTATACACTTTACCCATATGACCTGGTCAATCCACTCGTAACACACATTTTGAGTCATGATAGGGAGAAGTCCAAGAAGAGACAATTCGAGAAGTAGCTCCCCAAGCCCATCCACACACCGTACCAACCTATCACATTCACTACATCTCTGGATACGTAGAGCTCGGGTCACCACGACCTACTAAGTCCATCCAACCACCCATAACTCACTGCCACATGGTTGCACACGGAAGCTACCAAATCAAGACACTAATCGTTTCTCTGAAACCTGGATGGCCATCCACAAGTGAGATACTCGGGTAAACCATAGACATGGGCCGGGCATTCACGAACCAAGCAATTACCAACTCCACCCAAAGAGTTTAGTTTAGTACATAGGATAGTATTATATCACATGATGCACGCAGACGTGTCTTAATGCAATATAGTATCCGTTATTCACTTTTGATTGCCAATAAAGGGGTTTTAACATATCTGTTGTAGCTTCTGTACTAGTTGTCGAATTAAATTTGGATCTGAACTGTAATGGATAGAGGGCTTCAATACAAACCAGTAGCAATTGGATTCACCTTAATCAGAGTTATAGATCTTTTTGTAGGATTTATTTGGTGTTTAATAGAGTTTAATTAATCTAAATAGATCGTACTTTCTAAAATTAAAAATAAAAACCGATCTGAGTTCTACACAAGATTGTGAACTCAGAGGCATATTACTCATATTTTTCGGATATGTAATTCATTTACTATGAATTTAATGATCTATAAAGCCATTAATACTAATTAATTAAACGCCAGTAATCTATAAATCAAAAGCTAGATCTAACCTGATATTACTGAACTACAGTATAATAGCTTCAATTTGATATATTATTCGAAATTTTTGGACAATGTATGAATTTGCTACCAATTTTAGAAGTTAGATCTATTTTCTGAAATTCTTAATTATTAAATCAATTTCTTTTATTGCGTCAGCGCTGACTGGGTTAAGTGGTCGACCACGTGGCGGCACGGCACTGGCCGGTACCGTTTCGGGGAGGGGTCTAATCTGGACCGCCGATCATAGATCGGACGGCCAGGGCAAAGCGGCGGCTTACCGGCGGCGGCGGTCGGCGACGGGCGGCGGTCGGTGCAGGCGGCGGTCGGCGGTGGCGCTCCGGCGGTCAACAACAGCGACGGAGTAGTCTACGGCATTCAGCTGCTCGCAGCGGTCCTCCTCGTCACCTCAGAAACGTCATCCACCACCTCGAGCTCCAGCGATCGGCGGCGTTCCTCTGCGGCTCCGCCGATCTCCGGCGAGCAATTGGTGACGCTCTGCAGTGAAACAGAAGGGGAAAAGAGGGAGGGGTGAGGTGGTGGTCCACGGAGAGTGAGATCGTGCGAAGAATAGGTCAAGGGGGCTTGAAACCGGTCGTCGGCAGGCTCGCGAGTCTTGCGTCAGCGGCGGCGGAAGTCGAGCTCGTATCCAAGCTCGAGCTAGGGTTCTGGGCGGTTTTTGAGGGGAAAAAGGCGGCGACGGGTGCTGCTTTTATGGGGGCCAAAGCTTGGGAGAGGGGGCAGGTGGTTCAACGCGGATTCGGTGGGGACTGGTGCAGGTCGTGGCGGAGGCGGACTCTGGCATGTCCGTGTCAAGGACGAGCAGCTCGCGCTGACAGGCGAGCCCCATGATGACTCACAAGTATAGGAGGTGTATCACAGTATTTTTGAGGGAAGTGAAACCAAATTTATTGATTTGACACAAGGGGAGCCAAAGAATATTTATAAGCATTAACAACTGAGTTGTCAATTCAGCTGCACCTAGAAACAATCTTGCTCACAACAGTTTATTAGTAGCAACAGTTTTGTAATAGCAACAACAAAGTAATAGCAGTAGTAGAAGTAAAGACAGTAGTAACAATTACACTAAACAATAGGATTAAAGTGTGGTAGGCATAGAGATGGATGGACGGGCGTTGCATAGACAAGACAATTCATATAGCAATCAATACATAGGGCATTTGTAGATAAATAAGATAAAGCATCCAAGTGCTAAGTAATCATAGGCATGTGTTCCATATATAGTCATACGTGCTCGCAATGAGAACTTGCACACCATCTTTTGCCCTGCTAGCCCATTTGCAGCGGGGCCTCAAGGGAACTACTGGCAATTAAGGTGCTCCTTTTAATAGAGCAATGGAGAAAAGCATTAACACTCCATGAACACATGTGATCCTCACATCAAAGTCATTCCCTCCGGTTATCCCGATTACTGTCACTTTGGGGCCCTTGGTTCCGGACAATAATGTGTGTATACAACTTGTAGGTAAGACCATAAACGATATTATCATCATGAATCAATAACATGTTCAGATCAGAAATCATGGCACTCGGGCCCTAGTGATTAGCATTAAGCATAACAAGTTGCAACAAAGTCAAAAAACACTAATAATAGATACTAGGCACCATGCCCTAACAATCTGATCCCATTACATGACAATCTCATCCAATCCCTACCATCCCCATAGCTTACAACTGGGGTGTACTCACTCATAGATGGGGGAATCATGGATGGTCGATGGAGAAGCGATGGTGATGATGATGGCGATAATCTCCTCCAATTCCCCATCCCGGCAGGGTGCCAGAACGGAGTTTATGGTTCTGATTTACGGAACCTGGTGGTGGTGGCGTAGCGGAACTCTCTTTGCCAAAATGTCGAACCCCGTTGGTTTTTAGGTCAAGAGGCATCTTATAGGCGAAGAGGGAGGCCGAGGGGGTAGCCAAGGTGGCCACACCACCCCCTGACGCGGCCAGGCCTGGCCCACGCGGCCAGGTGGTGTGGGCCCCTTGTGGCCCTCCTCCATCTCGGCTTCTGGCTCCGTGAGTCTTCTGGTGAAATAGGATTTTTGGCATATTTTCCAGGATTTTTCCTGATAGTTGATTTTCTGCACAAAAACTAGACACCAAGGTAATTCTACTGAAAACAGCGTCAGTCTGTGTTAGTTGTATCCAAATAACACAAGTTTAGAGGAAAAACAATAGAAAAAGTGTTCGGGAAAGTAGATACATTTTGAACGTATCAACTCCCCCAAGCTTATCTTATTGCTTGTCCTCAAGCAATTCAGTTGAAAACTGAGTGCGATAAAAGAAACTTTCACGAACACATTTTCTTCATAAGATGTATATATTCTCAGCATATGATCAAGTACTTAGACAATTCATAATAAGGAGTATGCAAATAAAGTTACTCTCTAGTCATTGCAAGCTATGAAGAGATTCCAACTTAAAAATAATAAGTAGCATGGAACATAAACATAAGCAACATTGCAATGCTCATAAAAAAGTATGATAGAGTGGTATCTCGCTTTCCTTTGATTGTAGGGCAAACATAAATGCCAAGGCACCTCTGAAGTTTAATTGAAGACTAGAAGTAAAGATATCAAAGATATAAGCATCAAAATCATTATACAATTAACCAAGTTTTGAAACAAGCGCATTACACTAAGAATGACAACTATGCTCTCAAGAAAGTGCTCATAGAATAAGTGGTGACTCAACAAGGAAGTGAAAAGGTTTTGAAAAGTTTGAAAGGCTTCCAAATGCTGAAAGTATGGTACTCATTAGCTTTGATCTCTCATTGCCCCTATCATAAGCATCTTTAAATGGTTAAGGTGAAGTGAGGTCCAATACAAGTTATATGCTTGACATACCATAAACTGGAAATCTCATGTCCCTTGAATACGAGGGCCGCTCCTCATGCTACTCAACTTTAGTCACCGGTAAGTTCTTGTCATAGTAAATACATGCGTATCATAGAGAACCGCCAACGGGGTACCCCTTGCCCGATGATACGGAAGAATCCCCATATCAAAATGACAAGGCAAGCAGACAATGAGCATCTCAACAATCTTCTTATTTACCATGGGAAAACGGTGCTTTTTCTCTCTTTCCTCTTTTCTCATATCTTTTTTTTCTCAATCTCTATCTCTTTTTTTATAAGAAGAATGCTTCATAGATATCATTATGGTTACGCTGCAGGTTTCCACCATGACGGCATGGATTAGACCAGCCGCCCAGGTGTTTCTCGAACACACATACATAACTCCATGGGCTTACAAGATCCCCTTTTATTTCACACCGACGACATCCATAAAAAAAGAGCATGATATCAACTGGGTATATATTTACAGGTGTTGAAAGCGTTCCTCGTGACATCACACTTTTGCTAATTCCCAGCCTATAATTTGCAAGCATATAACTTTGGACAATCACAATAGTTCAGGTTTATTAGGTGCAAAAAATAAAGTGTGCCATCAAGTTTGTGACAGCTTTACTAACTAACTTTCTCATAATAAGAAAATATTTTATTCGGAAGAAAACAGAGCATAATAAATATGCAAGGAGTAGAAATGATGCTAATAGGTAGATATGGTGGACTCTTTTGGGCAACTTTGGTTTTGGGGAATTGGAAACACGAGTAGAGCTAATACTCAGTGCATGTGAAGGCTAGCAATAGAAAGGGAGCGACAAACGAGAGAGCACTAACTGTCATAATCATGCTTGCAACAAAACATGACTAATTATGGCATGTAAGTGATTCAAGAACCCTAAGGCAAAATAATTCATCGAGGCTTAACTGATTGTTTCAGTCATATGCATGCGTGAGCATGTGCCAAGTCAATTCAACGGAAACATTCAGAGGAGGATACCACATTTTCATACCAAGTTATGAATAGAACAATGCAAGCAAACATTCATCTGACATGCTACAAACTATTTGCAAACTGGAGCTAATCATAAGAAAGTAAGAACTACTAGGCATACATAAATAACATACACCTTACATGAACATACTAAGCATGCCCATAATGATGAGTATATGTACAAAAATGAAAACAAATAGAGTTCATTACCAGCCTCTTACCACACCTCAAGTTGTCATTAATCTTCATTATTGCCCTTCACTTGTGTGGCTTGAATAATAAAATGAAACCAAACTCCACTGGGGACTGCTGAACCCTGCAACGAACTTCACAAAACCAAAGAAGAAGAACAAATATTTTTGGGTTTTCGATTTTTAAAGGCAAGAACCAAACAAAAGAACAAGCAAAGTGAAACCTTTTTGGGTTTTTCAAATAATCAAAACAAAGCTAAAAGGAAACAGGAAAACCAAGGAAAAAAGAAAAAGAAGCAAACAAAGAGAAACAATGAAAATATTTTTGGTATTTTTGTGTTTTGGAAAGCAGAAACAGAGAAAGAACAAAAAGTAAAAAGAAAGCGAAATATGGATATACAAAGTGCCGACTAAACATGATATGTAGATGAGTGTGATGTCGATGTACCTACCCCCAAGCTTAGGCTTTTGGCCTAAGTGGGTGTCAATCCCAAGCTGGCCAAGATGGAGCGCCTCCGTAATATGGCGAAGAGGTACCTTCATCCTGATATGAACTCGAGGATGCCCCGGCGTAGTGCGTAGAGTAGTCATAAGAGGGCACATCCTCCTGGTGCTTCCTATGGAAACCCAGCAAGTGGAGTTTCTCGTCTACCTCCTCCTAGGAGCGCAACCATGGCATCCTACAAATGCTGAACAAAGAAGGTTGTGGCAAGGGAATTTTCCTCTCATCTCCGTTAGTGAACAACATCCTGTAAACTAAACTCTCGGTACTGCAGTCAGTAGTAACAAAGTGATGTGTTTTCATAGAAGCAAGATCAAGCCTTTGTGGAGTCAACACAGTGTCATTAGGATCCATAGAAAGTTCTAAAACAGCCACCATGCGTGAGGCAATAATGCCCCCATAAATAGGTCCTCTAGTGGCTAGGCGGCGAGCAATGAGAGAACCAAGATTATACTTCGTATCATTATTAAGTGCAACAGCAAGGAAGGCTAAATGATAATTAGAAATATTACTAGTGTTCTCCCTACCAAGAATGCTAGTGGCAAGATAGTAAGAAAAATATCTAAGAGCTGGGAGTTGAATGTTCCTTATCTTCTCGTGCTGAGCTGTGCGGTCATCATCATTTGTCACACTTAGGTAGAGCTCCAGCAAATCAGCGGGCCGACCTTGGATCTTCTTCACTGTCCCAGTCATGCCTATGCCTATAATGTTGCAAAATCTTTCCAATGACATGGTAATAGGAAGATTATAAATTTTGAACGAAACATTTGACTAATAAGGGGTGTTAGTGAAAATGAAACTCTCAACAAAAGTTTTGGTGAGCATGTCATATTGCTCACTCTCATCTTCCATGTAATTGGTTAGCCCAACCCTCTGAACGAGGAGTAAGAACTCATCGAGGATCCCTCCCGCTCGCAAAAAGGTAAAACAAGGGAAAGTAGATGGGTGAGCCTCTCCCTCATCTCCTTCATTGCCAAAGTGTGGTGCAATAAGATCTTCATTATATGATGGCCTAAATTGAGAACCCCATCTTGAAGACCTTTCCCTCCTAGGTGTGTCCCTCCCAAATATCTCTCCAAAAGTGTGGTTGTTCATCTTTTTCTATTCAAAAATTAAGCATCCATCATACAAATGATTGCAAAGTGATTACATAATGAAAGGAACTACTTATAGGGACTTGTAAGAGGCCTAAACATGCATCAAAATAATTTATCTAAGCATTGAACAAGCTTAGAAGCTCACATAACCTGTCACCTACAGTAGCAAAATACTGAAGATATAATCCACTAAACACAAATCTACTTTGGACAAGCGGAGGAGTCACATACCAGAGAACAAATGCTCCAAATTTCAGCAGCAAAGATGGGCTGAGCAAGGATATCGAAAAATCGTGAGCAAGAACAGCAAGAACGTGAGTTTGAGCAATGAACTAGTGTTTTCTGGGGAGAGAACATAAGTGGCAAGTGAGAAAGTAAGTGGAGGGCCAGGGGTGGCCCACACCATGGGCAGGAGCGCCCCTGGTGTGGCCGTGCCACCAGGTGGTGTTTCTGCCTGGTGGGCCCCTTGGTACTCCCCAGGTACTTCTCTGCCCCTTTTTCACGTAAAAATTTAATATGAATTTTCTGGAATTTTTCGAGACACTTTATTTTTGAGAAATTTTTAGGTTTTGATGAATGATTTTCTCACATAAAAATGATTTTAGAATGATGCAATAACAAAACAAAACCTAAACTTCAGAAGTTCTAAGACACTCTAATATGCAAGAAAACTTGCAAAAGAAAAGTAAACTAAGCGAAAGCAAAAATTAAAATGGAAAAAGAAAAAATAAGCAAAGATAATCATGGTGAAAGCATTGTTTTGTTCATTAAAATCCCTTTGTTAACAAGGTTGATCAAGTCTTGTTACCAAAACAATTTTATATGAAACAAAACTTTGCATTCCACTAAATGATTATGTTACCTCAACCTTGATAGCAATGGTCCCAATCATAATAATTTCATATTTTTCTCTTGGTATGGGACAATATATTTCTCCAACTTGAATGCCCTCGATATTTTCAATTGAATTTAAACCATAATTCCTATCAATCTTCTTGGGGAAATAGACAGTATGGTCCTTGTCATTAACATTAAAAGTTACCTTTCCTTGATTGCAATTAATAACAGCTCCTATAGTATTAAGAAAAGGTCTCCCAAGAATAATAGACATATTGTCATCTTCAGGCATTTCAAGCACAACAAAGTCAGTTAATATCAAGCAATTATGAGCCACTTGAACAGGGACATCTCACATATACCAACAGGAATAGTAGTAGATTTATCAGCCATTTGCAAAGATATATCGGATGGTATTAGTTTTTCCAATTGAAGTCTCTTGTAGAGAGAAAAAGGCATAACACTAACTCCTGCCCCCAAATCACACAAGGCAGTTCTAACATAACTCTTATTAATAGAGCACGGAATAGTTCGAATCCCAGGGTCTCCAAGTTTCTTTGGAACTTTACCATTAAAGGAATAATTAGCAAGCAAAAGAAATTTCTTCATTAGGGATCTTCCTTTATTAGAGATAATATCCTTCTTATATTTGGAATAAGGAGGCAATTTAATAGCATCAGTCAAAGGAACTTGCAAAAATAAAGGTTTCATCCACTCACAAAACTTGTTGTAGTGTTCATCTTCCTTTGAATTTTGTTTCTTATCAGGGAAAGGATAGGTTTTTGGACCCAAGGCTCTCTTTCAATACCATGTTTCTTAGCAACAATATCTTCTTTAGTGTATTTAGTATTCTTAGTGTGCCTTTCAGGTTCTTCTTCAACTTTTTCTTGATCAAGAGCATCATTTTCCTCATTACCACTTTCAGTTTTAGCATTAGAGATAGATATACTATTAGGATCTTTAGAAGGTTCAGAAGATTCTACAATAGTTTTATGTTTATTTTTCCTTTTCTTATGAGAAGCACCACTATTTTCAATTTGTTGAGAATCTTGCTCAATTCTTTTAGGATGCCCCTCTAGATATAAAGGATCCTGGGTGGCAGCACCACTTCAAGTTCTAATTTCATAAACATGTTTTTCTTTAGTAGCATTAACTAACTAATATTTTTGTACTTTAATAAGCTGATCAATTTGAGTTTGAACCATTTGGAAATGTTTAACAAGCATTTTAACATCATTAGAGGTTCTTTCCACAATATCTGTTAACTCAGTAATAGCTCTAGAGTTCTCCATTAGATGATTCTGCACTCTTTTATTAAAATTATCTTGCTTAACAATAAAAATATCAAATCCTTCTAAGCATTGATCAGGAGGTTTAGAGTAAGGAATATCACCTTCATCAAAATGTTGGAGAGAGTGTACCTCAATAGTAGATGAGTGGGAGACTGGCTTACATAATGCTTCTATAAGAGGTAAATTCTTCACTTTAGCTCTAATACCTTTCTCCTTAAGACATTTCTTAGCTTCCTTCATCACTTCATCATTTAGTTCAATAAATCCCCTCTTCTTTGACGTTAGTGTTCGCTCAGGCACAGTTAACTTAGGTGTAGTTGGCTCAGGTGGAGTCCAGTCATCATAATTCTTGCATATTTTAGCCATTAATTCCTCATCTTCTTTGGGAGTTCTATTCCTGAAAACACAATCACCAGAACTATCTAGGTATGTCATATATTCTTCAGTTAGTCCATTATAGTATATATCAAGAAGATCATTCTTAGGTAATGGACATCTAGCCTGTGCATGAATCAAAGCACAAAACCTTGCCCATGATTCAGGCAATACCTCTTTTCTCCCTGTTTCCAATCAAAAAGTTCGTGCAAAATGGCATGCCTAGCACTAGGAGGGAAATATTTCTGACTGAAGGTACTAATCAAGCAATCATGGCTATCAATAGATCCAGGAGGTAAATTATTAAACCAAGTTTTAGCTTCTCCTTTTAGTGAAAAAGGGAAAATTTTAGCAACAAAGTTGGTGCGCATCTTAATATCATCAGAAAATAAGCCACTCATGGTAGAAAGCTCAGTCATATGTGCTACAACACTTTCATTCTTAGTTCCAGAAAAAGGTTCTTTCTCAACAATAGTTATGTAGGATAAATCGAGAGAGAAATCATAATCCTTATCTTTAATGTTTGTGGGAGATATAGCAAACTTATCATTAGGGGATAATTTGGATTTATTAGTACGCCTCTCAAGGAGACTCTTAATAACACTTTTACCATGAGTACTTTGACATTCTTTAATACATTCATCATTCATTTCTATATATCCGTCCTTAGTATCATAGCTCTCTATAGACTCAGGTGAACTAACAGGTGTATGTAACATCCCAAATTTTGTAAATTCAGATGTTACTAGTAAGCATGCGTCATATCATTGCATCATGGCATCACGTATCAAAAATTTGCATCAGGTAATTCTCAAACCCCATAGTCACTTATAGACAAAAGGGGGTAAAACCGTTTTAACCACCAAAACCTTTGCAAAAGTGTTATTTTATAATCCTATCCTAACCCTCTTCTTTTTACAAAATTTTAGAGACCAATTTCGTCTAATTCGGAGTCCGTTTGCAAAAGTTATCAAACAAATAACAATTCAGAAATTATTAAAAGAATAAAAAAAAACTAATCTAACTGGGCCGGCCGAGCCAGCCCGGGGCCATCTGCCGCCCGCCTGGCCGGGTGGGCGACGCGCAGCAGCCAGCCCGCCAGCCCGCCAGCCACCCGCGCCACGCCAGCCGCCCCGCGCCCGCAGCCGCTAACAGGCGGGGCCCGCCTGTCAGCCGCCTCCTCACGAAGACCGGCTCGGCCCCATCCGCCGCCGCCGCCAGCGCAACCGCCGCCGCCGATTCCGGTGCGGACTCCGCGACGTCTGCGCCAAGTCTTCCTCCCTTAAATAGTCCTCGACACGCACTCCTAGAACCCTAAATTTTTTTTCCGCCACCACCACCGAGCGCCGCCGGATTCCTCGCCGGAGTTCCGCCGCCGCCGGCCGCCTCCGGCCGCCGTCCGCCGCCGCCTCGGAGAAGGGGGACCGCCGCCACCCTCGGGAACGGGATCGCGAGGAGGAGCCGCACGCCTCTCCGTCTCGCCAGAGGAGCCCGGCCGCCATTGCCGGTCATCGCCGCCGTCCGCCGCCACCTGGAGCCGCCGCCGCCGGTAAGCCGCCGCCCCTCCCTCTCCAACCGTCGGATCTAGATCCGACGGCCTAGATCGGTCAACGGCCGCGGGCCAACCGCGTTGCACCGCGTGGCAGTGCCACGTCGACGCCGTGTTGCGTCACGCGCGCCTCGCTGGCCCACTCACGTGGCGCCACGTGTCGTCGCGTCACTGGCCCCCTTTCCCTTTTTCTTTTAAATAGGCAGAAATAGCTGCAATCTTGTAAAATTCATAGAAATTCGAATATTAGTCTAAAAATTGCGTATAATATACCGTTGGATTCATATTTTCGAGTAGAACACAGATCTACAATAATATTAATGTTTTGCCACAGAAATCGGGCAGTAGAATTAAAAGTTTAGATTAGAGTATTTTAATTCTAGAAAATTATCCGTAACTCCGTTTTAGTTGATTCTTGTTGCGTTGGCTTTTTTTTGACAACACCTTCTGTAGAAAATTGTCATATCTTGCTTAGGGTGTTTAGATCTGTTTCGATATAGAATTAGAGCTGTAGATCTAGTTTCAAGCCTGGTTAATTAGGGTTTAACTCAAAATACTTAAAATCTGTGGGGAATCAATTCTAATGACATCCCCAACTCAACAACACCCCTGGTTAAAACCCTTGGTCGAAATCAAATCCACCCTTGCATTTTACCATGTTGCATGCATGCATAAGTGACTTCGTGACTTGTTTTGTGCAATTTATAATTGGACCCATGTTTGTTTCGTTAGATTGCTCGGAGTGCGTTGAGGAGTATTGTTGTGTAGATTGCTGCTCGGATCAAGGCAAGTTACACCACTTGTTCATGTTATGTCCCAGTTTTTGACTATGCATGTTTTACTCTTCAAATCTTGTAGTATGCATGTGTAGGTTTTTAGTAGCTTTCTTATTACTATTTTTGCAAGTGCGGTTTTGTAGTATGCCATGAGTAGCTTTATACTTAGGATTTTCCGTCCTAATAGGTTCCCCCTGTTTTTGCTAAGTATTGCTTGCTATGCTATATATATCAAATACCGCTGGGAGGGTTCGAAAGACTCAAGAATTTTCTAAGTATGATAGCTCTCTCGAGCGAACTTTTCTTCTCCAAAACCCCTTCAAAATAAAACTAAGTTTTCTTCTGGGCGGAATGGTTTTCGGGACAACGAGTGAGATTTTGGTGGAGGACGGCCGCCCAGGAATCAAAGAAGTCTACCATGTTTCAGAATTCAGAAGCTTCCCGTGCAACCACAATACATATGGGCTATGTCTTGGCTTAGTACTTAGTGGGAAACCTCACCGGGGTACCAACATTTGGAGGTTCTTGGCACGGTTGGATCCAGCTGGTAGAGGGGCTACTAAGGGAAGGCTTCGCCATGGTCTTATCTGTAAAAGGACTTGATCGTGGATTGTGGGGAAAGTGCACAACCTCTCGAGAGTATTGCAATCTAATCGACCAGCCGTGTTCACGGAAACAGAACAACATTGTGCATCTGAAGGATGGAGCCTCTAAAAGATCTTCCTCTCTCTCTTTTCCAAACTTAAAGTTTTTATAAACCCCAGGGCGTGAGTAATATCGCCATTGGGTGGGATTTTGGGAACTTGGTGCGTAATATCCAAGTGCTAGGTTGATTTGGGCACTTGGTGAGTAATATCCACGTGTTCCATTCAACCCTATACTACTTATCAAAGTTTACAAAGTAGGGAAAACTTTCCTCTCTTTTCTTATTACATTGATAAAATTGGCTTTACGCAAATGAACCCCAGAGCCTACTCTTAGCCTTGCATGTAGAGGTAGTCTTACTCTTTCCTTGGTGTAATTTGCCAATACATTCAAAGTATTGACCCAACTTGTTGGCTGCACGTCTTATGTGCAGAATCTGAAGATTGAAAGGTGCGTAGGGATCGCGGGTCTTCATGCAGCTAGCCTGAGGCGTCGATGGACTCAAGTTTTATTTAGTTTCTGCTGTTTTATTTTAGCTAGCTATGAGCTATGCAAGTTGTAATAAATGTACTCTGGATTATTCGTGTAATAATGACTTGTGTTTTACATGATATTCATCGACCGTGAAGTGCTAGCTATTGATCCAGGGACTAGCATGTTAATCACAGGGACTTAGGATCCTTAATGATCTGAGGTCGCAATAGTGTAGTAGTGTCTTCATTAGGATTTCCAGTATTTCCAGCTATAGTTCTAGCAATCATAGCATCTAGGAAAGGACCTAATGAACCACTCTTATCAAGCACAGTAGAAGCAGCATCATAAGTATCAGAAGTTTCAGACTTAGCAGTAGTAGCAGTATCTGTAGCATGTGTATGTGATGGTGTAAGTAACTTACTCATCACAGATGGTGAATCGAGAGCAACAGAGGTGTTCAGAACCGTACCTCTCCTTGCATTGGATGGTGAAATAGGAACCTTTCCATCACGAGACTTACCCATGATGAATGGATGGCAGCAAACAATAGTGATTCCAAGTGGACTTGATAAATAGAGCTATGCTCGCCGGCAACAGTGCCAGAAAATAGTCTTGATGACCCACAAGTATAGGGGGTGTATCGTAGTATTTTCGAGGGAAGTGAAACCCAATTTATTGATTCTACAGAAGGGGAGCCAAAGAATATATATAAGCCTTAACAACTGAGTTGTCGATTCAGCTACACCTGGAAACATTCTTGCTCACAACAGTTTATCAGTAGCAACGGTTTTGTAATAGCAATAGCAAAGTAATAGCAGTAGTAGAAGTAAAGACAGTAGTAACAATTGCAGTAAATAGTAGGATTAAAGCGCGGTAGGCATAGGGATGAATGGGTGGGCGTTGCATGGACAAGACAATTTATATAGTAGTCAAGACATAGGGCATCTACAAATAAATAAGATAAATCATCCAAGTACTAAGTAATCATAGGCATGTGTTCCATATATAGTCATACGTGCTCGCAATGAGAACTTGCACAACATCTTTTGTCCTGCCAGCCCGTTTGCAGCGAGGCCTCAAGGGATCTACTGGAAATTAAGGTGCTCCTTTTAATAGAACACCGGAGCAAAACATTAACACTCTGGAACACATGTGATCCTCACATCAAAGCCATTCCCTCCGGGAATCCCGATTACTGTCACTTCGGGGCCTTTGGTTCTAGACAACAATGTGTGTATACAACTTGCAGGTAAGACCATAAACGATACTATCATCATGAATCAATAACATGTTCATATCTGAAATCATGGCACTCGGGCCCTAGTGACAAGCATTAAGCATAACAAGTTGCAACAAAGTCAAAAAGCACTAATAATAGATACTAGCCACCATGCCCTAACAATCTGATGCCATTACATGAACAATCTCATCCAATCCCTACCGTCCCCATAGCCTACCGCGGGGGATTACTCATGCATAGATGGGGGAATCATGGATGGTCGATGGAGAAGCGATGGTGATGATGATGGCGATGATCTCCTCCAATTCCCCATCCCGGCAGGGTGCCAGAATGGAGTTTCTGGTTCTAATTTGCATAATCTAGTGGTGACAGCGTAGTAGAACTCTTTCTGGTAAAACATCAAACCCCCCTTGGTTTTTAGGTCAAGAGGCATTTTATATGCGAATAGGGAGGCCGAGGGGGTAGCCAAGGAAGCCACACCACCCCCTGGCACGACCAGACCTGGCCCACGTGGCCAGGTGGTGTGGGCCCCTCGTGGCCCTCCTCCGTCTCGTCTTCTGGCTCCATTAGTCTTTTGGTGAAATATGATTTTTGGCATATTTTCCAAGATTTTTCCTGATAGTTGATTTTCCGCACAAAAACTAGACACCAAGGTAATTCTGCTAAAAACAGCGTCAGTCTGTGTTAGTTGTATCCAAATCACACAAGTTTAGAGGAAAAACAATAACAAATGTGTTCGGGAAAGTAGATACGTTTTGGATGTATCATACCACCTGTCGGTGGCTGGCGGGGCGCGCGGGCTGGCGGCTGCCGCTGCGATGGGCCGGCCCAGCTACGGCACGCGGTTGCACGCTGCGTGGGAGGGGCGGCGAACGGTGGGTAGGCGGGGGCGGCTAGGTGGGCCGGGTTGTGCTGGCCGCGCGGGTTGGGTAGGGTAGGTTTGTTCTTTTATTTGTTCACTTTTCTTTTTCCTTTTTCCTTTTCTTCTTTTCAGCATATCTTTTTCATTTAAACTCCAAATGAGTTCAAATTTGTTTTTGAATTTTTCTAAATTCGAGTATATCATTTCAAGCTAGGATTTAGCAGAGCTTATTGACTTATCAACAATGGTTTTAATCAAAGTCTATTTAGTTCCCTTTAGGAATATTATGGCACATAAGCTTGGTTTAATATTAAATTTTGAATTCTTTGCTAATTTGTTTATGGATGCAATGCAATGCTCATGGATGACATGCAAATGCAGAAATTTCTTTTCTAAACTCAATTTCTGAACCTTGGGATGTGACAGACCACTACAAGAAAAGTTGACTTTTACAACGGACGATTTTCATGGTTGAAGGCCCGTTTTTGTGGCTAAAACGTTTTCTACGATGGATGCCCTTCGTGGTAAAATCCCCGTCACAAAAGAATCTACCATGGTTTTTTTGTGATCGTGGTGGATCGCACCCTTCAGTCACGAAAACTTGTTCCATCGTAGGTCTGTTCGCCAACCGCGTTGACTACTGACGTCATGCAAACTACCATGTGGGATTCACCGTTAGCGGCCGGTTACCGCCGTTAACCGTCATAGAAATCGTCATAGAAGCCAGGCCCAACCAAGGCCTGCTAAATACTAACTAGGCCGGCCCATCACAAGAGCCCAATAAGAAGATGGCCCATTAATGTTTTGTCCTGCACTATTTGAAATGGGCCCAAAATGCAGCTAGCAGTGGCCGATGAACTTTCAGGCCTGGTTCTATTTCTGCCTGCAGAAGGCCCATGTTGGTCCAACACCGTGCGACCCATTAACAGCCTGCGCCAAGTTTTCTCCTATACACTTAAGGCCTGTGGTCAGCCCATGACTGTTATGGCAGCCCATCGTGGGCCGCCTACTGATGGCCCTTCTCTGAGATGGTTAGTGACTGCTCTGGCTTGTTACTATTCTGGCCTTTTACTGTTCTGGCCTTTAGCTGTTTAGGCCCACAAGTGGCCCTTTACTGTTCTAGCTTGGTAAATTTGTCGGCCTGTTACTGCCCTCGCTTGGAAATTTCTCGGCCCGTTACTTTTAGGCTCGTCAATGTTCTGGCCTTTTACTGTTGCGGCCTCTTAATGTTGAGGCCCGCTACTGTTTTGTGATTTTATAGTTTTTTCCCTGTTACTATGATGGGGGGTTGTTTCTGTTCTGGCCTACTACTGCTCTGGCCTGCTACTATTATGGCCTATTACGGCATGTTACTGTTACGACCTAGTACCACATGCGGTTCGACCCGTTACGTTTACGACCTTTTACAGTTCGGTCTTTCTTAAGCCCATGCCAATATCATAAAACATGTATAATAATCCAACATTTTTACTATTCATCGTCAGCCGAATACACGATGGGCCAATAACAAAGCACAGTACTGTTCCCTAATCAGCCTGCCTGGCGTAGTTACCGTAACGACTACCGCCATGTGAGGACGGTGTTAACTAAATTCCTACATGGCCTACGCGAGTTATCTAGATATTACATCAGCTGCAAACTTCTTAAAATTATGACATATTATCAACTCAAGGGAAAGAATAATCGGCATTTCAGTTGACAATCAAGTTGATAGTAGAGTCCTCAATTTGCTTTCTCAATCGATCACCTACATCTTCCTTTGAGTCTGACAGCTACATTGGAGGAGACATGATCTTGTAGCTCCATCTTTGGTGGCAATAGCAATAATTGCAGTCTGAAACTAAGTAATAACAAGTTAATACATCAAACAAGACAAACTACTCATTTGACTGATACGACAGGAGCTATGAACTAGAGTTTACAACTAGTCAATGGTTCAATTATTGACCATCCCATCAAACAAACAGGACAAGCAAGCACGCATTAAACAAGTGTGCCTACCGTGAAACGAGCAATCAAAAAATGTGTTTGTGTGGCTTAGAATTTGAGAAGATATAAACTAGCCAGGTCATTACAATAAATATATATGGAAGCAGTTCTATACCCTAAAATGCAAGAGACGTTGGGTGACTCGGAATTGGTGCCGAGCCACAAAATGTCATGCAGTTACTGTTATAGCGAAGAATGAACCAGCTAGAAATTATAACCGCATCATACGAGAACTTGTAGAGCAGGAATGCAAACCACGAATGAACTATATATTGTAGAGGATAGTTATGTCGTGACTTAGGAAAAACCAGATGCGAGATATAATGGTGTCGCTCGTGAACCTGTAGAATAAGACAAATAATCATTAGACAAGTGTGCCTAGAATGAAATGAGCAATCAAACAAAGTTTTTCTTAGAATTTCAGCAAATATAAACTAGCGAGGTCATTTCAGCAAATACATATGAAAGAAGTGGCATTCCTGGAATGCATAGAGTCGTTGGGTGACTCAGAATTTGCGATGAGCTACACAATGGCATGCAGTTATTGTCAGAGCTAAGAATCAACCAAATAGAAATTATAATGGCATCATAAGAGAAATTCTAGAGCAGGAATGCAAACCACAAGTGAACAACATAGTAGAGGACAGTTATGTCGTTGCTCAGGACGAACCAGCACTAGATAAGGAAGTAATGGCATCCCTTTTGCACCTGTAGAATAGGCTATGCAAATCAACATGTTCATTGTTCCATTTGAGCTCTATGCAAGAAAAAGGAAATAGTTAGTGATGCGGCTTTTGAAGAATCAGATGGTAACAACAAAATTATAATCGAATTAGTATGAAGAGTTTAAATGGCTACTATAGGATAGAAAAACGATGCCAATGAGGAAATAATAGTAGGAACTGATCTTAGGATGAATCAGATAGATTCAGCAACTGTAGAGTAGGGAATCCACACTAGTATTTTTTGCTGACTTCAGATTTTGCAAGAATTAACGGTAGCAGGCAATTACTATTGTATGGAATAGCTAAGAACATGTGCATGAGAAAATAATATACATGTGCATGACTTGAAATTTGTAGAGCAGTGAATGCAAACCAACATGTATAATGACCTTGCATGTACTAGCACGAAGAACAGGCATGCCTAGTGACTTGTATGTACTAGCACGATTACAAAAATGCAGTTCACTGCGACATGCTAGAACCTTCTATACTGTTGACAAAATAAAAATGGGTTGGAGATTTGGTTAACCTTGGTCGGAGAGGCGTCTAAGCATCATCGGTACCATGCGAGTGACGTCCAGATTACCGAGGGTGTTGTGGTTGCGGTGGCTGTTGGCATCGGGGAAGCAGATCTTAGGTGATCGATGCCGGCTTGAACGCGGTGGACGAGAGCATCGGTGAGGCAGATCGGGTGTAGTGAACAGCGACGGTCATGCAGCTGGTTTGGATCGATGGACATGGAACTCTTTGAACTAGATCACGCCCGGTGGACACCGGTGAAGCGGATCCAGTACGGTTGGGTAGCTTTCGGCAGCGAGGAAGCAGAGCTTGGGCGGTCGATGACGCCATCGGCGTGGTGAATGACACCGCAGCTCCTAGATCTGGTGGGTGAGCGTCAGTGAAGCGGATCCGTGGTGGTGCACGGGACTCCAACTCAAGACGGTGCGCGCGGTGGTCGTGGAGGGGACAGAGGAGCCTGGGATTTTTGGGAGGGCCTGCGAGAAAAACTGGGGGAATCGGGACCATACAGGTGAGCAGAAAAAATAATTATGATCGTGCCCCTGAGCTACCGACTTTAGCATGCCCATTTGTCGTCTAAACAATGGGTATATTTGGAATTTTAATTCTAAAGTTTTTGAAAAGGAAGGGCGCGGAATGCTTCAAGGTCGGTGTTTGGTTTAGCCGCACGATTGAGAATTTGAATTTGGCTACCGCCCATCTAATAATAATAATAGAAAAATGGTACTCCCGTGGTCGGTGGGATATTTTGGCTCAAAGTTTTTGAAACAGTGCGACGAGAAATGCTTCAAGGTAGGTGGGTGATTTTGCCGCTCGGTTCAGATTTTGAATTTTTCTAGCGTCCATCTACTAATAGAAAAAAGGTAGTAGACCGTACGCTATCTGTGTAGGAATTCAAGACCGAGAGTCACATCAACTGATCATCCTTAAACATTTTTTGCATAGAAACTTGTATACATTCGATTCACACAACATAGGAAGTAAATGTTGCCGCTTTGACTCAGATTTTAAATTTTGCTAGCATCCATGTAATAATATAAAAATTGTACTACATCTATGCGGGATTTTTCCTGAAAATGTTTGAAACAGAGGTGTCCGAAATACTTCAAGGTCGGTGGGTTATTTTCTCGGTCCATTATGATTTTGAATTTGGCTACCGGCCAGGTTTTTATTACTAGAAAAAAAGTTGTGTAGATTGAACGCCATCTAGTCAGGAATTTAAGGCGAGAGTCACATCACATGATGCCTCCGATTCAACCGGGGTAGGCGGTCAGTTTTGGCGGTCGACAGTGATTTTGAATTTAGAGATTGTCGAAAGAATAATTAAAAAAATAGACCGTTCTCCCTCTATTTTAGGGATCCAGGTCAGGGAGAGTGATTATCTACCATGCGTATGAAAATGCAGATCTCTGATACAAGAATGTTTGTTTAACATAACAACAAACAAATGTCTAAAGTAGCTCTGAGTCAAGCATGTGAAAATGGTGTGCAACGAAGGTCTACTAATTATTTAGGTGTCGGCACAGACTCTTCTACAGGAAGCATTAACTAAATGGTAGTACTAATTCAGATCAAATAAAAAGCCTACTGCGAAACTAATACTCCTACTACAGCATACTATCAAAACACAAAAACCAACTAAAGTATATGTAGACCACATAAAACAAGATTTCATCACGCATACACTACTATATAGAGAACACCATCTCATCATATAAAGCAATGTTTTATCAGACACACATAGGCCCCCAAAACGAACAGACAGCTTTAATATTCCAGCCCCTACCGCTGTGACTGTAGCACAAACAAAGGTGTCGCCACAGTTCCATCAGCTACCAGAACAAACAAACATCAGACTGTAGCTCCAAATAAAACAACCTGGGCAAACACATGCTTGCCCAAACAAGCCTTGCTTGTTCATCCGTGTGTTATTTACATCTCCTTGATGTTGCAGTCTGAATCAGCTGTATTGCTGACAGGACTTCCTTTTTGTTTCTTTTATTTACCACTCCGAATCACGTCGGTTGCTGAAGTTAATGAACAAAATGATCAGCAAAATCATAGGTGTACAGAAATGCAAGGGTTGCACATGAATGACTACACTAACCAGCTATCATTATGTAGGGATGTAAAGTACACCAATGTTTATGAGATATGAACTTCTTATACTTCATGCTACTGAGATCTAATTCGAATACTCCCTCCTTCGCCCATATAACCACCATTTCTCTATCCTCAAATGCGCAGAGTATACTTACTGCATCTTTCCCACCATATGCCCATGATTTCTCAAGGCCAAGGAGAGTATCCAACTCAACCTATATATGAGGCACCCAAGCTTCCCATTTGCCTGTTGATGATCTTGCACTAGACCACGTGTTTAGAGTGAAGTCTCTTATAACCGCAAGGGCAACATCTCCATTATACCCCTTAGCAATGACAAAATTATGTTTGGAAATATCATGTTTCTCATGGGGGCACTCAATATAACACAGTTTTGTTGTCACGTTGTCGAAGGAAATTATATATCTGGAGTTCATTGTTGGCTAGTACAAAATGTCCCCTGTGAGAGTTGACGGCCTGCGATCAATCTTAGCCAGCATCTCAGCAGGTTCAATCTAGTCCTCCCATTTTCCCAACTCTGATGAGTACCTCTGCACCAGTGCTTGGTTACCATTGGTTACTATCCAAACAACCCAGAAATTGTTGCAATAGTGTGAAGACAATTGCCCATGATTTCTCGAACAGAGAATTGTGCCACTATCATACTCACGTCTCGCCCAAATTGGTGGTTCTCGTATCACTGTTTCACTTCCACTCATTGGATGCCAGGCCTTTATCATGTTAGACCATTGAGGATAATGAAGTAGCACCCTACCATTGCGACATCTGAGTACATATGGTTTGTAGGCATTATGTACTTCCAACAGCCTATTCAGCTTCTAGAAGATGGATTAGTCAAGATTATGATCTGTTAAGAATCGAGCATCCTCGGAGCTGTTGGTGAAAACCCCAAGTAATGACATTCCTCTGTTGTGTGGCATGGTTAGCCTTTTGAAATCGTTGCTTCCCATGAAGTCCATTCAACATTTTTGGGTGACTGATGCCCTCAGTATGCAGAATGGGTGCAGAGGAACCCTGAAAAGAATATGACCAAATACATCGTCTGGCAAGTCGTTGATTGTTGCATATGTTCTTCCACCAAAGCTGGTAGGATGATACAAATAGCACAAGTGCATCATTAGAATTAAGTAAACAACACAATGCACAACCCTAAAAAAGAATTAAGTAAACACCACAATGCATCATACAATTTGACAGGAAATTTATCATCGAAATTTCCTAAACTGCACGCAACTGAAAAACTACCTAAAAGCAGAGTTTGTCAACAAAATAACCTAAACAGCACAAGGAATCAACCAGAGTAGTGTGAAAGCACGGCAAAATGCTTTAGCATGTTGGAACTGGGCAAAGGGAATAAAGAACTTTTTTAGGTCACCGAGGAGGACAGAATGGCCCCCACCTAAATTTTCTGGTTTTATCATAAAGAAAGGGAGAAATAAAAAAGACGTAGCTTCAGTGACTTGCTGAACCCAAGTCTCATGGTGACTTGCCCCAGGATCCACCTTCCATATTAGATCGAACGTATGACAGTAGCTTAGATTTTGAACTAAAAAGTAAAACTATTGGAAAAAATTGACAAAAAATCAGTAAATCATCGGTGCCTAGGTTTGAATCATGTGAAAGCTTCATCCCATTCGGATCACTAGTTTGTGATTAAATAGCTTTTTATGTTCCCGGTACTACTAGTTTAAACTAATATCCACTGTGTCCAGAAAAAACCCCGGAGCATAATACACAGAGAGGGAGGAAGTCAGGGAGATAAAATCCAACGCAGAACTTACAATAGGGTCGACGAGTTCTGAGCAGATGGAGAAGGTGCCACCGATGAATGACGCTGACGCCACAGCCGTTGACGCTGAAGAAGCACAACCACGAGCTGACGCATTCCTAGCATCCCACGCAGCCCTCGCTTTGGTAGCGGTAGCCAACATAGCCGATTTTTTCTAGTAGTAGCCGACGAGGATTTCGACTGCGCCTCCACCGCTTTCCAAGCATCACTCAACACTGCCCAAGACTCCGATGCGGTACAAGCATCGGCCTCCGCATCCGCTTCACATGTATCCGCTGGTGCTGCTTCAGCATCCACCTCTGCTTTACAAACATCCACCGATGCAGCAAATGCATCCGCCAATACCGATTCCATTTCCTGTAAATGCCACCAGCTTATTTAGCTTGCAATGCCCAAAAATAAATGCATTTTATCCTTCAAAAAACCCGTAATGGCTGGAGGTTGGGTACGTACATACTAGTGAACGGTGGTACGGTGGTGTTCAATGGTGGAGCGGTGGGGACAGTCCGGTCGAGGGAGGGCGGCCAGGCGGAGAAGATGACGATAGGGTCGAGGGGCACACGACTGAGCTTCCGCGAACTAGAAATTAGAAACTAACTTTTGCCCCATATTTTTTTGCGAACCCCGATTTTTTAGGGGAAACCCCCGCTATATTAATAGTAGCAACCACACGACTGATACAAGTTTGTGCACTTGCGTTGCTTAGTTTCGTGCCTACAAACATCAAGTTTGTGCACTTATTCGTGTGATACAGTGAACTACTGGGTAAAATATTCCAAGTGGTAGAAGCCTACCCTTTCTATGAAATCAAGATCTAGATTTCAAACATCGACCTAAAATTCCACAATCTATAAGTAAAAGTTTTGGTTTACTACGAGAAATATGCTAACAAATCACTCACAACTGGCATTAACATCATCATTAACAGATCTCAGAAGGAAAAAAATTGAAAGATAAAAAACCACCACAAGTTCGAATAAGATGACCGTTGTTGCCAAATATAGTCATATAAAGCCAGGTTCAATATATATGTCATAATAGTACATCAAATATATAGATTCATGGACACCACACACCAGTAGAGAGAAAAATAGTTATAGTACCTAACTTAACAAACAGTCATCCTCAGAAGAGACCCAAACCCTTCAAAAAATGAAAGTAGAGCGGTCAATATGGTTTATAGATTTCCTCATCTTCTGCAGGATCAAAACTGTATGGGCGTGGAGAATCTCAAATTTTTGTCAGGGTCTCATCTGCTTCTAGAGCCGAATTGAAAGATTGTCAGCTCGAATTCCCACCTGTTCTAGGATCCAGTCGTACACCTGGCCAATCAGCTCGTCGCCATCCACATCAGGCGACTCGGGAACCAAGTTCTTAGCCATGAACTTTGGAAAATCATCAGCAGCATTATGAGCAACTGAAATTGATGTATTCCATCCTGTAGTCAAATCAGCTATCCGCTTAGTGGATGTGGTCACTTCTTCCTTTAGGCGCCTAATTTATTCGTCTTGGTGTTTCACTTTCTCTTGAAGGCACGAAATCATGTGTCTATGAGCTTTGTATTTCTCTCGGAGACGAGAAATTGTAAAATCCTTGTAGTGACCAGCACCATTACGCCATGAGCAATAGGAGTAAGGTGGAAACTGCAGAGAACAAATCCAAAATTAAACTAGATTCTCATTTCAAAAAATTAAACCAAATTCTCTTTTCAAAAAATAATAATCCAAATTCAGCTGCACGCATCGTGCAAGCTCCATAGTGGTACTGCAAATGGAAAAGAACCATAGAGGCATATTGCCCACACATGGGAAACATAACCGACATGAAAAGGGCCGTACTTCAGGGTTTGCCTTCTTAGCTGGCACATGAGTAGTCCTGGCCTTAGTAAGTGGCACCAGATCAGAATGATTTCGTTTCTGCAAATCATGATGCAACAAAAATGATCCGTATATTTTAGGGGACATTTTAAGTAATAAAGTGCTCTTTATCGAAAAAATATTTTTGGGTACAAAGCATAGGTTACTGAAATTCCAGCAAAGCAGCTAGATACATAAAACACTTGTCACTCCATAATGCCTCCTCCATGCATGGGACATGCACATGATGCTAAATGAAATGCAGCAAAACATGTAAATTTGAGGAAAGAACACATCAACTTTGCAATGCAAAGAAGGACACGTGCATTAATCTGATGCCAAGGATTGGGCGTGTTCCCCTTTAACGAAAAACATAATTTAAAGAACTCAGCAATGCAAGACACCAGCAAACAACAGTCTGTTTATGAATGATATGCAGCAAATTACATCTGCATTGTTCATTAGAGGACCGTTCTGTGAAATAAAGCCAGGGGCAAGCTTCCCATCCTCATAAGACTCTTCTTGGCAGCATATACTTACCTATTTTTAGTGGACCTTATAACTAATTCCATGGCTACATCCATGGTGATCCCAGCTTCCTAATGTGGCATATAGATCTACTATTTCAAATAGCAATCACCTAAATAACAATCCAGATGGTTGCAGACTCACCGGAGATTGCACTGATGCGATGGAAAGGTGGACGCTGCTAGGTAAAGAAGGTGCGCAATGGGGGAGGTGGACAAATGTGCAAAAAATGTAGCGATACTCGTATATAGATATAGATAGCAGTAACACATAAACCAGGTCAATTAGTAGTAACCACAAACTCCAGGCAGGCTGTAAGCAGACTGTCAACTACTCCCAATATTAATTAACCTAGTGTAATATAACGTGGTAGCACTATGAGATGGTGAGTACTAGTAAACAAAAGGGGATTACTTAATTATTAGTGGAATCTAAAGCCAGCCACCAAAAGCATCATGAACATGCTAAATATCTAGATTGCAGACCATACTTGGTTAAGAACCTAATGTCTAGCTCTAATTACCCAAATCTAAGAGCATCTATCCTATTTACGACTGAGTGCAGTGAGTAGGAGACATCCGTTAACTCTCCAGCCATCTCCTCGACATCCTATCCTATTTCGAGGTCATTGCGGATCTCGAGCTGTAACCACATCGACATCATTGCGTACTATAGTGAAAGTGAGTGTGGTAGATATACCTAGTAGACGAACATGCAGCACTCACATTCATAGTTGCAACCATAGAACGTGCGGCCGAAGTTTGTTCCCTCGAACGCGACGCGGTGATGGGGTGCCAGGGCATAGTCGCACCAGAGCCAGAGATCTGCATCGGTAACGATGTCGTACCCATCCGCGTCTACCATCCATGCCAACATCTGAACCCAGGAAACATCGTCGATCGAGACAGGCATAATAGAGAAAAAACCCAAAAGGAGAGAACCCATAAGCTGAATTCGAGAAAATAAACTGAGACCATGAACTCTGGCATACTTACCCTAACCCGGCCGCCTTGCGCATCAAGATCCCCAGTTGTTCGCCGGACAGACATGACTGAATCCACCGACATTGCTCGAAAAAAGAGCACGCCTTCAAAGCCTAGTGCAGAGGCTTCGTGGAGAAGGAATAGGTAGGGGAGCCGGTCCTCACATTCGCTGGCTACTACTCCATATTGGATTTAATTCGCCCACTGAAAACTGGGGCCCGCGCTAGAGAGCCTCTGGGCCCCCAAACATCACTCACCTAGTCTGACTTGCATTAATGGAGTACTTTTGGAAAACAGATCAAAACTCAATAAATGGAGGCGCTCACAAATGCGTACACACAATCACCCCTATGAATGCAGGTACGCACACCCTACACCTATGAGCACTTCATAAAGACTGGATCTTGAGACTGATTCCGCGGGGCTTGAGCTTGACGAAGTCACCATAGGGACTTCGCTATATATTGACGGGAACCTCGCCTCTCACTACCCTCATAACCATCCTTCAAAGTCGAGTGCCGAGTCTTCATGGCGAAGGAAGTGCTAGGGGGGTTGGAGATTGCTGGCTGCTATGGGATGTAATTGAACCACTAATAATGTGGCCCCCGATAGTGAGCCCATAGACCCTAGACACCAGTGACCATTATAGTTACTTTGGGAAAACCGAGCAAAACTTAATATAAATGGAAGGCACATCTCTCTATTTCTTGCGAAAATCCACTACAAAATGCACACACTCAAAAATGCATACACACACTCACCCCTATGAATGCATGAACGCATGAACGCACATCCTA
Source organism: Avena eriantha (assembly GCA_910589775.1). Lineage (NCBI taxonomy): Eukaryota > Viridiplantae > Streptophyta > Magnoliopsida > Poales > Poaceae > Avena > Avena eriantha. The sequence continues at coordinate 197,589,204 of OU342745.1, forward strand.
CCCCTATGAGCACCTCCGAAAGATTTTTTCTTCAGACTGTCCGGTAGGGGGCTTGAGCTTGACGAAGTCACCATAGGCACCTTGCTATCGACAGTAACGTCTCCTCCTACTGCCCTCGTAACCATCTGTCAAAGCCGATCGTCGAGGCTTCATCGAGAAGGAAGAGCTAGAGGACTTAGAGCTAACATTCGTTGGCTGCTATAGGAGATAACTAGACCACTAATAACAACGGGGCCCCACGGTAGTGAGTGATGGCTCAATCCACGGCGCACAAAAAAGTGCTTGGTGCGTGGTGTTGATGTAGAGCTCGTCGGGAACCCCAAGAGGAAGGTATGATGAGCACAGCAGCAAGTTTCCCTCAGTTATGAAACCAAAGTTTAATCGAACCAGTAGGAGCAAGGAAACACCCCAAAGGTGTTACTAGCTGAGCTTGGCAGGGCGCACTACCGGTTCTAGTAGCAACGTGGAGACCTACACAACACAACCACAGAACTTTGTCCCCAACTTGCGATGAGGTTGTCAATCTCACCGTGTTTTGCGGAAAACAAAGGATTAAACGTATCGAATAGAAAGAAGTAAAAGTTTGCAGAAAGTAAACACAAAGCAGTAAACAATTTATAGATTGTATGTAAAGAAAGAGGACCGGGATCCATAGTTCACTAGAGGTGGCTCTCCTTAGATAGATAAGAAGCTAGGTGAACAAATTACAGCGGGGCAATTGACAAACACCGAGAAAGCAATACATGCATATACTAATCATCTTGACTCCTTTGAGACTTGATTGGGCATTACAACATAATACATAGACCGCCATCCAACTGCATCTATGACTAGTAATCCACCTTCAGGTTATCATCCGAACCCTCTCCAGTATTAAGTTGCAAGCAATAGATTATTGCTTTATGAACTGCGTGTAAAGTAAACAATACGATTGTTCTATAAACAAAGGATTGTTGTTTTCTCCCTAGTAGCAACAGCACATCTAGGACCTTAGAGATTTCTGTCACTTCCCCAGATTACCAGAGGCATGAACCCACTATCGAGCATAAATACTAACTCTTGGAGTTGCTAGCATCTACTTGGCCGAGATAGCTACTAACAACAGAAAGCATGCAAGATCACAAATAACAAAGACATGATAGAATCAATAATCAATCTGAAATAGCATCTCAATATCCATCGGATCCCCGCAAACACAACATGCAGAATTACAAATAGATGATCTTGATCATGACCGGAGCTCACAAGATCTAAACATGAAAGCACAAAGGAGGAGAACCAGCCATCTAGCTACTACATGGATCCGTAGTCCAAGGATGAACTACTCACGCATCACACCGGAGGCTTGCATGGTGATGAAGAAGGCCCCAGGGTGAATTCCCCTCTTCGGCAGGGTGCCGGGAAGAGATTCAGATCCCTCCCGATCTAGGGATGGAGATGATGGCGGCTACAGACTCTTTCATGGATTTTTTGATCGGGTTCTTAGGGTTTTCATCTCGAGGGCAATATATAGGCGGAAGGAGAGGCCAAGTGGGTGCCTGGGCTGGCCACACCACCCCCTAGCGCGGGCCAGGCCTGGCCGTGCGGCCAGGTGGTGTGGTGGCCCCCTGGGCCCTCTCCGTCTCGTATTCTGGCACTTGATGTCTTCCGGAAAAATAGGCACTTTGGCTTTTGTCCCGTCCAATTCCGAGAATATTCATTTTCTGACTTTCCTGGAACCAAAAACAGCAGAAAACAGGCAGCTGGCACTGTGGCTCTTGTTAATAGGTTAGTCCAAGAAATCATATGAAAAGTACTACAAAGTTGGAACAAAACACAAGAAAGTGGATAAAACCAAGCATGGAACATCAAAAATTATAGATACATTTGAAATGTATCAACATCCCCAAGCTTAACTCATGTCGTCCTCGAGAAGGTAAGTGATAAAAAGAAAGAATAATTTTTGAGGTGACATGCACCATCAAAGACTTGATCAAAGTATTTGTAAAACATTCAAAGCTGGGATCATAGTACTTCAATCATAACATGAAAGACAAAGTTCTAGGAATAAGCAAAGAAACTATGATGCAACATGAAAATGCACAAACAAAAGATTCATGAATAACAATGATTTGCAAGATGTTTGTTTGTTTCACATAAAGAAAACATAGCATAATAGTATTCAGCTTGTCCCTCAATAGAGTAGCAAATATAAATGCTTAGGACACCTTCAAAGTTCATAAGAGTGACTAGATACAATAGTTTAAAACAAGCAATATCAAAGTATGCATCAATCAACTAGTCTTGGGACAATGCACATAGAACTAAGAATGGCCACTATGCTCTCAAAGTAAGTGCATAAAGATAGAAGGTGGAGACTCAATATAATGGTGGAAGAAAGGCCTTTTGTAAAAGGAAGTAGGGATTCAAGTCTCATAAAGAGCTTCCAAAAATTATGGTACTTATAGCTTTCAGCTCTCATTGCCCCTATCATAAGCATCTTGAAGTGATTAAGGTTAAAGTGAACAAACTATGGTGTACATGCTTGACAAAGTATAAGTCGGAAATCTCATGTCCTGTATACGAGGGCCGCTCCTCATGCTACTCAAGTTTAGTCACCGGTAAGTTCTTGTCATCGTAAGTACATGTGTATCATAGAGAACCGCCAACGGGGTACCCCTTGCCCGATGATACGGAAGAATCCCCATATCAAAATGACAAGGCAAGCAAACAACAAGCATCTCAGCATTCTTCTTATTTACCATGGGAATATGGTGCTTCTTTCTCTCTTTCCTCTTTTCATAGTATCTTCTTTTTTTCTTTTCTCTTTTTTCTCAATATAAGACTCTTTTTTTATAAGAAAAATGCTTCATAGACAGCTCATTATGGTTACGCTACTGGTTTCACCCATTTCAGCATGGATTAGACCAACGGCCCATGCGTTTCTCTAACACATATACATAACTCCATGGACTTACAAGCTCCCATTTCATTTCACACCGACGACATCCATATACAAAAGAGCATGATATCAACTAGGTACAAGTACCAAGTGCAATGTTGAAAGCGTTCCCCATGAAAGCATGGTTCTGCTAATTCCCGACAAATAAGTGCAAGCATATACAACATAGAAGACACAATGGTTCAAGTTTATTAAGGGCGAGAAAAGTAAAGTGTGCCATCAAGTTCGTGAGAGTTTAATCACTAGTTTTCTCATAACAAGTTTAATTTGGAAGGTAAACAAAAGCATGAATATACTTGGAATAGCATATGCTAATAGGTAGGTATGGTGGACTCTTTGGAATAACTTGGTTTAGGGAGTTGGATGCATGAGTGGAACTCATACTTGGTGGTGGAGGCTAGCAAAAGACTGGGATCGACAAACTAAGAGAGCAATAATGGCCATAATCATGCAGAGCGACAAAAAATCATTGATCAAACCATAAAGTGATACTACAAGTTGAAAACTAAAGGATCATAAAGGCTATGGTGACTTGAGATAGTCAAAACATGGTGTGAGCATGTGCCAAGTCAACCCAAATAAAGCATCAAAGGAGAATACCACTATACTATGCTTCAATATGCTAAAACAACGCATTATTCATCCAAGGCACATTAAACAATCTCAATTGTTTATAACAACTCATGCTACAGCAAAGAATACTAATCATAAATCCAAAACAATATCAAGCATGGCATTACAAAGCATAGGCCACAGTCAAAAACCAGCTCTTTTTACCACATAAGCATGATCTTTCCTACTCTTTTCCAAACCAAACCAAACTATTTGCAAACCAATGTATGAAAGAGGGGGTCCAACCAATTTATTCAGAAAACTAAGCAAACAAAAGCAAACGAAAAACCAAAACAAAAATGAAAAACAAGACGCTCCAAGAAAAACACAACTGTGCATGAAACAATAAGAATGAAGCGTTTGGAAGAAACCTGGAATTTTTATTGATGAAGAAGGGGGTGCCTTGGGCATCTCCAAGCTTTGACGCTTGTACTTCTTGTATATTTCTTGGGGTGACACGCGTGGCATCCCAAGCTTGAGCTTTAGTCCATCCTTCATCTCATTACTCATTCCTTCCATACACCTGAAAATTTTCCTTCATACAAAACTGCACACAATCTTTATTAGTAACATTAGTGCACTTAAGATAAATAAGTCTTAAGGTTCAGTTATAAGACCAAATACACTTCCATTAGAACACTAGCTACTGTAGCACTTCCCTCAAAAAGCTCAATTCCCCAAAAGAACTAAAAAAGGAACCCACAAGAAGCAAATGCAGAAAATGGCAGAAATCTGTCAAAACGGACCAGCAGGTAAATACGAATTTTTTCGAAGACCTTCTGTTGGTCAAATAAACAAGTGTTGAACTAACGAAAGTTAGATAAAAACCTGGGGCAGAATCACAAAAAAGTACAACTTAATCCAACATACAGAGCTCTCTCACGAATTTTTACGGTGAAGCACAGAAGTCTGTTTCGGGACAGCAACTTTCCCAATCATTACTTCTCTCTCATTAGAGGTTACTCTTGGCACAAAAAGCAAATAAAAAGGATAAGGAGAGGTTATTACAGAGGTAATAACTTCCAAGACTCATCTAAAACTACTGAGTTATCTCCCAATAATTACTTTTCTTTAACGCCTTTAAGTTAGGCATAAGAAGCAAGAAAAAGAATCAAGTGTTCTCAAATGAAGAAGCATTAAGATCAATACCAGAAATATTTTCAACAAGGCAAGGTATATCATCAAAGTAAGTTCTAGAGGATCCTCTCTCAGTACTCTTAGGTTCACTATTCTCATCAAAAGGGTTTGCAGGAACAATCCAATCAAGATTCTTTTCTATGGCATTATGTATTGCTACTAGTTTAAAGGGTGTTGGTATCTTAGGTTCCTCCCCATTAGGTTCGGTTTTGTTCATATTTTCTCGTGTACCAACAACATCTACACATGAGCCTAGCATATTGAAACGTTCAAAGACTTTCCTAGCTTCCTTGGCAACATCATAGAACTCTTTAAACAAAGTTTCTAGTATAAAATCCCTCTTTCCAGGGTCTTCAATTTCCTTAAGCTTAAGAAACATTACTTGCATTAAGGGGTTAAGATTAACAAACCTAGCTTCTAACATGTGAATTAAAGAAGCTGCAGCAATCTCATAGTTTGGAGCAAGTTCTACAAGGGATCTATCCTCAGTATCTTCATGCTTACTAACATGATTAAAGAATTCTTCAATATTGTCTTTCCCAATTATAGAACCACTACCAATTGAAAGGTCTTTCAAGGTGAATTTAGGGATCAAAATGGTGAGCTAAGGAAGAGGTGACAACTAAAGGAGACTTAATTTTTGTGTGTTTTTGAATAAGAAAGCAAACAAGTAAAACTAATTTTTTGGGTTTTTGAAGAACAAAACAAGCAAAGAAAGAAAAAAGAAACTAAGCAAAACAAAAACGACAAAGTAAAGAGATCAGTTATGAGGGACTCCCCTTGTGAAGATGTCCTTGACTCCCCGGCAATGGCGCCAGAAAATCGCTTGATGGCTAAATGCACGGCGCCCAGAAAAGTGCTTGGTGCGTGGTGTTGATGTAGAGCTCGTTGGGAACCCCAAGAGGAAGGTAGGATGAGCACAGCAGCAAGTGTCCCTCAGTTATGAAAACAAGGTTTAATCGAACCAGTAGGAGCAAGGAAACACCCCAAAGGTGTTACTAGCTGAGCTTGGCAGGGCGCACTACCAGTGCTAGTAGCAACGTGGAGACCTACACAACACAATCACAGAACTTTGTCCCCAACTTGCGATGAGGTTGTCAATCTCACCGTGTTTTGCGAAAAACAAAGAATTAAATGTATCGACTGCCCAGTACCAGCATTTGATCCTCCAGCAATTATGTACGAGAAGATAAGAAGAAGGACAAATAGCGAGAAGACAACGGACAAGACCAAGACCATGCTACTTTGTCAGATGATGTATGCACTAGTGTGCCACTATACACTACATCATGCATGACACATGTTACATAGTACTAGGATAGGTGGGATTTTGTGTTCCCTGGGCTTCCTTTATAAGGCACCAGGGAGGCTCATGTTCATTCAGACAGCCACCCATCGATCACTCCACACACACTAGTGCTAGTCTGATCGATCACTCTCAGCTAGCTAGCTCTCTCTAAGACGAGCACACACACATACATATAGGTTGGTATGTGTGCATTTAAGGCAGTAGCTAGAGAATATAGCTCAAGGAGCGATTGTAGCCCGTATACTACTCATAGTCAGATCGGCAGGAGTAGGAGATTTACCTCACCACGAGGGCTCCGAACCTGGGTACTTCCTGTGTCTCGTTACACTTGCTTGTATCCAATCCCACCTGCGGACGCCGTCGAGAGCTTCATTGATAGTCCCCACACCTCTATCTAACCTTCTTAGGTACTGCCGTTCCCAATACAACGACAGTTGGCGCCCACCGTGGGGCAAAATATAGTGTCGGCCGGAGTTCCGTTCTGCACGGGACCGATTTTCTCCAAAATCATCATCGGCACTGGCACCATTTCGGCTGGTCCGCGGGCTCGTCGCCTCCACCGCGCCATCGTCACCGGATCCGCTTCATAAAGTTCCTCAGGGGGCTCGCCGAGTCGCCCGGGGGCTCGCCATCGCGTCCAAGCCGTCGTTGCCATCGCCTCCGCACCGTCATTGCCATCGCCATGCTAGGTTGCTCGAGGGCTCACCGACGCCTCCGCACCGTCATCACCTCCATCTCATCAAGTCGCACGGGGTCTCGGAGGCTCCGTCAGTGCCGTCCGCAGCTCGCGTCCGTTTGTGTCGGTTGCGGCACCAACCCATGCCAGCATACCCGTCTCCGACCTCTCTGTCAAGCCTCGGGAGCCCACGCTCGAGCACACCCACGAGCGCCGGCACGCCTACCACAACATGTCCGAGGATCGTCGCCCGCCACCTATAGCACTGCCGCCCGTGGAAAGTCCTAGATGGCCGTGCCCGTGAGTCTCCTCCTCGCGTGGTGTCCGCGTCGCCCCCCCTTCATGTACCAGCGCCGTCGCTCCCTCCGCGAGCTCCCTCCCGCAGGACCCCCTCCGAGCATCCTCGTGCGGCCGCCAGCGGTCCCTGCCGCGCGCACGCACCTGTTCGTGCCACCCGATCCCGTTGTCCGTGGTGGCGTCGCCTCGTACGTGTGCCACCTACAGTGGCCCCGCTGTGACCGCCCGCGCAGCAAGCTTGACCACCTCCCAGTAGCCTCGGCGCCAACGTGCTTTGCGCCATCCTCCCTCGTCGTCGCTCTCGCACCCGCTCGCGCGCCCTCCTCGGCAAGCTCCTCCAGCCCCGCCTATGCGCTCGCGTGCATCCTTGCCGTGTGTCGTGGGTCCCGGTGCCGGTGCCGCATCGTCAGTCAGGTCGCCACCGCTCAGCGCAGCAGCGCTGCAGCCCCATGGTTGCTTCCCGGGCCCCCGCTGTGTTGCCGTCCGCCGTGGCTTGTCACCCTCCAGCCAGACGCCCTCCGCCGCGCCCAGGCCTCATCTCTGCCTGCAGAGCCACGAGCTCCTCGCCCACTGCGGGAAGAACAACAGGAGAAATGTCAAAGCCGGATAAAGAAGAACCGGTTGGGAAAAAAAGGAAGGTGCAGGTGGGGCCGACTAGCGGGGAGTGGTGTTGACTCTACCGGTTGAGTTAGGAAAAAGTAATAACGAGAAAAAATAAAGAATGAGAGAGAGGAGAGGGCCAGCTGTGCTCAGCCGGCTGAGAAAGAAAAAAATGATAACGAGAAAAGCAAGAGAGAGCCAGCTAGAAACAGGGAAAAATCTGGCTGTTTGCAGTTGGTCGAAATAAAAAAGGGTAGGGCCGGCTAGAGTTTGTTGGTTAGAAAAATAAAAGGCAAAGAAAAAATCCGGCTGAAAAAAGGAAAGGGAGAAAAATTTCAGATCCGGCTACATCAGTCCGGCTGACTCCATTTGTCTGTCCGATTCGCCTGGTTTGGCCACCGTTCCGGCTGAGTCGGGCCGACTCCGCGCGACCCCGTCCCATTTGGTTGCCGATTGGACTGGCTGGACCCTGTTCCGGTTGGGCCAGGCTGGCTCGGTGCCTCCTGGCGCATTCGGCTATCTGGCCGGCTGGGACCGAATCCGGCTACGCCGCATTTGGTTGCCTGGCCGGCTGGAACGCCAGTTGGACCGTTTCAGCGCCTCCAACGACTACGGAATCGCGTCTTCGACCCTACCGCGCCAACTGCTGCAGTGTGAGTGTTTTTCCGACCTCAAGCAACCCTTGAGAGCTCGCCAAATGTTGTTTTCCTTCCTGCTTTCAGTTTTCCAGTGCCTGCAACCCCTACCCAGGGGCTCGCCAGTTGGCCCGGCCTGCTAAATCTGTAAACCGACTAAGTAGTGTGCGATGGTGTCAGAGACCCACTCTTCGTCTCAGCTACAGACCGTAACCCAGCTGTCTGGCTAGCAAGAGCAAAAGCTCGAGGCATCCCAAATGAAAAATGGCGAAGGATGCGACAGATTAGACATCCCGGCCTCGTGCCTAATTGGTGTTTTCCGGCTGCTCAACCCCCAGTACCGTGTGCAATGTACTGTCAGCTTCCCCTTCGGTTTCGGCTCCAGACCGCAAACCGGCTGGCCGACAACGACACAACATAAACAGCAGAGCGCACGGGAAAGTGACTAAGTGTTCATAAAAGCACGAGCTAGTTTTTGAAAAATAAAACCGTTATCCGGTTGACAGCATGTATTCTGTATATTGATGTACTGACAATCAATTCATTTCTTTGTGTTTATTTTGCACGAGTGCACCGAGTCAGGTTTTAATTGCAGATGAAGATTCAAAGCACCTAACTTCGCTAGCTACTTCGAATCTTGGGGGCTACACCCACCGGGTGCACTCACGCGCCCCCGGTGTAATCAAGTGCTCCGGTCTGGCTGAAGGCGTTCAGCCAGATAGCAAGTTCGAGGTATCAAAAAGGGCAGGATATACAAGATTCGTAGCACCTGTCCACGTTAGCTACTCCGAATCTAGGAGGCTACACCCAGTGGGTGTGCTCGCGCGCCCCCACTGGTGTTGGGTTGCTTCCCGGGCTGGAGGTGTCCAACCAGACGCCATTCAAGCACTTCATCTACAACGACAACGACAAGTTTTGTCTAGCTCGTGCGAATTTCTCCCTCCAGGTGAAATCAGCACGCGCTCGGGGGCTAGTGTCAGGGGGATTATCTCTGGGTACCCCAAAGAAGCAAGCAAGACAGTTAAAAAAGGCGTCCACATGAACAAAAATAAAAAAGAGCGCAGCAAAATTCGTTTCGAGCCGGCTGGAGCCTCCCAGCCGGCCCACGGCAGCGCCTACCAGCTCCACCCTACCGCCAGGGTCGGTCACGCCCCTCCTGGGCCGGATGGCCCATCCGGCCGCTCCCTCGCACCTGGTCATCTCGGCTGGGTCGGTTCCCCGCTCAGATTCCTCTTGGGCCAGCTCCGAGCCCCCCCGACCGGGTCTCTGGTTCCCCCATCCGGTTGGGCCGCGCCTCGCCCCGTATGGGCCATGTCGCCTCGCTCGGGTGAGCTCCATTGTGTCCGGACTGCTCTGGCCCTGGCTGGGCCACTGGCTCCTTCTGGCCCGGGTGGGCCGCCTCCTCCTCTCCCTGCCCGGTTGGGTTTCTTGGCGCCAGGGGTGGCCGGATCGATCGCCCCCACCGGGGCGGACAGTTCATTCCTGGCCAGCTCCGCCGTTCAGCCCGCTGGCTCTGCTGCTACTACTACCCGATCGACTGTCCAGTACCAGCATCGGATCCTCCATCAGTTACGTACAAGAAGATAAGAAGAAGGACAGCTAGCAAGAAGACAACGGACAAGCCCAAGACCATGCTACTTTATCAGATGATGTATGCACTAGTGTGCCACTATGCACTACATCATGCATGACACATGTTGCATAGTACTAGTTAGGCTAGCTGGGCCTTTGTGTTCCCTGTGCTTCCTTTATAAGGCACCAGGGGGCTCACATTCATTCAGACAGCACCCATCAATCACTCCACACACACTAGTGCTAGTCTGATCGATCACTCTAAGATAGCTAGCTCTCTCTCAGACGAGCACACACACATACAAATAGGTTGGCCTGCGTGCATTTAAGGCAGTATCTAGAGAATATAGCTCAAGGAGCGATTGTAGCCCGTATACTACTCATAGTCAGATTGGCAAGAGTAGGAGCTTTACCTCACCACGAGGACTCCGAACCTGGATACTTCCTATGTCTCGTTACACTTGCTTGTATCCAATCCCGCCTACGAATACTGTCGACAGCTTCCCTGGTAGTCCCCACACCTCTATCTAACCTTCTTAGGTACTGTCGTTCCCAATACAACGACAGTTGCATTGAAAGTTTTACTTTTTTGGAGGTAACCATTGGGTCTGACTTAAGATATCACAAATAACCAGCGATAGTTTTTACAACAAGTTCCACTTCTAGCTCAGATTTTTCATCTTGACAATTTAATGAAATTAGGTCAAACTTGAGCTACAAGTAAGTGTGATAGATTGCTCTTGAATTAATTGTCTTTTTGGAGGTAGACGGGTGCATCTTCTTGTAGTAATTAATGTCGTTGATGTGAGTTTCCAAATATCAGGAAATATTATTCTTAATTTTCTGAGTGATGACACTTGGTGGCACAAAAATTCAAACTTTTCCGGTTTTCGAAATTTTCACTAGCTTCCCAAACATCGGAAGGAAAGGTTATTCAAAAGATCGGCCATTCGCAGTACTATACTTATTAACTTATATTTATATTGTCTTATCTCTTACAATACCATACCACTTCATATAGTGTACGGATTAACTTTGAACCTTCACCGTTGGATCAAAACTGGCAAATCCAAACATTGCTAACCGTTGGATCTTCTTTTCCATTCTTAGCATTTAGAAAGATTCTACTAATAGTCTTGAGCACGATGAATGCTAGTATGCACAAACCTCAAAATACACACTTAATTCATTGCTCAGTTTCAGGGTCCTTGTGCTAAATGCATCGACTTGGATGCAATTTTCATTTTTGTGGGGTCCTTGATGTAACTTATACTTCCACCGGCCGTATTAACTCTCAAGCAGCTCACACCTATGAGACCTACCGTGAGATCGGCCATTCGTAGTACTTCGTATCTTATATTTATCTTGTCTTATATCTTACACTTACCATACCACAACATATAGTGTACGAATTTACATTGAACATTGACCATTGGATCAAGACTGGCAAATCCAAACTTTGCTAACCGCCAGATATTCTTTTCTATTCTTAGCATCTAGAAAGATTCTACCGACAGTCTTTATCACAATGGACGCTAGTATGCACAAACCTCAAAACACACACTTCATTGCTCAGATTCAGGGTCCTTGTGCTAAATGCATGCATGGACTTGGATGCAATTTTCATTTTTTATGAGGTCCTTGATATAACTTGTACTTCCACCGACCGTCTTAACTCTCAAGCACCCCACTCCTATGACACCTACCATTAGATTGGCCATTTGAAGAACTTCTTATCTTATCTTTATCTTGTCTTATCTCTTACAATACCATACCACCACTATATAGTGTACGAATTAACTTTGAACATCGACCGCTGGATCAATACTGGCAAATCCAAACATTGCAAACCATTAGATCTTCTATTTTCCCTTAGCATCGAGAAATATTCTATTGATAGTCTTTAGCACGATGAATGCTAGTATGCGCAAACCTCATATACACACACTTCATTGCTCAGTTTTAGGGTCATTGTGTTAAATGCAAGGACTTGGATGTAATTTTAATTTTTTTATGAGCTCCTTGATGTAAGTTGTACTTCCATCCATCCTGTTAACTCTCAAGCACCTCACTCCTATGAGACCTACCATAGTTAAATGAAAATGCAACCGCCCCAATTATCACACAAACTGGACCAATGGTTTCTTATACGTAATACCCAAGTTTTTAGTACTAGGATTTTTCAAGCTTCCTAGCAAACTTTGCACCCTTCAGTGACTTCTTGTCGATTTAACGAAATTAGGTCAAACTTGAGCTACAAGTAAGCGTGATAGATTGCTCTTGAATTAAATGTATTTCTATAGGTAGATGGTTGCATCTTCTTGTAGTAAACAATGTCATCGGTGTGAGTTTCTAACTATATGGAAAGAAAATTCTTAGTTTTCCGAGTGATGACAAGATGGTTCTTTTCTGTAAGGAAGTATGAAGAATATGGATATCAATGCCATATGCCAAGCTTCTAGACATATTAAGTGGACCAACGTGTTTTACTTATGATTCTCATGTTTTATGAGTTTTCAAACTCCCTATAGCTAATTAACTTGGCCCCACTTGAATGACTTCATGCCTATATTTATCGAAATTTGGTCAAACTTGAACTACAACAACAAAATTGTAGGTTGCTTCTAAATAATTACAAAAAACTATTGGAGGTGTACCCATTGGGGGATTAGTTAAAATATCAGCCAACCGAGAGGTTTGACAATAGGTTTTTAACTCCTTTCTAATTAAGATTTTGCATCCTAACAATTTAACGAAAAACTAGCTCAAACTTGAGCTAGAAGTAAGCGTGATAGATTGTTATTTAATTCAATGTCTCTTTGGAGGTAGATGGATGCATCTTCTTGTAGTAATAAGTACTATCGCTTTGAGTTTCCAACAATCAGGAAAGAAGATTCTCAATTTTCAAAGTGATGATGAGATTTTTTTCGTTTTCGTAAACAAAGTCCGGAGGACATGGATCTGAATGCCACAAGCCAAGCTTTTAGACATATATAGTGGACCGTCATGTTGTACTTATGATTCCCGTGTTTTATGAGTTTTCAAACTTATTGCTATAGCTAACTTTGCCCACTTTAATGGATTTTGTGTCGATTTGTTGAAATTAGGTCAATTTTGAACTACAAGTAAATTGTAGGTTGAATTGGAAGTTTTACGTTTTTTGGAGGTAACCATTGGGGGCTGATTTAATATATCAAAACCACCACTGATAGTTTTTACAACAAGTTCAACTTCTTGCTAAGATTTTGCATATTGACAATATAACGAAATTAGGTCAAACTTGAGCTACAAGTAAGTGCGATACATTGCTCTTGAATTAATTGTCTTTTCGGAGGTAGACAAGTGCATCTTCTTTTAGTAAACAATGTGGTCGATGTGAGTTTCCAAATATTAGGAAATGTCATTCTTTATTTTCTGAGTGATGAAAAGATTGTTCCTTTCTATAAAGACAGTCTGAAGAGTATGGATCTTAATGCCACAAGCCATGTTTTTAGACATCTTACGACTATATAGTGTACGAATAACTTTGAATATTGACCGTTGGATCAAGACTCGCGAATCAAAACATTTCCAAGCATTGGATCTTTTTTCCATTCTAGCATCTAGAAGATTCTATTGTAGTCTTAAACACAATGAATGCACTATGCATAATCCTCTCAAAACATGCTTCTCCATCATACTAGAATCTTCTCTCTCGTTTCTCTAGACCATGTTACCAAAAATTTCAAGTGTTAGGTAGCTAATAATCTTTGATTTCTACACATGATGATACAAAGTAGAAGAACCAAATATACACCCATACTTTATAGATGTTGATCAAATTTATATTTTTCCACTTTACCTATTATAATTTTATATAGTGATGATATGTCAGATGTCTATTATCTAAGCCTCACGTGTTGGGTACGTGCAACTTACTTGTATATATAGTCGACCAACATGTTGTACTAATGATTCCTATGTTTTCCTTTCAAAAAAAATGATTCCTATGTTTTATGAGTTTTCAAACTTCCTAGCTAACTCCGCCACTTGAATGACTATGTAGATTCATCAAAATTAGGTCAAATTTGAACTACAGGTAAATTGAGGTTGCTTTGAAAGTTTTAAGAAAAAGCTTTTGGAGGTACGTATCGAACGGTCAATTTATATACTATCAGAAACCATAGAGTTTTGACAAGAGGTTCAACTTCTTCCTAAGATTTTTCATCTTGACAAACTTGAACTACAAGTAAGCGTATATACTTGTCTCGAATTAAATGTCTTTTCAGAGTTAATTAATAAAAAAAGAAAGTGACGTAATAACTTAGCTAGTTACCATAACATCACACATACCAAGGCTAGTATATAATTCTACAACCTAATTAATTAGGCCTTTGCATGACACTACACACATGTTATTACCCACTATGAAGGTACATGCGCAAGTTACTAGTCTAACTTATTAAGCACTATGCGACCATCCTAAATTAGAACGGAGGTATACGTACTGTATGCCTTAAAGGCACATGTTCCGTTTTGCTTCAAATTGTTCACCACTCGTGCCAGCTCTCACTGGTCAGACGGATAAATCCACCGACTTGTTGATTTGGTATTGTATATCGTCGATCTTCTTCCATCACTAATAGAGAATAAATTCTTCGGCCGCTTCCCGGCACGTGCTTTCATGGAGCTACAACCAGTAGCTCAGACGACTACTCCCACGGCGCTCGAGCAATTGTGACCGTCCGTTCATAATGAACAACAAGCATTATACAATGGATTTTCTTTTGGTGGATGGTTGATTTTTTGAGAGATTGTCAACTTGTTTTCTTTATAGAACGGGGAGATGTTCTATTTGGGGTTCGGTAACGGGGGCGTAGAGGCCACCAGGGGATAGGAAATTGGCGATATGGCAGGCAAGCCTATTTGGGGTGGCAGCGTGTGGCTGTACATATGGTAATGGTAGCCCATTTTGTGAGCATTTTGTTGTTGTACTACAAGAGTTTGAGAATAGTATTCCAGTAGTAGTACAATAGTACTTGTTCCAGATGTGCCTACACAAGATGATGAATGTAGAAGATCCAAGGATTATTACATTCGGTAAGAGGAGCTCTGAGTATACTCCAAACCGTCTATCTGCCATGACCATTTATTTGACAGGACAGTACAACTCCATCCCGTGCTAGGCTAGCTATGCTGTACTACTAGAAAGACCTGACCTATTTACTCGATAGGCACCAGGAAACGTAGAGAAGAGAGAAAAACAACGCTCAGTAGGCGGTACGATTTCAATCAATTTATTCTATTTTCCTATACTCTCCTTCCTCTTCTTCTCCATCTTCTCACTGATCCCCACTCGTCCACCTTTAGCACACGCCAACGCCACCATGCCGCTTTCGGAGCATCTCCGTAGCCCAGTTCGATAGGCATAGTAGATTTAGCAAAGGGAAAGAAGGCAAACTTGGTTCAATTTCATTCCGTATTTATCTTTGCCTCAATCTCTATCCACACTTCACCTCCAGCGTCTCGGCGATGGCCATTCCCACTTGCACACCAATACAGGCACGCGCCAACGCCGACATGCCACTTTAGGATCAGCTTCGGCGCCCAGTTTGATAGACAGTTTTCCGTCTCGCCCTGCCAGCTGCCGCTCGCTCTCTCCTCCAAAACCCCAATCAAAACCAAATGCCATCTCCCCCACCTACTCAATCTCTTCCTCGCGATGGCCCAATTGATCGATGACAATGAAACTTCTAGGGTGTTTTCGGATGGCCCCTGCTGACTCGTGTATTAACGAGCTCGTTGGGGAACCCCAAGAGGAAGGTATGATGAGCACAGCAGTAAGTTTCCCTCAGTTATGAAACCAAGGTTATCAATCCAGTAGGAGCAAGGAAACACCGCAAAGGTGTTGCTAGCTGACCCTTGGCAGGGCGCACTACTGGTGCTAGTAGCAACGTGGAGACCTGCACAACACAACCACAAAACTTTGTCCCCAACTTGCGATGAGGTTGTCAATCTTACCGGTTTTTCTGAAAACAAAGCATTAAACATATCGAATGGAAGGGAATAATAGTTTGTAGAAAGTAAACACAAAGCAGTAAATAGTTTATAGATTGTATGTAAAAGATAGGACCGGGGTCCATAGTTCACTAGAGGTGGCTCTCCTTAAGATAGATAACATGTTGGGTGAACAAATTATAGCGGGGCAATTGACAAACATCGAGAAAGCATACAAGCATATACTAATCATCTTGACTCCTTTGGATTCGATTGGGCATTACAACATTATATATAGACCGCCATCCAACTGCATCTATGACTAATAATCCACCTTCAGGTTATCATCCGAACCCCCTCCAGTATTAAGTTGCAAGCAATAGATTATTGCTTTACGAATTGCGTGCAATGTAAATAATATGATTGTTCTATGAACAAAGGATTGTTGTTTTCTCCCTAGTAGCAACAACACATCTAGTACCTTAGAGATTTTAGTCACTTCCCCAGATTACCAGAGGCATGAACCCACTATCGAGCATAAATATTAACTCTTGGAGTTGCTAGCATCTACTTGGCCAAGATAGCTACTAACAACGGAAAGCATGCAAGATCACAAATAACAAAGACATAATAGAATCAATAATCAATCTGAAATAGCATCTCAATATCCATCGGATCCCCGCAAATACAACATGCAGAATTACAAATAGATGATCTTGATCATGAACGGAGCTCACAAGATCTAAACATGAAAGCACAAAGGAGGAGAACCAGCCATCTAGCTACTACATGGACCCGTAGTTCAGAGATGAACTACTCACGCATCACACCGGAGGTTTGCATGATGATGAAGAAGGCCTCCAGGGTGAATTCCCCTCTCCGGCAGGGTGCCGGGAAGAGCTTTAGATCCCTCCCAATCTAGGGACAGAGACGATGGTGGCTACATACGCTTTCGTGGATTTTTGATCGGGTACTTAGGGTTTTGTTCCTGAAGGCATCTTATAGGCGGAAGGAGAGGCCGAGGGGGTGCTGGGGTCGGCCAGACCAACCCCAGGCGTGGGCCAAGCCTGGCCGCGCGGCCAGGTGGTGTGGCCAGGCCCTAGCCCTTCTCCATCTCGTATTCTAGCTCCAGATGTCTTCCGGAAAAATAGCGACTTTGGCTTTTGTCCCGTCCAATTCCGAGAATATTCATTTTCTAACTTTCTTGGAACCAAAAACAGCAGAAAACAGGCAGCTGGCACTGTGGCTCTTGTTAATAGGTTAGTCCAAGAAATCATATGAAAAGTACTCCAAAGTGTGGACAAAACACAAGAAAGTAGATAAAACCAAGCATGAAACATCAAAAATTATAGATACATTTGCAATGTATCAACATCCCCAAGCTTAACTCATGCTCGTCCTCGAGTAGGTAAGTGATAAAAAGAAAGAATAATTTTTGAGGTGGCATGCACCATCATAAACTTGATCAAAGTATTTGTAGGACATTCGAAGATGGGATCATAGTACTTCAATCATAACATGAAAGAAAATTTCTAGCAATAAGACAAAGAAACTATGATGCAACATGAAAAGGCACAAACAAAAGATTCATGAATAACAATGCTTTGCAAGACGTTTGTTTGTTTCACATAAAGAAAACATAGCATAATAGCATTCAGCTTGTCCCTCATAGAGTAGCAAATATAAATGCATAGGACACCTTCAAAGTTCATAAGAGTGACTACATACAAATAGTTTTAAACAAGCAATATCAAGTTATGCATCAATCAACTAGTCTTGGGACAATGCACATAGAACTAAGAATTGCCACTATGCTCTCAAAGTAGGTGCATAAAGATAGAAGGTGAAGCCTCAATGTAATGGTGGAAGAAGGGTCTTCATAGAAGGAAGTAGGGATTCAAGTCTCATAAAGAGCTTCCAAAAATTATGGTACTTGTTAGCTTTCAACTCTCATTGCCCCTATCATAAGAATCTTGAAAGTGGTTAAGGCTAAAGTGACACAACTAAGAGGATATGCTTAACAAGTTATAAACCGAAATCTCATGCCCCTTACTTTTGAAGGCCGAACCTCATGCTACTCAACTTTAGTCACAAGTAAGCTCTTGCATTGTAAGTACATGTGTATCATAAATAACCGCCAATGGGGTACCCCTTGCACATGATACAGGAGATATCCCATAATCAAAATGACAAGGCAAGCAGACAATGAGCATCTCAGGGATCTTTTTATTTGCTATTTTCATAGGTTTTTATTGAGGATGCTTCATAGAGTGCTCATTATGGTGATGCTGCAAGTTTCCACCATGATTAGGCATGGATTAGGCTAGCGGCCCAGGCGTTTTTCTAACACACATACAAACTCCATGATCTTACAAGTTCCACTTTTATTTCACACCATCGGGATCCATAAGCAAAAGAACATGATATCAACGGGGTACAAAGTACAAGTGCAATGTTGAAAGCATTCCCCATGATACATGGTTCTGCTAACTTCAACTTATATAGCCCAAGCATATACGCAACAAATAAGGACCCAATGGTTCCAATTATTATTTGCAAAAATGTAAAGTGTGTCATCAAGTTCGTGAGAGCTTTAATCACTAGTTTTCTCATAACAGGTTTAATTTGGAAGGTAAACAAAAACATGGATATGAGTGAGTTGGATGCATGAGTTGAACTCATACTCAGTTATGGAGGCTAGCAAAAGACTAGGAGCGACAAACTAAGAGAGCAATAATGGCCATAATCATGCAAAGCAACAAAACATCATTGATCAAAGCATAAAGTGATACTACAAGTTGAAAACTAAAGGATCATAAAGGCTATCGTGACTTGAGATAGTCATAACATGGTGTGAGCATGCGCCAAGTTAACCCAAATAAAGCATCAAAGGAGAATACCACTATACTATACTTTAATATGCTAAAACAACGCATGATTCATCCAAGGCACATTAAGCAATCTCAATTGTTTATAACAAGTCATGCTACAACAAAGAATACTAAGAATAAAGCCAAAACAATATCAAGCATGGCATGACAAAGCATAGGCCACAGTCAAAAACAATCCCTCTTTACCACTTAAGCA
Source organism: Avena eriantha (assembly GCA_910589775.1). Classification (NCBI taxonomy): domain Eukaryota; kingdom Viridiplantae; phylum Streptophyta; class Magnoliopsida; order Poales; family Poaceae; genus Avena; species Avena eriantha. Next base: position 197,608,046 of record OU342745.1, read on the forward strand.
TGAGCTTTCCTACGCTTTTCCAAACCAATCCAAACTATTTGAAAACCAATGTATGAAAGAGGGGGTCCAAACAATTTATTCAGCAAACGAAAAACCAAAAGGAAAACGAAAAAGAAGATGCTCCAAGAACAACACAAATGTGCATGAAAAAATAAAAATGAAGCGTTTGGAAGGAACCTGGGATTTTTATTGATGAAGGGGCATCCCCAAGCTTTGACGCTTATAATTCTTGGATATTTCTTGGGGTGACACGCGTGGCATCCCCATGCTTGAGCTTTAGTCCATCCTTCATCCCATTACTCATTCCTTCCATACACCTGAAATGTTTCCTTCATACAAAACTTCACACAGTCTTTATTAGCAACATTAGATAATAAGTCTTTAGGTTCAGTGCTAACACCAATAAACTTCCATTAAAAGACTAGCTACTGTAGCACTTCCCTCAAAAAGCTCAATTCCCCAAAAGAACTCAAAAAGGAACCAACAAGAAACAAATGCAGAAAATGGCAGAAATCGGTCAAAACAGACCAGCAGGTAAAGACGAATTTTTAGAAGACCTTCTGTTGCTCAAATCAAAAAGTGTTGAACTAACTAAAGTTAGATAACAACCGGGGCAGAAGCAAAAAAATTCACTCCGCAAAAGGACGTTCAGCGATTTTACACGAATTTTTAAGGCGAAGCACAGAAATCTGTTTCGGGACAGCAACTTTCCCAATCATTACTTCTCTCTCACTAGAGGCTATTCTTGGCACAAAAATCAAATAAAAAAAGATAAGTAGCAGTTATTACTAAAGTAATAACTTCCAAGACTCATCTAAAACTTTTGGGTTATCTCCCAATAAATACTTTTCTTTAACGCCTTTATGTTAGGCATAAGAAGCAAGAAAAAGAATCAAGTGTTCTCAAATGAAGAAGCATTAAGACCAAATTTTGTTTTCATAGGAGAGGCAAAAGAAATCTTCTCTCTCTTCTTAGGGAAGTGTTCTATAACTTTCTTGAGTGGGAGTTGATATTTAATGGTGCCTTCTTTCATATCAATAATGGCACCAACAGTTCTAAGAAAAGGTGTTCCCAGAGTAATAGGACAAGAAGCATTGCATTCAACATCCAACACATAGAAATCAACGGGGACATAGGCATTGTTAACCATAATAAGAACATTATTAATACTCCCCATGAGTTTCTTTTTAGCATTATCATCAAGTGGTACATTCAAATAACAATCTTCAAGTGGAGGCAAATCAAGCATATCATAAATCCTTCTAGGCATAATAGAAACACTACTATCAAGATCACATAAAGCTTTGAAATCAAAGTCATTCACTTTCATATTAATGATGGGTTCCCAACCATCTTCTTGTTTTATAGGAATAGAAGCTTTATGTTTCATCTTTTCTTCTTTAATCTTTATGAGAGCATCAGTAATGTGTTTTGTAAAAGCCATGTTCATAGCACTAGCATTAGGACTTTTAGCAAGCTTTTGTAGGAACTTAATAACTTCAGAGATATTTCAACCATCAAGATCAAAATCAAAATTATCATCTAAAGTAGTAGAACTATTACTAGCCTCAACACTAGTGGTGGTGATAGTAGAAACACTAATGTTTCTAGCAATTTCATCTTTTCTTTCCCACTTAGCATGTAATTCGGCTAATAGTCTAACATTTTCATCAATTCTTACTTGTATAGCATTAGTAGCTGCAAAGGGATTATCATTAGTTTTGGGTTTAGAAGCCATTTTATTCAAAGAAGTTTGAGCTTCAGCAAGTGATGCTATATTTCTTTCAGCATTAGAGAGTTTTTCCTCAATAGTTTTATTGAAAGCGGTTTGTTTACTAATAAAGCCCTTAAGCATAACTTCAAGTTCCAAGGGAGCACTCCTATTGTTGTTGTAGGAATTTCCATAAGCATCACCATTGTTGGGAGGATATGGCTTATAATTGTTGTTACCAAAATTATTCCTATAAGCATTATTCCCAAAATTATTATTTCTTATGAAGTTCACATCAACTTGCTCTTCTTGAGCAACCAAAGAGGCTAAACGAACATTATTTGGATCAATATGGGCTTTCCATTAACAAGCATAGACATAATAATATCAATCTTATCACTCAAGGAGGAGGTTTCCTCAACGAAATTTACCTTCTTACCTTCTAGAGCTCTCTGAGTATGCCATTCAGAATAGTTAACCATCATATTGTCTAGAAGCTTTGTTGCAGCACCCAAAGTAATGGTCATAAAGGTACCGCCAGCAGCAGAATCCAATAGGTTCCTTGAAGAATAGTTCAATCCAGCATAAAAAGTTTGGATGATCATCCAAGCAGTTAGTCCATGAGTGGGACAATTCTTAACCAAATATTTCATTCTTTCCCAAGCTTGAGAATCATGTTCATTATCAGATTGTTTAAACTTCATTATTTCACTTATCATAGATATAATCTTAGTAGGAGGATAGTATTTTGCATTTAGTCCAAGAATCAATAGTATTCCTTGTTAAGGAATTCAACCATTCTTTAGCTTTTCCACTCAAAGAGAAAGGAAACAATTTCACCATCTATATCCCTATGCTTTTGCATCTCACAAAGTTCAACAAAGTTATTTAGATGAGCAGCAGCATCTTCATTACCAATACCAGAAAATTGTTCTCTCATAACAAGATTGAGTAAAGCAGGTTTTATCTCAAAGAAAGTAGCTTCTGGCACAGGTGGAGCAATAGGTGTGCTCATAAAATCATCGTTGTTGGTGCTAGTGAAGTCACACAAATTAGTGTTTTCAAGAGTAGTCATTTTTTTGTATTTATGATAAAGAAAGCAAACTAGTAAAACTATTTTTTTGTGTTTTTGATAAAGAAACTAGCAAACAAAGCAAAAAGTAAACTAAGCAAAACAAAAATAACAAAGTAAAGAGATTGGTTATGAGGGACTCCCCTTGTGAAGATGTCATTGACTCCCCGGCAACGGCGCTAGAAAAATACTTGCTGACTCGTGTATTAACAAGCTCGTTGGGGAACCCCAAGAGGAAGGTATGATGAGCATATCAGTAAGTTTCCCTCAGTTATGAAATCAGTGTTATAAATCTAGTAGGAGCAAGGAAACACCGCAAAGGTGTTGCTAGCTGAGCCTTGGCAGGGCGCACTACCGGTGCTAGTAGCAACGTGGAGACCTGCACAACACAACAACATAACTCTGTCCCCAACTTGCGATGAGGTTGTCAATCTCCCCGGTTTTGCTGAAAACAAAGGATTAAATGTATCGAATGGAAGGGAGTAATAGTTTGCAGAAAGTAAACACAAAGCAGTAAACAATTTATAGATTGTATGTAAAAGATAGGACCGGGGTCCATAGTTCACTAGAGGTGCCTCTCCTTAAGATAGATAACATGTTGGGTGAACAAATTACAGCAAAGCAATTGACAAACATCGAGAAAGCATACAAGCATATACTAATCATCTTGACTCCTTTGAGATTCGATTGGGCATTACAACATTATACATAGACCGCCATCCAACTGCATCTATGACTAATAAGCCACCTTCACGTTATCATCCGAACCCCCTCCAGTATTAAGTTGCAAGCAACAGATTATTGCTTTACGAATTGCGTGTAATGTAAATAATACGATTGTTCTATGAACAAAGGATTGTTGTGTTCTCCCTAGTAGCAACAACACATCTAGTACCTTAGAGATTTTTGTCACTTCCCTAGATTACCAGAGGCATGAACCCACTATCGAGCATAAATACTAACTCTTGGAGTTACTAGCATCTACTTGGCCAAGATAGCTACTAAAAACAAAAGCATGCAAGATCACAAATAACAAAGACATGATAGAATCAATAATCAATCTGAAATAGCATCTCAATATCTGTCGGTTCCCCGCAAACACAACAAGCAGAATTACAAATAGATGATCTTGATCATGAACGGAGCTCACAAGATCTAAAGATGAAAGCACAAAGGAGGAGCACCAGCCATCTAGCTACTACATGGACCCATAGTCCAGAGATGAACTACTCACGCATCACACCGAAGGCTTGCATGATGATGAAGAAGGCCTCCAGGGTTAATTCCCCTCTTCGGCAGGGTGCCGGGAAGAGCTTCAGATCCCTCCCAATCTAGGTACAGAGACGACGGTGGCTACAGACTCTTTCGTGGATTTTTGATCGGGTACTTAGGGTTTTGGTCCCGAAGGCATCTTATAGGCGGAAGGAGAGGCCGAGCGGATGTTGGGGTCGGCCAGACCACCACCTGGCGTGGGCTAGGCTTGGCCACGCGGCCAGGTGGTGTGGCCAGGCCCTAGTCTTTCTTCGTCTCGTATTGTGGCTCTAGATGTCTTCAGGTAAAATAGCGACTTTGGCTTTTGTCCCGTCCAATTCCAAGAATATTCATTTTCTGACTTTCCTGGAACCAAAAACAGCAGAAAACATGCAGCTGACACTGTGGCTCTTGTTAATAGGTTAGTCCAAGAAATCATATGAAAAGTACTCTAAAGTGTGGACAAAACACAAGAAAGTAGATAAAACCAAGCATGGAACATCAAAAATTATAGATACATTTGCAATGTATCAGCCCCCTTGAAGAATTCTCAGCCAGATGCAATGTCATGACCGCCGCGAGCCTCATCACCTGCTGCAGACGTTATCTTTACTTAGCAACACATAGTGCATCCCTGTCGAAATCTCATTCGTTTGGTCTCCCTGTGTTCTTCACACTCACCCATCTGAGGTACCGTGTGAGTAGAATGTCTTCTACCGTGACAATCGCATGAAGTAGTTCTACAGGGGCAGCTACTATTGCAGTAGGGGCAAGAAGAAGCCACATAAAAAGTTCGGGTGGACCTTGTGCGAGCTGACGCTACTGGACAGGTCATCCTCTAATGATGTGATGCCAGATTGTGAGGGTAAGAAGTGGGCAGGTGCCCATGGAGATTTGATTGCCACTATTGGTCTCGCCTAGAACTGGGAGCTTGTGAATATGTTCACTCGTCGCCGGATTCCTCTACCAGTGATCTTCGATTTTTAGGACACACCCCAGGTACTTAAGTTTATGGCGGCTAGTCAGCCTACTAATCTACTGAAGATAGCCATTTGCCGAGTTCCCACAACTGCTGGGAACTATAAGGATTTCTCTATCCTGGCCATCTTCAACATGGTAATTTCCTTCCTTGATGGTTCTCATGGTATGTGGATGGTTCTTGAGAACATGTTCAGCATGTTCAGCGACCGGGATGCAATTATCCACAAGGGAGTTGTTTATGCTGTAACTTAGATTGGCATTGTTTATGCATGGGATCCTCGGACATGGGGTAAAATTTCCATCCTTAAATTTTCAAGCTTCATCACTCAAATTTTGCTCAACTAACCTCTGAATGTGCTTTTGTTGCAAGGTCCTATGCGTCTTCCGGGGCCACCTGAATTAGACGGTAATCGTGAGTACAGTCCTGATCTATGGTGGTTAGCAAGATCTCCTGATGGTGGTAGCCTTATTCTGATCAATACTGTAGGCGTTAGTGATAGGCGGTAGTTATCATGTCGCTAAAAATGTTGTTTATCATCACGGCCGCAATATTCACACCTAGTCTACTGGGTTTTCTGCCATGTGTTATCAATTGACACTAGTAGGTTACTTGCACCGGGGCAATGTCGGAGGGTTTTAGACCTTGGAGCATTTTCTATCTTCCTTGGATTGAACTATCTGATTACCATTCCAATTGGCGCGGCAGGACTTGGCCCTGGAGATCTAACGAGGAGGAACTGTGTATACACCTCGCCGCATGCAGTTAGTCTTGGTGGATTTAATCTTCGTCCTGAAATATGCCATTTCAGTATGAATGCTTAAGACGCCGCTGTTGGTTTCTCAACTAACATTGGCTAGAATTGGCAACAGACTCTGTTGTGGTTTGTCGCAAGCTTGGCCAACACGAAGGATTGGAACCGGTATAATTAACAGTTCAAGGGAGATCATATGGAATAGGGATTTGCGTATCTTGAATTATTTCCTTCGCCTGATTTGTATCGTATGGCCTCAGTCGTTAACTTTCTGTACTCTAACACTCATTTCGCCACAGTGTAGTGCAAGGCCTACGATTTGATCAAACTCCTTCTGTATGCAAGCCATAGTTTTAGTCAGTGCTGGTCGAATATTCTGCAACTCGTTGCGCACGCACCCCTTTATTATTTGTTGCAAATTCGAGTTCTCCAAAAATGTGAAATAAATCCAGAACATTGGCTATGTCATATCTTGTGCATCTACAATATTCGGTCCCACAATAAGATCTTATGTGACATGTGTGAATGAAAAAGAAAACCTAAGCGAACAATATCTTGTGTTGATTTGTTCATTTTGTGGTGGCCAGACCATGTACTAGTAATATTTTTGGGATGGAAATTTATAGATGAACTATATAAATATGATCTATGTTCATAATTTATTTCACATTTTCAGAAAACTTGGAAGTGCCACATGCAATAGCTTGTTGCCGGTGCAACTAGCGGTGCAACTAGTTGCAAATTGTAATTTCCGTCATGGACGTACCTAGTGGCTCCAAGCGCATGATGCATGCAAATTCTCACTGGTAGGTGGGGCCGACCTAAAGAAGGCCCACAAGTCAGTGAATTAGAGCCACACAGAGTCATGCACGTTGCCTGACTTGAGCGAAATCTAGTGTCCGTGCACGTCTCTCATTTTGCCGCGCAGTTGCATGTTGTACACGTGTAATTCCATCTATCTAGGGTCGGGCCGGCGAAATCCGGGGCCCTATGCAAAATTCAAAAATGAGGCCCTATCTCAATATAAAAATAGAACTCATAAACAATTATAATGTATATACTTCCTCCTTCCATAGTTTCTGTAATTTTAGTTTAAATTTTGATCTAAAACCATGAAAAAAATTATGGAGGATTTCATGTCTTAGATGGATGTTCAGATTGAAATACTACTCTCACCGCCTCTTGATTCAAAACCTCATAGTAAAATCGTCTTAAAAACTATTTAAGAGTACACATATATAGTTTCAAAAACTAACCAGACTTGTCGTTGTATTGGGAACGGCAGTACCTGAGAAGGTTAGATAGAGGTGTGGGGACTAGCAGGGAAGCTATCGACAGCGTCCGCAACCGGGATTGGATACAAGCAAGCATAGCTGGACGCAGGAAGTACCCAAGTTCGGAGCCTGCGTGATGAGGTAAAACTCCTACTCCTGCCGATCTGACTATGAGGGATATACGAACTACAAGCGCTCTTCGAGCTGTATTCTCTGGCTACTGTCTTAAATGCAATGAGACCAACCCTTTCTACTGAGGCCTCGCCTCTCCTTATATAGGCCGAGAGGCAACGGTCTCACTGGCCAGTCCGACTGGCGGGCCCCACAGGCGGGTCCCAGCCGGCTGGTCATCTATAGTATCTGGTACGACATGTCCCATCGGAGTATGAGCGGCATGGCTATCGTAGGCATAGTGGACACCGTACAAGCCTATCGTCAGCATCGGGCCACTATTCCTATGTCATCCCCGCAAAGTCTTCGGTATGGCCGAGTAGTTGCTAGTCTTGTCGTTGTACAGGGCGTACCGCTCACTGATCCACATGTCGTCCTATCTTCTTGATTGGTTCCGGCTACGTTGCCATAGCCGACTGCTTCTCGTCGATTCGGCTACCATGCGGTAGCCGGCCCGACCTGCCTTGTCCGGCTGGACTTGGTCAGCCGGACGCGATCCGACTGGCCTGTTTCTTGTCCGGTTGGGGTATCTGGGGATCATCCCCCCGACACTAGCCCCCGAGCGCATGTGGATTCCGCCCTTAGGAGAAATGTGCGCACGCTCCCTCTTCGTTTTGAATTTGTGATCGGCTATGCCTGGCGGTTGCGCTACCCGTGACGTCAGTGCTGACGCCGGCCACGCGCGCACGTGCCATCATTGCTCTACGGCGGGCAGCATAACGTCCCGTCGCACATCGCCTCGGGAAACTGCCGCCTGATGCTTTGGTTCCCGCTCCAGGATCTTCTGCGCTCCCCGCGTCTGCACATGGGATCTGGGCGGCGGTTGGGGTGAGGGTCGCCTGGATAGGTGCCACGTGGCTTCGTGGACGGTTGCTCTTTCGGCCCTTTAAAGGGACGCCCCGGGGAGGCAGTTCCTTTCCTCCACTCCCCTGCTTCTAGTTGCCCTCTCCCCTTCTGCGCTCCTACTCTCTGTGCCCTGCCTTCGTTGCCGTTGTAGCCCGATGCGCCGCCACTTTGTCGTCGTCGGCGGCACGGGTCACCATCAGTTGTCCGCCACCGCGCCCTCTGACGAGCCAGAGATGGCCGCAGAACGTGGAGCGTGGTGCGGCTTCTCCGTCACGGAGGACCACATCTAGAAGTATCGTGCCACCCGCGTCGTTCCGCCAGAGGAGGAAGTAGAGGTGCGGCTAGCACCGACGGGAGAGGTGTCGCCGCACCTGGCGGAGGGAGAGCGGGTAATCTTTCTCTCGCATTTGGCGCGTGGGTTCGCGCTGCCGGTGCACCCGTTCTTCCTCACGTTCCTCGCTTTTTTTCGACCTCTGCCTCCACCATCTCGACGCTAACGCAATCGGCACACTGGCGCACTTCATGGCCTTCTGCGAGAGTTACCTCGGGATCCAGCCAGATCTCGAGCTCTTCTGCCGGCTCTTCCGAGTCCGGCCGCAGGTGCAGTTTACGAAGGGGCCGCTAGTCGTCTGTGGTGGCGCCTCCATCTACTCCCGCGCACAGACCGGCCACCCAAAGTTCTGGCTGCATGACATGGTACGACTGTGGTAGCAGTCGTACTTCTACGTCAAGAACCGCACCAACGTGGACCGGATCAACCTTCCGGCGTTCTAGGATGTTGAGTCCAGCCGGCAGCACTGGGACTTGAAGATCTATGGCGACAAGGCGGAGTCGGATGCGATGATGCAGCACATGCGCTCCCTCGTCACTTGCCGGCTGACCGGCCTGGACATCACCCTGAGCTGGATGTCCCAGCTGATGATGTCGTTGCAGCAACGAGCGCACAAGATGTGCTTCTACTCCGGCCGGCTGGACCCGGCCCGCCTGTCGCCCTGCGATCCCTGCAACCACAACCTGAAGGAGTGGGTGTGGATGATCACCAAGGAGCGGTTGCCAGAAGGCTGGACCTTCAGCCTGGCGCCCTATAACCGGGACAATCGCGTGCCCCGGGTAAGGTCCTTTAGCCGGAATTTATGTTTCTCTTGCTCCCCTTTTTTGTTTTATCCGACTAATCTCTTGTATTCGGCAGATCTTCCCTTGCATCCTTCGTGAGGAGGGCGAGGCCCCCCTCGAGACGTTCACGCCTGACTTGCCTGAGCCGCGTGCTCGGCGGTCTGGCGAGGACTCGGACGGGGACGGGGATGCCTTCCCCAGCCAGGACGACGAACCGGCCGCCGACCCCCACGTGGAGGTTGACGAGGAGGAACAGGCCGTGCCGGCCTCCGATCCGGCGTAGTGCCTTGCGACGGACGGCGACTCCAGCCAGTCTGGCGCTGGCGGGAGCAGCTCCAGCCGTTCTAGCACCAGCTGGCCTGCCGCAGAGGAGCCGGCCTCCAACAGGAGCCAGACCAGCGCCCTTCCGCTGAGTCACCTTGGCCGGAAGAAGGGGCCGCCTCCGGTGGTGCAGGGGTACGTCTTTCTTCCTTTTTCTTTTACCACCTTCTGTTTCTTTCATTTTCTCCCTTTTTGCCTTGGGCTTATTTGCTTCTTTTTCCTTCTTCTCTTCTTCTGTATTCTTAGCACGTTGGTCTCCTTTGGAGCACCGACCGGGTCGCCACCGCGTGCCTTGACCACGTCTGCCAGCGCCCCTCCCTCTTCTGAGGCACCGCCTCTGCCGCCGCCTCGAGCTGAATCGGCTGCCTCAGCCGGAGGTGGTGGCCCAGCCGGAAGCGGAGGGTTCTCAGCCGGGTGGCTCTTCTGCAGGAACACGGGGGGCGGCAGCCGACAAGGATCTCGTGGTTGTCAGCGACGACAACACCGAGGACGAGCCGAGAGAGGAGTGGAGGACCATGGTGGTTGCCGCGAAGGAGTCCTTGGTCGCCAACGCCATAGATGACGACGCCTCCTCCGCCGCCTCGCTCACAGACCTCGCCGCCACCCTCGAGCTGGCGGTGAATGAGATCCGGCTGCTGGAGGCCACAACCGGCGAGAACCTGTCCTTGGAGCAGAAGCTCGCTGCTGCCAATGGGACTTCCTAGAGTAAGTTTGTCTAAGCCGGAATCGTCTTTTTTTTTCTGATAGCCGGCTTTGTCGCAGCTATCCTCCTGTGCGCTCAGCACGAGATCGATCGCTTGATGAAAGAAAGCGACCGGTTAAGCAAGTCCAACTCCATTCTGCGGCTGCAGAACAAGGATTGACACGTGAAGGTGGACGGTCTTGAGGCCACTGTCAAGGAGCGCGACTCCTTGCTCGCCAGCCGGATCGAAGACTTCAACCTTCTCGAGGCCCAGAACAAGGACCAAGAGAAGGAGATCAAACGACTAGCGACGAAGGAGAATGCCTTGGTGGAGGAATTGATGCAAGTCAGTCACACGACTAAGGGTAAGTTCCCTTTTTCCGTCTCCCTGTCTTTCCGGATCCGGTAGCCGGATCTGACTATCTTTTTTCTGACAGCATTTTATCCTGGCATAGACCTGCTGGCGTACAACCGGCTGCAGGAGAACTGGCCGGGAGTGCAGCCGACGACCCAGGAGCTCCTCATCCTTCTTGGCGAGGAAGCTGCCAAGCTTTGTCAAGTGGCGGAGGACATCTTCTCGTTTCTCTGGCCGGAAACTCCGGTTCCGGAGATGATGGCGCAGCTAGCTGCCAAGTTGGGGGAGGTGCCGGCTGCCGTGGACCGGCTGCGGGACCTGGCGGCGCGAGCCGGAGCGGAGATGGCTCTGGCCCTCATGCTTTCCTCGTATAAGGACGCCCGCGTCGAGAAGATCGACGAAGGCTTCCGCACCGGCGCCGACCTTGCCGCCATCCGCCAGGCCCATCCGGAGCTCCGAGGCTCCGCCATCAAGATCGCCGACTACGTGGATCCCGATGAGGTGCTTACCGACTCAGAGTCCGTCGGCACTCCGGATGTGGAAGCCTCGACGCAGCCGGCTACGGGCGCTGGAACTAGGTCAAGCGCCACGCCTCCTCCTCCGCCTAACGCTACCGCCAGCCAAAGCGCTCCGCACGGCAAGGGTCCTGCCGCCTAGTTTTCACCCCGGGATGCCGGGTGTATTTGTTTATCTTGCCTTGCCTCGAAACTCGTTTGTATGTAACGGCTACCTCTGGCGCCGGGTAAACTTATGGGAGCTTCATCTCCTCTTTTCCTTTTGATGTTAATAGCTTGGTTTCCCTTCAACTTGTGTGTTTTGCATTTTCTTTCAATATTTCGCCGATTGACTTTATCCGGTTGACTTCGCCCGGCTACACGCCTTTAGTCGGGGGAACTGCACCTCCAGTGGGGGTGCGCTAGCGCACCCACTGGGTGTAGCCCCCGAGATCAGAGTAGTTGGCGTAGCCGGGTAATTCGAATCTTCCTTTTTTCCCAAATCCTCTAACTTTATCCGACTAGACGTGTCTTAGTCGGTTGCTTTCGCTGGCTGAACACCTTCAGCCGGGGGAACTAACATTCCAGTGGGGGCACGCGAGCGCACCCACTGGGTGTAGCCCCCGAGATTCGGAGTAGTTGGCGTAGCCAGGTACTTCGAATCTTCCTTGCCTTGTCTTGCTCCTGCCCTTGCCCTCACCTGGGCTCCGAATGCCCGACTAAACGCCTTTAGCCGGTCGGGAACTACAAGATTCCACTAGGGGTGCGCGAGCGCACCCAGTGGGTGTAGCCCCCTAGATTCGGAGCGCTTGATGAAGGCAAGGACTTCGAATCTTCCTCTCTTTTCTTCCTGAATTCTGACTCAAGGTAGTCGTACAAGAATATACATACACATACATTCTCACACGTTAATATGTTAGTCTGCCAAATTGTAGCCGGAAGGCGGATTTGTTTTTTGAAAACTAGCTTGTGCCTTTCTAGACACTTGGTCGTTTTCCCGTGTGCTTTGCTGTTTTCGCTGCGTCCTTGCCAGGTAGCCGGGTTGCGGTCTGCCACCGGAATCGATGGGAGCTGACAGTACATCGCGCACGGTACTAACAGCTTAGTAACCGGATTGTCTTAAGCTAGTTGCGAGCCGAGACGCCCGATCTGTCGCGTCTCCTCCCTGTTTTTCGTGTGGGATGCATCGGGCTTTTGCTCTTGCTAGCCGGACAGCCGGGTTGCGGTCTGTAGTTGAGATGAAGAGTGGGCCTCTAGCATCGTCGCACACTACTCAGTCGGTTTGTTGACTTAGCAGGTTGGGCTAGCTAGCAAGCCCCCGGGTAGGGGTTGCCGGAGCCGGAAAATCATAACCGGAGAACAGGTACAAACACATTTCTAGCACGGAGCCCCCGAGCATCTCTCAGGGGTCTGCATTTTCATTCATAGGGTTTGCGGGATACATACACTGTCTGGTGACTAGGTGTAAAACGGGCGCAGCAGGGCCGCGTTCCAGGGATGCTCGGTCTCCTCGTCTGATTTGTCCATCTTGTTCTTGCGCGGCTGCTGCGCATCGATGAGGTAGTAGGAGTCGTTGGGAAGCGCCCGGCTGATGATGAAGGGGCCCTCCCAAGATGGCGATAGCTTGTGTATGCCCTTCATGTCTTGCACCAGCCAGAGGACCAGGTCGCCCTCGCGAAACGCGACTGGGCGGATCCGGCCTGAATGGTAGCGGCGTAGACGTTGCTGGTACAGGGCCGACCTGGACAATGCCAACTCACGGTCCTCCTCCAGGAGGTCCACACCGTCCTCCTGCACCTCTTGGTTGGCCTTTTCGTCGTAAAGGAGCTTGCGCGGGGAGTCGAACTCGATATCCATGGAGAGGACGGCTTCCGATCCGTAGACCAGGAAGAACGGAGTGTAGCCGGTTGATCTATTTGGCGTCGTGCGGAGACTCCATAGTACAGCCGGAAGCTCCTCGATCCAACATCTGGGTGACCGCTCCAACGGCTCGATGAGGCGCGGCTTGATGTTGGCTAGCACCAAGCCATTTGCTCTTTCGACCTTCCCATTGGACTGCGGGTGCGCGACGAATGCCAGGTCCAGCTGGATGCCCTTGTTGCTGCAGAATCGGGCGAAGGCCCCCTTGGCAAAGTTTGTGCCATTGTCGGTGATGATGCTGTTGGGGTTGCCGAACCGGTTGATGATGTCGATGAAGGAGGTAACGACTGTCGCCCCGTTCAGCTTCTGGATGGGCTTGGCCTCGATCCACTTTGCAAATTTGTCCACCGCCACCAGCAGATGGGTCATGCCCGCGCATGCTCGATTGAAGGGACCGACCATGTTGAGGCCCCAAACCTGGAAGGGCCAGGTAATCGGTATGGTCTTGAGCACAGAAGTTGGCATGTGCCTGAGCTGCTCGAAGCGCTAGCACCCGTTGCATGCGCGGACCAGTTGTTCAGTGTCCTCGAGGGCGGTGGGCCAATAGAAGCCATGGCGAAACACCTTGGCGACTATCGCCCTTGACGAAGCATGGTGCCCGCACTCACCCTGGTGGATGTCCTTGTGTAGCCGGTAGCCTATGTCCACATTGACACACCTTTGGAAGATGCTGGATATGCTGCGCTTGTACAGTTCGTTGTTGATGATGGTGTACGTGTGCACGCGGCGCCGGACTTGCCTGGCCTCCACCTCGTCATCCGGGAGCTCCCCGTTGGCGATGTAGTTCATGAAGGGCTGTGCCCAAGATGGCACTTCCTGAATGACGAGGATGCTCCCGCTGTCCGGTTGATGGTCGTCGGGGGGTCGTCCGGGTGAGGTACCCGAGACGGAGGCCCCCGAGCCGCTTGGCGAGCCGGCAGCCCCCGTGTCTTGCAAACCGAAGGGCACTGCCTTGCCGGAGTTGGTGCAAGTCTTCTTATTTGGAGGCTCTATCGGCTCTGCTTCTGCTGCCCCGTCAGCCGGAGCGCTCCCCGCCCATATGATGGAATCTGACTTGGGTGATGGGTTGATGGAGGGCTTGTGCAGGTGCTCCAAGGAGACCCCGGGTGGGATCGCCTGCCTCGTGGATCCGATTCGGGCGAGCGAATCGGCTGCCTCGTTGTTGATGCGGGGGACGTGGTGGAATTCACATCCATCGAAGGAGGCGTTGAGCTTCTGTATGTGGAACCGGTAGAGGGCCATGTTGCATCTCGAGCGTCCCATTATCCGGATACTTGCTGCACCACCAGATCCGAATCGTCGAAGCAGAGGATCCGGTTGACACCAATCTCCTTGGCTAGCCGGAGTCCGTGCGCCAGTGCCTCGTATTCGGCTACGTTGTTGGAGGCCTTGAAGTGTATTTGCAGTACGTACTCCAGCTGGTCTCCCTTGGGAGTGGTGAGCACGATGCCGGCTCCCAAGCCCTCGAGCATCTTTGACCCGTCGAAGTGCATCTTCTAGTGGTCCGAATCCGGAACTGGTGGAAGATACTAGATCTCGGCCCAGTCGACGTGGAAGTCCGCCAGCACCTGCGACTTGATCGTGAGTCGGGGCTCGTACTGGATGGAGTAGGCTGCGAGCTCGATGGCGCACTTGGCGACTCGACCGGTAGCGTCCTTGTTGCCGATGATTTCCTAAAGGGGTGCGGTGCACACGACCTTAATCGGATGCTCCTGGAAGTAGTGCTTGAGCTTCTTGCATGCCAGGTACACGCCGTAGCACATCTTCTGGTAGTGGGGGTAGTTCTGCTTGGAGAGGGAGAGGAGTTCGCTGAGGTAGTAAACGGGCCTCTGAACCGGCTGAGCCTTGCCTTCCTCGGGGATCTCCACCACCAGGACGACGCTGACGACCCAGCTGATGGCTGCTATATAGAGCAACATCGGCTCCTTGCTAGCCGGCGTGGCTAGAACCGGCGCTGTGGATAGAATGCGCTTGAGGTCGTAAATGCGGCGTCGGCTTGCGAAGTCCAGGAGAACTTGTCCGTCTTCTTCATCGGCTGGTACAACGGTAGTGCCTTCTCCCCCAGCCGACTGACGAAACGGCTGTGGGAGGCCAGGCATCCGGTGAATTTCTGGACTCCAAGCAGGCTCCTGGGCGGCTACATCCTCTCGATGGCCGCGATCTTCTATGGATTTGCCTCGATGCCTCGTTGTGATACGAGGAAACTGAGTAGCTGGCCGGATGGCACTCCGAAGACGCACTTCTGCAGGTTCAGCTTCATCTGGTACTGGTGGAGGTTGCCGAATGTCTCTCCTAGACCTTCGAGGAGGGTGCGCTTCTCCTTGGTCTTGATGACCACATCGTCCACATAGGCGTGCACGTTTGGGCCTATCTGCGAGTGCAAGCACATCTGCATGTAGTGCTGATAGGTAGCACCTACATTCTTCAGACCGAAAGGCATGGTCACATAGCCGAAAGCCCCATAGGGGGTGATAAATGATGTCTTAATCTCATCAGCCGGGTTTAACCGGATCTGATTGTAACCGGAATAGCAATCTAAAAAAGACAACAAATCACAGCCAGCCGTGGAATCGATGACTTATCGATACGGGGCAAGGCGAAGGGGTCTTTCGGGCACGCTTTGTTTAGGCTGGTGTAGTCGATACACATACGCCAGGTCTTGTTCTTCTTCAGCACCAGGACTGGGTTCGCCAGCTAGTCCGGGTGCTACACTTCCATGATGAACCCTGCTGCAAGGAGCCGGGTGATCTCATCATCGATAATCTTTCTCTTCCCCTCCGCGAACCGGCGCAGATGAAGTGAGTGCTCGGCAAACTCCCTCGGTACACCTGGCATGTCCTTTGGTGACCATGCAAAGATGTCCCGATTCTCACGGAGGAAGTCGACGAGCGCGCCTTCCTATTTTCTGTCCAAGTTGGCACCGATGGTGACGAACTTGGTCGGGTCGGAGGGATCAAGCAGGATCCTCTTCGTCTCCTTGGCCGGCTGGAAGGCTCCTTCTCAAGCCGGTTTGCTGCTAGCCGGTATGTCCTGCTGGGCCATGGCCACATTGCGCATGATCACGCGCTTCTCCTCGGCTATGATGACGGCCTCTACCAGTTTGGAACCGGCTAAGGCGCACTCCATCGACCGCCTGAAGCAGTCGGCGACGGTGATCACGCCATTGGGCCCCAGCATCTTCGTCTTGAGGTATGCGTAGTGGGGGACGGCCATGAACTTGGCAAGGGAGGGGCGCCCGAGGAGAGCGTGGTAGGAGCTCATCAGGTTTACCACCTCGAACCAGATCGGTTCGCGGCGGAAGTTCTCCTCGGTCCCGAAGATGACATCTAGCTGGATTTTACCCAGCAGGGCGCAAGCTGGCCCTGGCAGCACCCCGTGGAACATAGTGGTAGTCGGGCGCAGGTCGCATTCGCGAATGCCCAGCTTCTCCAGCGAGGACTAGTAAAGGAGGTTGAGGCTGCTGCCTCCGTTGATGAGGACGCGCGAGAAACGGCAGGTACGCACGTTGGAGATGATGAGGGGGTCGAGCACCATGGCGTAGCCCCTGGGAGTCGGCAGCTGCTCCGACTGGTCTTCACGGCTCCAGGTGATGGGGGTTTCTGACCAGTTCAGGTACTGGGGGACCAGAGAGACGATGGCGTTGACCTCCTTGGAGCATCGCCTGCGGCTGTGCTTGTCGTCCAGCTCCGTCTCAAAGATGTGGTAGGCGGCGTGCGGCTGGGGGTAGTCGTTGTTGTTGTTGCCACTGTTTCCGCCGTTACGATCATTGCCGGCTCCCCTAGCTGGTGGTGGTGGTCCACCAGGAGGGGGCGGGAGGAGACGTGGCTGGCCACCCTGGTCTTTAACCTGGCGAGTCCAGCTGCAATTCCGGGTGGTATGCGTAGCCGGTTTGAAGGGACCGTTGTGCCACTTGCATGGGCCGTCAAACATCTGGTTGAAGGTGAGTCGTGGCTTCTACCTTCTTGCATCGTTAACTAGCACGTCGGGCACCCCTTCCACGACATTGACCTACCGCGCGTGGTAGCGGGGCTTCTGTTGTCCGGCTTGGTGGTCCCCATGGAACCGGTTGTCGTTGCCGTGGCGCCTGGAGGATCCGGCTTCTCCAGCTGGATTGCTCGGACGGTCATGAGCTGGCTCTGTAGGAGTCGGACGCCTGTCAGCATTTAGTCGGAGGGGTTTCTTCATGGCGGCATCCTCTGTGGTGTACTGGTCCGCAACCGTCATGAGCTCCGCCATGGTTTTCGGCTCGTCACACAGTAGCCGGTTGAGAAGCATGGTGCCTTCTCGGCAACGCTCGATGAAGAAGCTGATGGCCTGGCTCTCCAGGATGCCCTCGCAAGTGTTGCGCAGCTCTGTCCACTTGGCGAGGTACTCGCGGTCGGTCTCGCGGTCACCCTGGACGGACAAGGCCAGGTCGCGTGGGCGTCCCGGACGCTTGTACGTGCCATTGAAGTTGCGGATGAACACCTTCTCGAAGTCCGGCTAGGTGTTGATGCTGTTGGGCGCAAGGCTGTTGAGCCATGTCCTTGCCGACCCGGTTAGCATAAGAGGGACGTAGCGCATGACAGTGGGCTTGTTCCCATGGGCGATGCCGACTACCCTAGCATAGTCGGTCAGCCAGTCTTCCGGCTTCATACTGATGTCGTACTTGGGGGTGTCCCTGGGCAGGGAGAACTTATCCGGAAATGGCTCGTTCCGGATGCGGGGTATGAAACAAACCAGTCCGGTGGAGTCTTCTTCTTCCGTGACGCGCGCTTGAGCGAGGAGCTCGATGCGGTCCTGGGCATCCGGATGATCCGAGATGGGCGCTCCCACACAGCCCGAGACACGAGAACCGGCGGGTCTGGGTGCTCTAGTTGGCGTAGGGGGAGGCGGTGGGTGGTTGTTCACCGTTTGTTCCTAGCGCAGCTGGCCCTTGTTGCCGGCTGAGGGGAGGATGCCTGTTGGATGTCGTGGGGCACGCCCTTGCTGTTGATAGGCAGCCTACTCCCCTGGAGTAGCTGGGGTCCTCCTCCATCTGCCGGTTGGCATCGGCCTGCTCGTCTGCGATGCGGAGGAGCTCCTGCACGCGAGCGTGCTGGCGGGCTCGCTCCTCACCCTCGAGGTTGGGCAGTTCTTCAGCCGGGGCTCGCGCCGCGCGCAGGTTCTTGATGGGCGTGCTGTAGGTGGGCCGGATGAGTGCGGGTGCGGTATCTGGTTCCCCATCCTTTTCCATCCTTCCGGCTAGCTCACCATCCTGGCGCCGCACCTGGCCGCGCCGGCTCGGCTCCGCTCCGCGGTAGCCGGAGTGAAGCCATGCGCGTGGTCGTACTCGCGCCGGGTGATCTCGAGTTGCCTGCGGGTTGCCGCCAGTTCCATGGCCTCCTGGAGGAGGATCTGTCTCTCCATGGTGAATTTGGCTTCCGCTTCCTCTGGGTTATCCCCGAGGTTAACCGGCATCAGGAGCCGCTCAATGGCATCCTCCACCAGATTCCGAGGCTACGGAGGCGCAGAAGTTCCGCCTTCGTCCGCGCCCTGCTCCCGCGGCTGGCGGGGGTGAGAATTGGAACCGGCCATCATGACCTCCACGCCGCAGGAAGCGACGGAGGAGCTGCTGCCCGGATGTGGTAGCTCCGCGACGGAGACGATCTCCCTAGGGAAACGCTCTGGAACGGTGGCGACGTAGACAGGGAGGTCGCCGAAGAGCAGGATGGAGCCGCTCACCGGGAATGAGGTTCCGGCGAAGCAGGAGGCGTTGTCGATGACGCAATCGAACTTGCCGAGCATGAGCACCAGGCCAGAGGCCACGCGCTCACCGGCTGAAGTGCGGGATCCCGTGCGAAACGTGACTCCGGTCGAAGCCAGCAGCCCCACGGTGGGCGCCAACTGTCGTTGTATTGGGAACGACAGTACCTAAGAATGTTAGATAGAGGTGTGGGGACTAGTAGGGAAGCTATCGACAGCGTCCGCAGGCGGGATTGGATACAAGCAAGCATAGCTGGATGCAGGAAGTACCCAGGTTTGGAGCCCTCATGATGAGGTAAAACTCCTGCTCCTGCCGATCTGACTATGAGGGATATACGAACTACAAGTGCTCCTCGAGCTGTAATCTCTGGCTACTGTCTTAAATGCACTGAGACCAACCCTTTCTACTAAGGCCTCGCCTCTCCTTATATAGGCAGAGAGGCAATGGTCTCACTGGCCAGTCCGACTGGCGGGCCCCACAGGCAGGTCTCAACCGGCTGGTCATCTACAGTATCCGGTACGACATGTCCAATCGGAGTATGAGCAGCATGGCTGTCGTAGGCACAGTGGACGCCGTGCAAGCCTGCCGTCAGCATCGGGCCACTGTTCCTACGTCATCCCCGCAAATCTTCGGTATGGCCAAGTAGTTGCCAGTCTTGTCGTCGTACAGGGCGTACCGCGCACTGATCCGCACGTCGTCCTGTCTCCTTGATTGGTTCCAGCTACGTTGCCGTAGCCGGCTGCTTCTCGTCGATCCGGCTACCATGCGGTAGTCGGCCCGACCTGCCTTGTCCGGGTGCACTTGGTCAGCCGGACGCAATCCGACTGCCATGTTTCTTGTCCAGTTGGGGTATCTGGCGATCGAACCATAAAAATCTGCATCTAATGGTTTTGATATATTTGAACTGTTTGGGTTTTAAAAATTACATTTGAACCCATAGGTAAAGATATATTAGGACACTTTTTTCTAACATGTTTAACAATTGGAACTAGAAATTGGTTTCAAGAATAGGTAGAGTGTGTTTTTTATGTGGAGGAAAGCTTCGTGATAGCCTGTGTGAGTTTTATTCAATGATAATCAAACGCATAATCAAGTATATTTGCATAGTAGGAATCAATTAAAGTAGCAAAGAAATAAAGAACGACCTGCTGCCTGCAGGAGCTGAGAGGCACTAATCAGAATAGAAAAAAGAGAAAAAAACCAGAGCTACTACCCTAGAGGAATACCAGAATAACATAGAAAATAAAAAAAGAGTAGCTACCCTAGAGTATTCGAACTCGCAACCCAACCTTCCACATGCAAGGACCACGATCGAGCATGATGACCAACTCGGCTAATGCAGCATTGTGGAATTAAAGGGAAGTATACCCTATATAAAAGGGAACTCAGAAATTTGGGCCCCCAATAATTTGGGGCCCTATGCGGCCACACGGCCCGCACTCCCGTGGGTTCGGGCCTGCATGTACCTTGTACTAGAACATATATGAACATATGCAACATGCCATAAAAACCACGGACACACCTGTACTGTGCATTATATCCGGTGTATATATTTCCGGTTTAGTGCTACGAGTTCTTCATGTAGGGGAACAAGATGAAAGTACATGTGCCCATGTCGCAGCTACTACTACTTAGTGGTAGTTCGTCCTCCTATTTTCTGTTGAAAATACTACACTATGTTGAAATGAAAGCTGTAAAAAGAAAACCCTCAGGTCAAACTGATATGACTAGACAATACTGCACCTCTAATACATAGTAGTAAGTAGGAGTATTGTCAAATTACTAGTTGCATGGCGTGCTAGTCTAACATATAGTGTAGTCTAGGCGGTAGTATCCTCGATGCTGCTGTTGACTAGACAGAGCAAGAAAGTAAAATCTCCTCCCTCGTTTTTTTATTTGCCTCTTCCTCTTCTTCCCCAGTCCCCACTCTGCCCATGATCTCCCCCACGCTCTCTCTTCTCACCCACTCCTAACACTCCCCTCCTCCTGCAGAAAACCCCAGCCGCACATGGCATCCGCCTAAATCCATCTAGCTATGATTGCCAATTCGAAGCTCAGCGGGCGATGCAAGTGGGATCAACTCAGCGCAGATGATGTCGACGTCATCGTTCAGCGTCTGGACAATTCTAGTACCGTCAGGCAAGCTGCATGCTGCAAGCTGCTGTACGATCATATCGCCAACAATGAAGGTACGAAATGGACTTTTCACCATTGAAATGAACCCTGCCTACTGATGCCATAGCCTGCTTATTGGTTCGATGACACTATGACCTTACGAGGGTACATCGTCTGCTTGACATGGTGTATGATGTGGTGCCCCTCGACCATCCTCGGTGCACCACCATCCTGCCTTTCATGCACGAAAAATTCTAGGTTGGCATGAATGGCGACTGGCTTGCCGCCGTTGACCAGCGCGGGGCCTGGTGCCTAGAGACCATCTACACCTAACAAGTAATCGACCTTCCATCGACGGATACTTGTGGCATTGAGGCCGCCTCACCTCCAGTATATAATGTTTAGTGCTACTAGCCAGCCATGGTTCCCCCAGTTACCTGTACTTATTTCTGAACTCATGCATATTTCAAAAGTTTTTTTGGCGAATCCGTAGGTATGGAGAAAAGTTCACTAAGTCATGGTATGGATCTCTTGAGTTGTTGAAGATCGTAATCTGTAGAGTGCTCATAGAAGTTCGGGGTTACACAGACTATAAGCTCCTCACATTGTTCGAAAGTGAAAGCGCCTACCTGGAAGGCGGTAGCCAAGTTTGGATAACTCTAGAGCATTCAGGTCATGGAAGACGACAGTACTATGATGCCATTGAACACGGTGGCCTCATTTTTGCGGTCGCAAGTCAAGGTTGCACCTACTGCTGGCATCCCACATCGAAAGGTAATTCTAGTTCCATGATGATACATTATGAGTGATTCGGTGAAGTTGTTCTTTAACTACCTTGTTTATGTTTTACCTCTACATCTTCTTCCCCAGTCCCAACTCCGCCCACGGTCTCCCGCACGCTCTCTCTTCTCATCCATTTTTAACACACCCCTCCTCCTGCAGAAAACCCCAGCCGCACTTAGCATCTGCCTAAATCCATCCGGCTGTGATGGCCGATTCGAAGCTCAGCGGGTGATGCAAGTGGGATCAAGTCAGCTCAGACAATGTCGGTCTCATCGTTCAGCGTCTGGACATTTTCAGTACCGTCAGGCTAGCCGTGTACGATCGTATCGCCAACAACAAAGGTACGAAATGGACTTTTCACCATTGGAATGAACCCTACCTACTGATGCCTCAGCCTGCTTATTGGTTCGACAAGCACTATGACGGTACGAGGGTACATCGTCTGCACGACATAGTGTATGACGTGGTGCCCCTCGACCATCCTCAGCGCACCGCCATCCTACCCTTCATGCATGAAAAATTCTTGGTTGGCATGAATGGCGACTAGCTCACCGCCGTTGACCAGCGTGGGGCCTGGTGCCTAGTGAACATCTACACTTATCGAGTAATCGACCTTCCATCGTCAGATACTTGTGGCATTGAGGCCGCCTCACATCCAGTATATAACATGTAATGCTACTAGCCAGCCATGGTTCCGCTAGTTTACTGTACTCATTTCAGAACTCATGCATATTTCAAAAGTTTTTTCGGCGAATCCGTAGGTATGGACAAAAGTTCAATAGGTCGTGGGATGGATCTCTTGATCTGTTGAAGATCGTAATCTGAAGAGTGCCCACAGAAGTTGGGGGTTACACAGACTTTAAGCTCCTCGCATTGTTCGACGCTGAAATCGCCTACCTGGAAGGCGGTAGCCAAGTTTGGAGATGTTTGGAGCATTCAGGTCATGGAAGACGACAGTACTATGATGCCATTGAACACGGTGGCCTCATTTTTGCGGTCGCAAGTCAAGGCTGCACCTACTGCTAGGATCCCACATTAGAATGTAATTCTAGTTCCATGATGATACATTGTGAGAGATTCAGTGAAGTTCTTCTTTAACTACCTTGTTTCTGTTTTACCTTTCATATGACTGAATGGGCACACAATTTATGTCCTAAAAAATGAATGAAACATTGCCAGTAATGAATTAGTACCAGTAATATGCCTTCCAAAAATATAGTGTATGACGGCGTCCCTGCACTAGTAAGTTCGTTCATTGTCAGAATATGAAATTGTAGGAATCACATAGGATTTTTGTAGAAAACCAACCTTTCCTTTGTTGATTCTGCCTTGGGATTCAGAGGAATTGTGTAGTATTTTTGTAGGATTTGGATCCTTAGGATTTTTTTCTATAAAATGCTATTTGATTCGAAAGAGTATAATCCTTAGGAATTCCTTCAAAGGATTCCTTTGCACTCTATTTTGGAGGAAAATTTCCATCCACTCCAACCTCTTTATACAATTCCTTTGGTTTTCCTGTGCAATAAAACACCAGTTGATCCGAAATACTGTAGGCATCTAATCCTTTAAGATTCAAGTGGACATGCCTTTACATCAATAAAAAGTGGTGCTTCCTCTTTTGAAACTTACAACAACTAGGAAACTAAGATAAGCAAGCAATCCAAATATTCGGAATAGCAGAATAAGAAATGCAATTTCTAATGTTGTTAATTTATTGAGTAATATTATCGTCATGATTTGCCTATTCACACTGTTAGCATGAACAATGAAGAATGCTAGTGTTAGAATATGTCTGCCAGTAATGCACTTTTTGTCTCGAATTCGGATGTTGCAGGAAACAAGGAGATTCTGTTTGTAATCCCAATACCTATTCTAAATGATCAACTAGGCATGTGGTTCCTCGCTCGATCGGCTGATGGTGAATGCCTTATGATCATAATTACAATGTATGGCATGGGGGTTGCCCATGGCGAAGAGGGTGAAATCATTCGCCATGCTAAAAATTGTACTAACCTACGCCTATATCCTGCCTCTCGTGTCTATATTTTTTAAGAGGATCCTAACTCTGCTGGACCTCCAAGGGTAATCGTTTGGAGGCAAGTTAACAGCCTGGGCGATAACTCTCTGTTTCTCAGTCTCAGTTATCCAATCATTGACAAGATGATGAATATACACAGATGCAAGGCTCCTGATGGCACATTGTTCCCATTCATGAGGAAAAACTGTGTGTACACAACATACAGGAGCTTTCGCGGAATACAATTCCCTCAGATTAAACGCTGCAACCTGCAGCCAACTGAAGGTGAGCATGTGATAGTTTAGCAGCCTTCCTAAAGATGGTTGGAACTATGTGCGATGGGTGGCAATTTGGTTTAGGCCTAGCTTAGGTGTGGTAGGCTCGTTGTGCCATCCCTAGACTGAGCTGTGGATCTTTCTGGTGTATCGTTGTGTCATTTTTTGCATTGTTGTTCAAAAGTTGAATGTTAGTACACTGGTTTTAGTGGCCAGCTTGAATCAGTTTATATGAGCCCTACCATGCTTTTGTAATAGTATTGCCTTCCACGATATAATCCATGTAGTAGTGCTTATTTCGTAGCATGATTTCTGTACTATAGTTTTTAGTACTGTTACTGGCTTGTATATACGCGACTCGTGCAACTTTTTTTTAACCATCGCACCTCGTGTGGCTTTGTGTTTTGAGAGGAATATTCCTTCTTTCCTCTTAGCAAACATGGAAAAGTAGGTCACAGCTTCTTATAGGGCCATGAAACAGTCCTTAACTGAGCTGTAATTGATCTTGGCTCGATATGCCAAAGTAGGCCGAGACACCCTAGGATGATAGCCACAAATTTTTATGCCGGTATTCTAAAAAAAAGTTAATGCACACCCTTCTAGAAAAGAAAAAATGTTTATATAGACCCCATATTGTCTCTGATACATGGTATACTTTTTAGGAAAAGATGTTTAGCTACCGTCAAATTACTTGTTCAATACAGTATGTATCCTTTCTCATTCTTCTGTATGTGAAATGAACAAGTCAAACTCTGATGTGACATGAACAAGTCAAGCTCTGATATGCTGACATTGTACTGTCTGTGCTAGTGTACAAACTGGTTGTATTATTGTGTTCAAAACTATGAACTAAATGTGCGAATTCTGAGCCTTTTTGCACGATGACAATGCCACATGTTGGCGCTAATTGCGGCATACAACTTGAGCGATCAGTATAAGCTGGTGCTTACCCGAGTTGTCTGAAGCTGGGCAAGTCAAGGTCACCGTGTCTCTATCGCCTACACTTTATATGGCATGATTACAAGGTTTTGATTACATCAAATCAATTGGGCACTTAGGCCGATTCAAAGCCACCCAAACCATATTGAAATATATCCTTTGCTAAAAAGATGATTGCACGCTGTAAGACTTGATAGGACATGATTTTATGTCAATCTGTCAAACTCCCTCTAGTAGTTTCCAGGTTTGAATCCTGCGCTGCCCAAGTTCCTCTCTATGTAAAACTCTTAATAAGGAGCAATATCGGTCACTTTACTCCATTTCCAAGATCATTCTTTTGGATCCGGTGTAGGTACAACCAGGTCAGGTGGACCATCGACCTTCAGTACAATGTATTTTTACTACTCATCCTATTAAAACGAATATTTCAACCCCACTCCGGACAAAAAACTTCCCATATTCTTTTTTTAAATCCCTTAATTAGCCTTTCGTGGTGAGCAGACTATATAATTTTTAGGGTACCAACTGCATTTTTTTGAGGATGGGGTACAAACTACATTGAACTGTCACTAGGACCTAGCAAAAAGATTGCACATTCGACCCAACACTATCCCAAAACCTTGCAAATTTATCCTGCCGGGTCAGGTGGACTGCCGACCCCGACATATTGAGTACATTCAATTTTCATTGAGGAGGTTATTAGAAAATAGTACTACATTCTACCCAACTGTGGCCCAAAACCTCGCTAATTTATCCTTCCGGGTTCAGGTTGGTCGTGGCCCGCCAACCCTCAACACGTTGTTACTTGGTTTTTTAAGGATGAACCACACTAAAGAAGTTTCGGTAAGGATCCCATGATAAGAAGCCCATTGGTTCACAAGATTGGACCCAAGTTATTTTTTGTATCGCCCAAAATCGTCTTAATTTAGTATTTCCTTGCCATTCTGATAAAGTATAGGACAAGCTTCTCCTACCCATGTTGTATTTGTACAGAACATTTAGCATTTTATTATGGCAAGTCGTCAGGGTCACTGCCTTTTCATTTTAAGTGATTTCAACATTTCTAAATGTAATCTTTTCTAGTAGTGGCATAGAGGTTCTAGCATAGTAGAAGCACACGCGGTTCCCATTTGTTGATGTCTTGAGTTCGATTCCTAGGTTTTTCCATATAAATATATAACATATAGTATAATCTCTGTCGTTCTTTTACATTTTTGCCAGCATACACATGTTTCTTACACAGAGAAGGCTGACATCTGGGACCCAGCAATGTTGTCAGAGTCAAAACACCGGAGTCCATCATACACACATTGCATCTGTAGAGACGCTGACATGTTGGACCCAGCAGTGACCTTATACAGATGTTTCATCGAGCAATCAATGTTTCATTTATAGAGTGGCTGATATGTGGGACCCAGCAGCACGACCTTATACAAATGGTGCATCCAGCAACGTTGCTAGATCGGAACAGGGTAGCGTGAGCAAAGGAAAAAATTCTATCGTACACACGATTCTTATAATTAGAGGCTGACATGTGGGCCTAGCAGCCTGACTAAACGGCAGACGCATTGAGAAACGTTATCGAGTTCAAATCAGGGAGGCACGATCGAAAAGTATGGTCTGCTAGAGACACTGATGTCCGAGACCCACACGCTTCAAAAGACTTTGGTGAGTCAACATCGTGCGAGGAAACGAATATGTTGCTTCTTCCACGTGCCAGCCGAGCTTCCTCCATGTTTTTACCAGATCCGTCATACTAGAGGGCCACGAAACCGGAAAAAAAGTTTTCCATCGGCCATGGCCGAGCCTAGAATTTCGTCGCGGAAGACGCGCCTTCTACGAAGACCGTCAGGCCAAGTCGTTGCGGAAGGAAACTTTTCTTGTAGTGGACACTGGTTTATGAAAAGAACACATATGCAAATGACTCTAGTGGATCCATGTGGTTTATGAAAAGAACACACATGCAATTACTCTAGTGGTGGTTTAGGAAAAGAATACACATGCAATGACACTGGTGGATCCATGTAGTTCAGTAAAATAACACACATGCAATGACACTAGTGGTGGTTTAGGAAAAGAAGACAGATGCACTGACTCTAGTTGTGGTTTCTGAAAAGAACACACAATCAATGACACTGGTGGATCCAAGTTGTTTATGAAATGAAAACACATGCAATGATTCTAGTGGTGGTTTAGGAAAAGAACACACATTCAATTACTCTAGTAGTGGTTTATGAAAAGGACACACCTGCAATAACGCTAGTGGATCCATGTGGTTTAGTAAAATAAAACACAAGCAATGACACTAGTGGTGGTTTAGGAAAAGAACACACATGCAATGACATTGGTGGATCCATGTGGTTTAGGAAAGGAACACACATGCAATGACACTGGTGGTGGTTTATGAAAAGAAAACACATGCAAATGACTCTAGTGGATCCATGTGGTTTATCGAAAAAACAAACATGCAATGATTCTAGTTGTGGTTTATGAAAATAACACACATGCAATGACTCTAATGGTGGTTTAGGAAAAGAACAAACATGCAGTGACTCTAGTGGTGGTTTATGAAAAGGACACACATACAATGACATAGGTGGATCCATGTGATTTAGTAAAATAACACACATGCAATGACACTACTGGTGGTTTAGGAAAAGAACACACATGCAAAGACATGCAATGAAGCTGGTGGGTCCATCTGGTTTAGGAAAGGAACACACATGAAATGACAATGGTGGTGGTTTATGAAAAGAACACACATGCAAATGATTCCGGTGCATCCATGTGGTTTATGGAAAGAACACACATGCA
This sequence comes from Avena eriantha, assembly GCA_910589775.1. Taxonomy (NCBI): domain Eukaryota; kingdom Viridiplantae; phylum Streptophyta; class Magnoliopsida; order Poales; family Poaceae; genus Avena; species Avena eriantha. The sequence goes on from OU342745.1 coordinate 197,635,657, forward strand.
ATGAATCGAGTGGTCGTTTATGAAAATAACACACATGCAATGATACTGGTCGATCCATGTGGTTTATGAAAAGAACAAACATGCAATGACTCTAGTTGTGGTTTCTGAAAAGAACACACCTACAATGACTCTACTGGTGTTTTATGAAAAGAACGCACATGAAATGACTTTAGTGGTGGTTTAGGAAAATAACACACATACAATGACATGCAATGACACTGGTGGATCCATGTGGTTTATGAAAAAATCACACATGCAATGGCACTGGTGGTGGTTTAAGAAAATAACACACATGCAATGACACTAGTGGATCCATGTGGTTTAGTAAAATAACACACATCCAATGACACTAGTGGTGGTTTAGGAAAAGAACTCACATGCAATGACTCTAGTTGTGGTTTATGAAAAGAACAGACATGCAATGACATAGGTGGATCCAAGTGGTTTATGAAAAGAACGCACATGCAATGACTCTAGTGGTGGTTTATGAAAAGGACACACATGCAATGACACTAGTGGATCCATGTGGTTTAGTAAAATAACACAAATCCAATGACACTAGTGATGGTTTAGAAAAAGAACCCACATGCAATGACACTAGTGGATCCATGTGGTTTAGGGAAGGATCACACATCCAATGAAACTGGTGGTAGTTTAATGAAAAGAACACACATGCAAATGACTCTGGTGGATCCATGTGGTTTATGGAAATAACACACATGCAATGAATCTAGTGGTGTTTTATGAAAAGAACACACATGCAATGACGCTGGTGGATCCAAGTGGTTTATGAAAATAACACACATGCAAATGACTCTAGTGGATCCATGTGGTTTTTTAAAAGAACACACATGCAATGAATCTAGTGGTGGTTTAGGAAAATAACACACATGTAATGAAACTAGTGGATCCATGTGGTTTAGTAAAATAACACATATGCAATGACACTAGTGGTGGTTTAGGAAAAGAACACACATGCAATGACTCTAGTTGTGGTTTATGAAAAGAACACACATGTAATGAGACTAGTGGATCCAAGTGGTTTATGAAAATAACACACATGCAATGACTCTAGTGGTGGTTTAGGAAAAAAACACACATGAAATGACCATTGTGGTGGTTTTTGAAAAGGACATACATGCAATGACACTGGTGGATCCATGTGGATTAGTAAAATAACATACATGCAATGACACTAGTGGTGGTTTAGGAAAAGAACACACATGCAATGACATGCAATGACACTGGTGGATCCATGTGGTTTAGGAGAGGAACACACATGCAATGACAATGGTGCGGGTTTATGAAAAGAACACACATGCAAATGACTCTGGTGGATCCATGGGGTTTATGGAAAGAACGCACATGCAATGAATCTAGTGGTGGTTTATGAAAAGAACACACATGCAATGACACTGGTGGATCCATGTGGATTATGAAAAGAACAAACATGCCATGTCTCTAGATGTGGTTTATGGAAAGAACACACATGCAATGAATCTAGTGGTGGTTTATGAAAAGAACACATATGAAATGACACTAGTGGATCCATGTGGGTTATGAAAAGAACAAACATGCAATGACTCTAGTTGTGGTTTATGAAAATAACACACATTCAATGACTCTAGTGGTGGTTTAGGAAAAGGACACACATGCAATGACATGCAATGATACTGGTGGATCCATATGGTTTCGGAAAGGAACACATGCAATAACACTCGTGATGGTTTATGCAAAGAACACACATGCAAATGACACTGGTGGATCCATGTGGTTTAGTAAAATAACACACATGCAATGACACTAGTGGTGGTTTCTGAAAATAACACGCATGCAATGACTCTAGTTGTGGTTTATGAAAAGAACACACATGCAATGACACTCGTGGGTCCAAGTGGTTTATGAAAAGAACACGCATGCAATGACTCTAGTGGTGGTTTAGGAAACGAACAAACATGCAATGACTCTAATGGTGGTTTATGAAAAGGACACACATGCAATGACATTGGTGGATCCATGTGGTTTAGTAAAAAAACACACATGCAATGACACAATTGGTTGTTTAGGAAAATAACACACATGCAAAAACATGCAATGACACTGGTGGATCCATGTGGTTTAGGAAAGGAACACACACACAATGACACTGGTGGTGGTTTATGAAAAGAACACACATGAAAATGACTCTGGTGGATCCATGTGGTTTATGGAAAGAACACACATGCAATGAATCTAGTGGTGGTTTATGGAAAGAACACATGGAATGACACTAGTGGATCCAAGTGGTTTATGAAAAGAACAAACATGTCGTTTACTCTAGTGGATCCATGTGGTATATGAAAAGAACACACATGCAATGACTCTAGTGATGGTTTAGGAAAAGAACACACATGCAATGACACTGGTGGATCCATGTGGTTTAGTAAAACAACACACATGCAATGACACTAGTGGTGGTTTTGGAAAATAACACACATGCAAAGACATGCAATGACACTGGTGGATCCATGTGGTTTAGGAAAGGAACACACATGCAATGATACTGGTGGTGGTTTGTGAAAAGAACACACATGCAAATGACTCTGGTGGATCCATGTGGTTTATGGAAAGAACACACATGCAATGAAGATAGTTTATGAAAATAACACACATGGAATGACACTGGTGGATCCAAGTGGTTTATGAAAAGAACAAACATGCAGTTTACTCTAATGGATCCATGTGGTATATGAAAAGAACACACATGCAATGACTCTAGTGATGGTTTAGGAAAAGAACACACATGCAATGACACAGGTTGATCCATGTGGTTTAGTAAAATAGTACACATGCAATGACACTAGTGGTGGTTTAGGAAAAGAACACACATGCAATGACATGCAATGACACTGGTGGATCCATGTGGTTTAGGAGAGGAACACACATGCAATGACAATGGTGCGGGTTTATGAAAAGAACACACATGCAAATGACTCTGGTGGATCCATGGGGTTTATGGAAAGAACGCACATGCAATGAATCTAGTGGTGGTTTATGAAAAGAACACACATGCAATGACACTGGTGGATCCATGTGGATTATGAAAAGAACAAACATGCCATGTCTCTAGATGTGGTTTATGGAAAGAACACACATGCAATGAATCTAGTGGTGGTTTATGAAAAGAACACATATGAAATGACACTAGTGGATCCATGTGGGTTATGAAAAGAACAAACATGCAATGACTCTAGTTGTGGTTTATGAAAATAACACACATTCAATGACTCTAGTGGTGGTTTAGGAAAAGGACACACATGCAATGACATGCAATGATACTGGTGGATCCATATGGTTTCGGAAAGGAACACATGCAATAACACTCGTGATGGTTTATGCAAAGAACACACATGCAAATGACACTGGTGGATCCATGTGGTTTAGTAAAATAACACACATGCAATGACACTAGTGGTGGTTTCTGAAAATAACACGCATGCAATGACTCTAGTTGTGGTTTATGAAAAGAACACACATGCAATGACACTCGTGGGTCCAAGTGGTTTATGAAAAGAACACGCATGCAATGACTCTAGTGGTGGTTTAGGAAACGAACAAACATGCAATGACTCTAATGGTGGTTTATGAAAAGGACACACATGCAATGACATTGGTGGATCCATGTGGTTTAGTAAAAAAACACACATGCAATGACACAATTGGTTGTTTAGGAAAATAACACACATGCAAAAACATGCAATGACACTGGTGGATCCATGTGGTTTAGGAAAGGAACACACACACAATGACACTGGTGGTGGTTTATGAAAAGAACACACATGAAAATGACTCTGGTGGATCCATGTGGTTTATGGAAAGAACACACATGCAATGAATCTAGTGGTGGTTTATGGAAAGAACACATGGAATGACACTAGTGGATCCAAGTGGTTTATGAAAAGAACAAACATGTCGTTTACTCTAGTGGATCCATGTGGTATATGAAAAGAACACACATGCAATGACTCTAGTGATGGTTTAGGAAAAGAACACACATGCAATGACACTGGTGGATCCATGTGGTTTAGTAAAACAACACACATGCAATGACACTAGTGGTGGTTTTGGAAAATAACACACATGCAAAGACATGCAATGACACTGGTGGATCCATGTGGTTTAGGAAAGGAACACACATGCAATGATACTGGTGGTGGTTTGTGAAAAGAACACACATGCAAATGACTCTGGTGGATCCATGTGGTTTATGGAAAGAACACACATGCAATGAAGATAGTTTATGAAAATAACACACATGGAATGACACTGGTGGATCCAAGTGGTTTATGAAAAGAACAAACATGCAGTTTACTCTAATGGATCCATGTGGTATATGAAAAGAACACACATGCAATGACTCTAGTGATGGTTTAGGAAAAGAACACACATGCAATGACACAGGTTGATCCATGTGGTTTAGTAAAATAGTACACATGCAATGACACTAGTGGTGGTTTAGGAAAAGAACACACATGCAATGACTCTAGGTGTGGTTTATGAAAAGAACACACACTACAAGAAAAGTTGGCTTTTACAATGCCAAAGAGTCTTGCGTGAGGGATGGCCTTCGTGGTAAAATCCCCATCACAAATGAATTAACCACGGTTTTTTTTTCGCCCATGGCGGATCGCACCCTTTAGCCATGACAACTTGTTCTGTCGTAGATCTGTTTGCCAGCCATGCTGACGGCTGACGTCATGCAAACTGCCACGTGGCAGCCGCCGTTAGTGGACAGTTACCGCCGTTAATGGTCATAGAAACCGTGGAAGAAGCTAGGCCCAGCCAATGCCTGCCAAATACTAACTGGGCCGACCCATCAGGGGAGCCCAACAAGAAGATGGCCCGTTATTGTTTTGTCCTGCACTGTTTGAAATGGGCCCAGAGATGCGACCCGTGAACTTTTAGGCCTGATTCTATTTCAGCCTATAGAAGGCCCATGTTGTTCCAACACTGTGCTGCCACTTGAGGCCTGCACAAATCTGGCCTAGCACTGTTCAGGCCTATTACCAACTTAGCATTTTACTGTTCAATCATGTTATTATTCCAGCCTTTTAGGAATTTCGACCCGTTACTGTTTAGGCCCTTTAGTGTTTGGGCTTTTTCCTGTTCAAGCCGGCACTGTTTGGCTTGTTACTGTACTAGCCTGCCATCGTACTGGCATTTTACTGTTCTGGCCCTTTATGGTTCTGGCCCTTCACTGTTCTGGCCTTTTCACTGTTCTGGCCTTTTACTATTCTAGCCTTTTATGGTTCTAGCCTTTTACTATTCTGGCATTTTACTGCTACGGACTTTTACTGTTATGGTCTTTTACTGTTCTGGCCTTTTACTATTTTGGTCTTTTACTGTTCTGGCCTTTTACTGTTCTGGCCTTTTACTGCTCTAGCCTTTTACTGCTCTGGCCTTTTACTTCTCTGGCCTTTTACGGTTCTGGTCTTTTACTATTCTGGTCATTTTGGGCCGTCCATGCGCATGTTGTTTCAATGTTCGACATGCTACTGCTCCGGCTTGTTACTGTTTCAGACTTCTTTTGCTAGCGCCTACTTTTTGCAGAATAGGTGAATATCAAGACATCAATTAATAAACACACTGATATTAAAATTACTTATTACACAGCAATAAAAGTTTGTTACAACAGGTTATACAACAAGATCATAATTCCGACAGATTACAACATGTCAGTACCATCAATAAGAGATCGGTACATGGCGATTCGCTTCAATGTATCATCTGTCCTCTTCTTCAACATTTCAGCTACAAATCTAAGAGTAGCTACACCCTTTTCGTTCTGCATGCAATACAACATTTGTCACATGCAGGAGTTGTTCTAAGTGGATTTTTAAGTAAGTTGTTTGCTTCGGCAATGCAATGGGAGGATAAATAGGGTGAGGGATCACAACTTTCAGTTCTGCCTTCCAAGGACTCCTGCTAGGTTTTAACTACAGTCTACTAAAATATGGTGAAACGGGTTAAAACAAACAACAAGGGAAACAAGTAGTATTATATAAAGTAGAGATCATTTAAATTAAGTAAGAACTTATAGTAGCACGTTCAGCCTGATAGTAGCTCCTTCTCGAGCGGGTGCAACTCCTGGTCAATCTGCCAGAAGAATCTGAGCAAAGCAGTTGGAACTCTGGTCCTTGTACTCCATTGTCATTCCTCTCATGACATTTGAAACCAAGTTGGTTGGTTTGGAAGGATGAAAACTCTTGAAAATCACCAAAAACATAGCATTAAAAATTACCAGATGTATGTTTCAAACTAGAAAGCTGGTTTGGAAGGATGAAAGAAGGTGAAAACACCAACATATAGCATTAAAAATGACCAGATATATCATCCAAACTAGATGGATATTTTCCGAATTAAGCATTCGCACATATATACACAATTGAACATAAATGCTAATGTCATGGCAAGTTCTTAGGTAGAATGACAACTAATTAACATGACAAGAAACTGACCTAAGTAACACAAGGAAACCTCAGGATTTAGCCTTGCTAGGTGTCAGATTGTAACTGTTGGATCCTCTATGAGCTGTTTGCATGACCCGTGCGAGCGTTCGGGAAGATTATAATCTATGAGTTCGTGTTGGAGGATTAAACCAATAGCGTGAGAATAAAGAAAGGGAATAAAAGCAAGAATCCAATGAGGTGGATAGGAGCTACAAGATGAAGGGTGCAAACAGGTAGCTTACGAGTAACAAAAATGGCAATAACATCCTGGATATTGAGGAACATCCTAAAGATTTTGTAGCTTACGAGTAACAAAAATATAGCAATCGGGAAAGAGAAATTACCTATGCACGGCGAGGACGGGTGGGACGGGTAATTGGGCGGCGGGGGCGGCGGCTAGGCATTTCAGGGTCAGCAATGAATGATTTTGTGAAGCGGCCCTGGTAGGGTAGACGATGGCGTTGGCAAAGAAGATCCGGTGCTACGAGGGAGTCGTGAAATAGTTCCGATGAAGAGCGCCTGTAGTGGAAGAGCTCCGGTGTGGAAGAGAGAGCCGGCGGTGAAGCAGCTAGAAGAAGGTCGAGGTTGGAGGGGTGTGGCGGGGAAGAGATGATGGGGGGATATAGGTGGGATGACGCACATTTACGACCTATACCCCTCTTTTGTTGCAGTACTCCCACGGTCCTTGTTTCCGGAGTAGGGATAGAAGAGGAATTTTGCATTTGCAAAAAGCGGGGCGGGATATTTGAATAGATGCCTGGGATCTTTGAATAGATGTGTGCGGGATGTTTCGGCAACATGCGGAAATTTTGAGGTTAAAGCTTCCGACATACGCTACTCCGACGCGGCCGCTCTCACGTGTTGGCCCCATCTAGACCCACACGCCAGTGACAATATGCTTACCAACATATAAATGAGTTTCCACACATTTGCCTAAATTGATAAACAATATATTTTGAAGGTTTCATACAAGATGACCAAGGTCACGGCCATATCTCTGTTATAGTTTATAATAGCGTGTCCATATCTGGTAGATAGCTGCATATTGGAATTTCAAAAGAAGATTCTAGATTTGATGGACAATGCCCAACTTTCATGAATTTCCAAACTTTCTAGCTAAATCTATGCAATAAAATGAATTTTTGACAATCTAAAGTAAATATGTCTAATTTCAAACTATAGAGTGTGTGATATACCTTGCTCTTGACTTTTTAAAATAATTCAAAGATATCAAGTAGTCAAATATTGGAGAACCACAGAGAGTTTCGGAAAATTCACCTTTTTATATGAATGGTAATGACACCTAATTTTGTCCATTTTTAAAAAATATAAAGAAACAAAATATAAAAATAAATGCATCCATTATTTTCTCTCTTCGTGTCTCACTATGTGCACTAGCTAGTTTACATGGAAAAATATAATCTTGAAATTTGATAATTTCTGAGAAAAAATTGTATCACAATATATATGGAGTATCATGTAAGGATATGCATGGCTTTCAAACCAGATGACCAAGGTCATGGCCATATATTTTCTATAGTTTATAATAACCTATCCATATTTGTTAGGGTGTGTATTGGCATTTAAAATATTATTTACAAAGGAATCTTCAGAATTAGAAGTTATTTCGATTTTCTAATGCATAACAATGGCTTTAGTCATGAAGCTACTACAAAACATCGCATTAAATCCCACTGCCCCGGTTTTCACTCAAAGCATATATATCCTAGGGTTAATTTTAGGGTTTGTGATTTTATTTTGGGTTGAGGGTTTTATGATTTAGGATTTTAGGGTTTAGGCTTTTAGGGTTTACTGGTTTAGAGTTTAGGGTTGTTCAAGGTTTTAGGGTTTATCATTGTTTAGGTTTTAAGGTTTAGGGAATTTTCAGTAATAATGTTCAAGCTTTATATATGGTTATATTCATGGAACGGAATGGTGTTATCGCAATTTAATAAAAGTATTTCAAAATTTGATCTATAAGTGCATTATACCTCCTTGATAAGGGTTTAGGGTTCTAGGGTTAGGAAGTTAGAGTTCTAGGGTTAGGAGGTTATTAGAGTTTACGGTTAAGGGTTTTTGATTTTCAATAATGTTCAAGCTTTATGCTTATATTCATGTAACAGAATGGCGTTACCACAATTTAACGAAAGTATCTCAAATTTTGATCTATAAGTGCACGTTACCTGTTGGTTTAGGGTTTATGGGTCGATATTTAGGGTTTCACGGTTTAGGTTTTATGGGTTGTTTAGGGTTTAGGGATTATCGATTTTTCAATAATGCTCAAAGACTTTTGCTTATATTCGTCGAATAGAATGGTGTTACCTGCTTTAATGAAAGTATCACAAATGTCGATCTATAAGTGCATGATACCTGCTTGGTTAGGGTTTTACAGTTTAGGTTTTATCGTTGTATAGGGATTAGAGTTTAGCAAATTAAAAATAATTCTCAAGCTTTATTGTTATATTCGTCAAATAGAATGACGTTACCTAATTTAATGAAAGTATCTCAAATTTTGATCTATAAAGTGCATGATACCTGCTTGGTTAGTGTTTATGGGTTGAGGCTTTGGGGTTTTAGGGTTTAGGTTTTAGGGGTTGTTTAGGGTTTAGGGTTTAGGGAATTTTCAATAATGCTCAAGATTTATGCTTATATTCGTTGAATAAAATGGTGTTACCAAATTAAACGAAAGTATATCAAAGTTTGATCTATAAGTGCATGCTACATGCTTGGTAAGGGTTTTGGGTTTTGGGTTTTGGGTTTTAGGAAATTTCGATAATGTTCAAGTTGCTTTATGCTTATATTCGTTGAATAGAATGGCATTACATCAATTATTGAAAGTATCTCAAATGTTGATGTATAAGTGCACAATACCTGCTTTGGTTAGGGTTTATGGGTCGAGGGTTTAGGGTTATAGGTTTTTACGGTTTAGTTTATGGGTTGTTTAGGGTTTAGGGTTTAGAGAATTTTCAATAATGCTCAAGATTTATGTTTATACTCGTAGAACAGAATGGGTGTTAGCTGATTTAATGAAAGTATCTCAAATTTGGATCAATGTGTGTATGACACATGCTTGGTTAGGGTTTATGGCTGAGGGTTTAGGGCTTTAGGGGTTGTTTAGGGTTTAGGGAAATTTTGATATTACTCAAGATTTATGCTTATATTCGTCAAATAGAAGGACGTTACCCAATTTAACGAAATTATCTTAAATTGTGATCTATAAGTGCATGCTACGTGCTTGGTGAGGGTTTAAGGTTTAGGGTTATAGGGTTTAGGGGTTTAGGATTTCGGTTTTAGGGGTTTCGGTTTTTGGGAATTTTCAATAATGTTCAAATTTTATTGTTATATTCGTGGAATAGAATGGAGTTACCGCAATTTAATGAAATATCGAATCTCAGATTTTGGTCTATAAGTCCACAATACCTGCTTGGTTAGGGTTTATATGGGTCGAGGGTTTAGGGTTTTAGGGTTTTACGGTTTAGGTTTTATGGACTGAATAGGGTTTAGGGGTTTTATCAAATTTTCAATAATACTCAAGCTTTATGCTTACATTCGTCGAATAGAATATATATGGCGTTACCTAACTCATTGAAAGTATCTCCAAATTTGTGTAGGGTAACGGGTAGGCTACACTAGCGTAAAATCAAAAATTTCTACCGCGTCAACCAGGAATACTATGGTCATAGATCACGGGATTACCGCTAGACGCGCAGGTGCGGAACTCGATGAAGCACGTTGCGGCAGTGTAGATGTTCTATGTCTCCTCCTCGTCCTCGTCCCACGAGCAGCTCCCCTTTGCGCGGCTCGTCCAAGTGCTACAGATGCAGCACCTCCGAGGTATCCACACGTCCGGAGTGGAAGCCGTCACACGCCAGACTGCTAGGTCTGCGCATGCAACACAGGCGGAAAAGGAGTGACGGCTGGGTGGAATGCTCTCTCCTTTTCAGCTCGCCTCACTCCCTCTTATATAGGCATCCCTGGTGGGCTTCTACATTAGCAGCCCATTAGCAGCCGAAGCCTGGTCTAATTCGGATCCAATCCTCATTAGGCTTCCAGCCCCTAAAGTGTGTGACCCTATAGGTTCATACACGTATAGACATGACGCGAGTACACTTACTCCGTCAATAGTTGGTAGTGGCCTCTAGCAAGACGTGCCAACTCCTAAACGCATATAAAGATCATTCAGACAAACCATCACAAGGTTGAGTACATGTCTTTCCCTTTGCCTCACGATATTTTCTAGCTCTAAGCTGACCTCTCTTTCTCGATACTGTGATTCAGAATCCCTTTACTAGGTTAACTCTTAACCATATGTATCACGGCCATGCATTTCTGGATCCGATCACTCGAGGGGCCCAGAGATATCTCTCTCAAGTAGAGAGGGGCAAATCCCATCTTGATTGACCGATGCCTTGCAGCATGTATCAGGACAAACCCGAAAGCTACCTTTATAACTACCCAGTTACGGAGTAGTGTTTGATAGCCCCAAAGTAGGTCGATCCACATCTCAAGTACATGCGACAATCTCAGGTCTAAGGACAAAACGTACACGATGTGTAGAGAGAGCTGCAAGTATTATTGCTAGTCTCATATTGGGTCAGTCCAACCCAATGTTCATAACATGTGTCCACATCATTGGTTTGACATCTCTATGTCAATGACTTGCGAAACATAGTCATTAACCAATCGATGTGCTAGTCTAATATTCACGTGTGTCCTCGCATGAACTCCGACTAGGGACAATTATTAGATAACCATACAAGTAAGGAGTTTCACAAACAATTCACATAATTGCCAATCAATACAAGTTTCCTGGTATATGGATATTCAAGGAACATTATAATAACTCATGGATACACATGAAATACAATCATCTCTATGATTGCCTCTAGGGCATATTTCCTTCAGTCTCCCACTTGCACTAGAGTCAATCTAGACAGTATCTAATACCTATTGCTCTTGTGTGCGCTTCATGCGCAGGCTGCGGGAGTGGCTTAGTCAAGGGATCAGCAACATTTGAGTCCGTATGTATTTTGCATAACATGACACTACCTTCATCAATGAACTCACGAATCAGATGGTAGCGCATGCGAATATGTTTGTTCTTCTGGTGCTGTCTAGGTTCTTTGGCTTGTGCAATAGCACCATTGTTGTCACAATAAATGTCCAAGGGATTGGACGAGCCCTGAACCACACCAAGAGCGATCAGGAAATTCCTAATCCAAACAGCTTCCTTTGCAGCCTCCGAGGCAGCAATATATTCAGCTTTTGTTGAAGAGGAGGCCACTGTATCTTGCTTGGAACTTTTCCAGCTCACAGCACCACCATTCATGACAAACACATAACCTGATTGCGATTTCGAGTCGTCTGAGTCATTAAGGTAACTCGCATCTGTGTAACCCTTTACACTGAGTTCAACCTCACCTCCATAAACTAGGAACATATCCTTAGTCCTTCTCAAGTACTTAAGGATATTCTTTACCGCTGTCCAGTGAATCTCACCTGGATCAGCCTGGTATCTGCTCGTAACACTTAGAGCATAGGAAACATCTGGGCGAGTACATGTCATTGCATACATGATGGATCCAATAGCCGAAGCATATGGAACCCTACTCATGCGTTCTCGCTCATCAGTGGTCGAAGGACACTGAGTCTTGCTGAGTTTAATGCCGTGAGACATGGGCAAGAACCCCTTCTTAGCCTCTTCCATGCTGAACCGTTTCAACACTTTGTCAATGTACGTACTCTGGCTTAATCCAATTAGCCTCCTTGATCTATCTTTATAGATCTTGATACCCAGAATATATGCCGCTTCTCCCAAGTCCTTCATAGAAAAACTATTTTTCAATGAGGTCTTAACAGACTCGAGCATAGGAATGTCATTTCCAATCAATAATATGTCATCCACATATAAGATTAGAAACACAAGTGATTTCCCATTTTCTTTCTTATACACACAAGGTTCTTGCTCGTTTTTGGTGAAGCCAAACTCCTTTACAACTTCATCAAATCGAATGTTCCAACTCCGAGATGCTTGCTTCAGCCCATAAATAGAGTTTTGAAGTTTGCATACCTTTCCAGCATTGTTTGGATCGACAAAACCTTCGGGCTGCATCATATACACGTCCTCAGAAAGGATTCCATTTAAGAAAGCCGTCTTGACATCCATCTGCCATATCTCATAATCGAAATGTGCAGCAATGGCTAGAATGATCCGTATAGATTTAAGCATCGCTACGGGCGAGAAAGTCTCGTCGTAGTCAACTCCTTGAACTTGTCGAAAACCTTTTGCAACAAGTCGAGCTTTATGGATGTGAACATTTCCATCCATATCAATCTTCTTCTTATAGATCCACTTGCACTCGATGGCTTTAAAACCATCAGGCAGGTCAACCAAGTTCCAAATTTGATTGTCTCCCATGGACTCTATCTCGGATCTCATGGCAATCAGCCATTTCTTAGAGTCTGGGTCCACCATCGCTTCTTCATAGGTCGCAGGCTCATCATTGTCTAACAATAATAACTCTCGCGCTTCGCGGAGCCTCGCCGACCTTCGTGGTTGTGGTGCTTCTATTGCCACGGGTTCCTCAACTTGTTCTGCTACAATAGCATCACTCGTAGAAGCATCCCCGACTGGCTCATCTTGAACTTCTTCAAGTCGCACCGACCTTCCACTCGTTCCCTTTGTGAGAAACTCTTTCTCTAGGAAAACACCGCTACGAGCGACAAACACTTTGCCCTCTTCTCGGTTGTAGAAGTAATACCCTAAGGTTTCCCTTGGGTATCCCACAAAAATGCACTTATCCGATTTGGGTGTTAGCTTGTCCGACTGAAGTCGCTTGACAAATGCATCACAACCCCAAATCTTTAGAAAAGACAAACTGGGATTCTTTCCAGTCCACATCTCATATGGTGTCTTAACTACGGATTTAGATGGTACCCTATTTAGTGTGAAAGCTGCTGTTTCTAGCGCGTAACCCCAAAATGATAATGGTAAATCCGACTGGCTCATCATCGATCGAACCATGTCCAACAAAGTTCGATTACGCCGTTCAGAGACCCCGTTTCTTTGAGGCGTTCCGGGCGGCGTGAGCTGTGGAACAATTCCGCAACTCTTAAGATGATTGCTAAACTCGTGACTCAAATATTCACCTCCACGATCAGATCGCAAGGCCTTTATTTTCTTGCCACGTTGATTCTCTACCTCATTTTGAAACTCTTTGAACTTTTCAAAAGTTTCAGACTTATGCTTCATCAAGTAGACATAGCCATATCTACTGAAATCATCAGTGAAAGTAATGAAGTAGTGATATCCTCCTCTGGCTGTCGTGCTCATTGGTCCACATACATCAGTATGTATGAGTTCCAACAAGTCTGTCGCTCTCTCGGGAAACCCCTTGAAAGGCGTCTTGGTCATCTTTCCAAGTAAACAAGCTTGACATGTCTCGTATGATTCAAAATCAAACGAAGTTAGAAGACCATCACCATGGAGCTTCTTCATGCGCTTTTCACTTATATGCCCCAAACGACAATGCCATAGATAGGTAGGACTCAAATCATTTGGCCGAAGCCTTTTAGCACTAACATTGTAAACACATGCATTATCAAGATTTAAAATAAATAACCCATTCATAATGGGAGCATCAGCCACAAACATAGCATTCTTAGAGATTACACAACCATTGTTTGTACTCGCGAATGAATAACCATCCCTCATCAAACATGAAGGTGATAAAATGTTTCGACCCATACTAGGAATGTAATAACAATTATTCAACTCCATAATAAATCCTGACGGAAGGTGAAGTTGCATGACGCCGACGAACAATGCAGCAACCCTTGCTTTATTTCCGACGCGAAAATCCACTTCGCCTTTCTGCACTTCTCTAGTCCTTATTAGCCCCTGCATCGAATTGCAAATATGAGCAACCGATCCGGTATCAAATACCCAAGAGTTAACATAAGAATCTGCGAGAAAAATGTCCACAACATTTACAACAAGTATACCTGTGTGGGAAGTACTCTTACTTCCACTTTTCTTCAAAGAAGCCTGGTACTTGCTGCAGTTTCTCTTCCAGTGGCCATATTCGTGACAAAAGAAACACTCAGTGTCTCCTGCAGGACCAGCCTTTTGCTTGGGTGCAGGGTTTGGCTTAGGGATCGTATCCTTAGCCTTGCCCTTCTTCTTCTGCCAAGAAGTGCCCTTTTTCTTGAAGCTAGGATTGTTCTGCACAGCCATCACATGGCTATGCCCTGCACACTTCTTAATGTCACATTCTGTTGTTTTCAGCATCCCACATAATTCATTAAGGCCCCTCTCCACCCCATGCATATGGTAGTTCGAAATGAAATGCCCATAGCTAGATGGAAGAGATGCCAAAATGAAGTCAGTGGCCAACTCTTGGCCTAATGGAAAACCAAGCTTTTCCAAAGTCTGACTGTAACCAACCATTTTGATCACATGGGGGCCTACAGCTGCTCCCTCTGCCAGCTTGCATTCCACAAAGGACTTAGTGACATTGTACCTCTCAGTCCTAGCCTGAGTCTGGAACATGTCCTTAAGCGCAACGATCATATCGTACGCTTCCTGATCCTCAAACTGTTTTTGAAGATCAGGTTCCATGCATGCAAGCATAAGACAACTGACCTCAAGAGATTCATCACATGCTTTCTTGTAGGCATTCTTAAGGGTAGCAGTTGCATTATCAGCAGGTTCATCCGGGATTGGGGTATCCAGAACAGTTTCCTTTTTCTCAGCCTTGAGAACAATTCTCAGGTTACGGACCCAGTCCGAATAGTTTGTTCCATTTAGTTTATCCTTTTCAAGAATCGAACGCAAAGCAAAAGGTGATGAATTGTTCGGTGCCATTGATCTACAACAAAAAATATGCAAAATACTAAGCCATGTAACCATAAAAGAGTAAAACATATTAAACAATTTAATAGCATATACTCCCACTTAAATCAACATCCCTCTATTGATACTAAGTGATTCAAGATCCCCAATTAACAAGTCGACTAGTGAGCTTTAGCATCACTGCTAGAAGACAAGGTAAATCGGTAAGCAACCTTTGCTAATCATATCACATATGACTCTTGTTGTTGGGTGACATCTCTATGTTAAAACTAGGCGCCCAACCTTTATGCCCCAAGGTCCTTAACTGTTAAGATGACCTTGTTAAGCTCACCAACCCTTATGCGTGTAGGTATCCGATACAAACCCATCCAGCCAAGGAAAACCGTGGCACCCTAATTTCATAGACCCACCAACGATTGTACAGGGCATAGGATGGTGCAAGGTTTGGTTGGGAGGGCATGGTTTAACTTAAACTTTGTGAGGGATCGTTCTACTTCTATCATCTAAGCATGCATAGTAGTAAAACGTATAAGAATAGCATTCACATAGATGTGATACAGTATGGCCCATTTTCTCATGGTGATCTCCATCGCCATAGAACCTGTCCACCATGATGATCTCCATCTTCATGCTCTATGCGAGCCATCCTCCAAGTGATGAGTTCTCCAAGAAATAATACAAGCTATTACTCCTAACATCTAGTAATCAAAATTACATTGTATTGGGATCATCACAAGTTGGCACGCAGGCCATTACAATAATTGACAACACATATGGCTCCAGCCGTGTTGCCCAACTCACGACACGCAGGTCATGAAAAATACATACATGCATCACATACATTTTTGGGCCATACTGATCACATAAATCCTGCAAAAACAAGTTGTGCATAGAATCACATTCTACCGGATCATGTGAAATCGTACCACCTATGAACCTTAACGAGATAAAAAAAAGGGGGGCTACGACTAAGGGGGGTCTAGGGGGTCTCCCCTTGCGGGGTTCGAAGGGGCAGCGCCCCTCGCGGTACCTTTAAGGATTCGTGAAAAATGAGAGATCAAATCTATACAATTTTCTTTAAGGATTTTGATCGGCAAATCCAATTTACCATAAACCGACCATAGTTCTGATTTGACCAAACTCCTTTGATCACGGTACGTCGATTCAGATCTAATTCCCGATTCGATCAATCATATTGATCTTTGCGTGATTCAGAAGGATTTATGTGTCACTGTCTACCCCGATGGCGGATACCGACCGGTAGGGGTAAGTCGTTCGACGACCTTAGAATCACGATCACAGAAAGTAAGATCATAGATCAATCCAGAAACACTGCCATACAAACGATCATATCATTCATATCAATCTACATATCACCATATGCAAACTTCCCGAACCTATGACTGAATAGCATCGGCTCTGATACCACTGTAGGGTAACGGGTAGGCTACACTAGCGTAAAATCAAAAATTTCTACCGCGTCAACCAGGAATACTATGGTCATAGATCACGGGATTACCGCTAGACGCGCAGGTGCGGAACTCGATGAAGCACGTTGCGGCAGTGTAGATGTTCTACGTCTCCTCCTCGTCCTCGTCCCACGAGCAGCTCCCCTTTGCGCGGCTCGTCCAAGTGCTACAGATGCAGCACCTCCGAGGTATCCACACGTCCGGAGTGGAAGCCGTCACACGCCAGACTGCTAGGTCTGCGTGTGCAACACAGGCGGAAAAGGAGTGGCGGCTGGGTGGAATGCTCTCTCCTTTTCAGCTCGCCTCACTCCCTCTTATATAGGCATCCCTGGTGGGCTTCTACATTAGCAGCCCATTAGCAGCCGAAGCCTGGTCTAATTCGGATCCAATCCTCATTAGGCTTCCAGCCCCTAAAGTGTGTGACCCTATAGGTTCATACACGTATAGACATGACGCGAGTACACTTACTCCGTCAATAGTTGGTAGCGGCCTCTAGCAAGACGTGCCAACTCCTAAACGCATATAAAGATCATTCGGACGAACCATCACAAGGTTGAGTACATGTCTTTCCCTTTGCCTCACGATATTTGGTCTAGCTCTAAGCTGACCTCTCTTTCTCGATACTGTGATTCAGAATCCCTTTACTAGGTTAACTCTTAACCATATGTAGCACGGCCATGCATTTCTGGAGCCGATCACTCGAGGGGCCCAGAGATATCTCTCTCAAGTAGAGAGGGGAAAATCCCATCTTGATTGACCGATGCCTTGCAGCATGTATCAGGACAAACCCGAAAGCTACCTTTATAACTACCCAGTTACGGAGTAGTGTTTGATAGCCCCAAAGTAGGTCGATCCACATCTCAAGTACATGCGACAATCTCAGGTCTAAGGACAAAACGTACACGATGTGTAGAGAGAGCTGCAAGTATTATTGCTAGTCTCATGTTGGGTCAGTCCAACCCCATGTTCATAACATGTGTCCACATCATTGGTTTGACATCTCTATGTCAATGACTTGCGAAACATAGTCATTAACCAATCGATGTGCTAGTCTAATATTCACGTGTGTCCTCGCATGAACTCCGACTGGGACAATTATTAGATAACCATACAAGTAAGGAGTTTCACAAACAATTCACATAATTGCCAATCAATACAAGTTGCCTGGTATATGGATATTCAAGGAACATTATAATAACTCATGGATACACATGAAATACAATCATCTCTATGATTGCCTCTAGGGCATATTTCCTTCAATTTGATCTATAAGTGCATGATACTTGATCTGTTAGGGTTTATGGGTTGATGGTTTGGGGTTTTAGGTTTAGGTTTTATTAGGGGTTGTTTAGGGTTTAGGGTGTTGTCGATAATGCTCAAGATTTATGCTTATATTCATCGAATAGAATGGAGTTACCAGTTTAATGAAAATATATTAATTTTGATCGATAAGTGCATGCTACGTGTTTGGTAAGTATTTAGGGTTTAGTGTTTAGATTTTAGGGTTTCAAGAATTTTAAATAATTTTCAAGCTTTATGCCTATATTCGTGGAATAGAATGGCATTACCGCAATTTAATGAAAGTATCTCAAATTTTGATATATATATATAAGTGCACGATACCTGATTGATTATGGTTTATGGGTTGAGGTTTTAGGGTTTTACAGTTTAGTTTTATGGTTTGTTTCCGGTTTAGGGTTTAGAGAATTTTTGGTAATGCTCAGGATTTATACTTATATTTGTCTAATAGAATGGCGTTACCTGATTTATCGAAGGTATCTCAATTTTTGATCAATAGTTGCACGATACCTGCTTGGTCAGGGTTTAGGGGTTTAGATTTCATGGTTTAGGATTCCGTGAATTCTCAATAATATTTTCAAAATTTATGGTTATATATATCCGTGGAACACAATGGTGTTACCGCAACTTAATGGAAGTATCTCAAAAATTGATCTACAAGTCGATGATATCCTGCTTGGTCATATTTTTTGTTAAATAAAATTGAAGGTACCCGGGTACTAAAACAAGGGAGAAACAGGAAGAATTCCTTGAGATTTAGGCGTTGTTTTGTTAGGCTTGAATTCTGGCTTTTCATTTTTGGCTTATAAAGCTACGAACGTGTAGTTGGCTTTAAATTTTTAGCTTTTACTGTCACATAGTTGAATGATAGTATAAGCCAGGTTGGATGATTGTTACGATTTTATCTCGGTTTAGCGAAAAATGTTCGAATTTCGAACAACAAGCGATGGGAATCTCTACTTCCCGTAATTCGGGTTCACTAACATGTGGGTCACTTGCATAGTGGCTCCAAAAAGTCGGTGTAGGTTGGAGTGGGCGGGCAGGTAAATACTGAAGAAGGGTTGGCAAATGTGGATGGGGTGATGCACTTGGAAAACGCAAATATTGAAGAAGGGTTGGCAAATGTTTAGGGTTCGTGTTTTTTGGGTTGAGGGTTTAGGGGTTTAGGGTTTATGGTATATGATTTAGGATTTTAGGGTTTAGGGCTTAGGAGCTTAAGGTTGGTATATAGGGTTTAGGGTTTTAGGGTTTAGGGTTTTCTAGGTTTTAGGGTTTATGAATTTTCAATAATAATGTTCAAGCTTATATATGCTTATATATATTCGTGGAATAGACTCGTGTTATCGCAATTTAATGAAAGTATCTCGGATAACCACCCACGTATCAAAGAGAATGAGGTCTAGCACTCCGAAACAAGAGGCGGTCTCGGATGGCCCATCTCACTGAGCAAGAATGCATAGAAGCTGCAAAGGTCCTCGACTTTAGCTCAATGACAGTCGATACACGTGGCAACGTGGTCCCCGAGACGCCACAGGCCGCGGTGACAGTAGCCACCATGTACCTCCTCAACAACCAGCCACCAGCTGGAGATCCCTGAGCCGCCATGCACCGATCTATGATCACGGGCTTGGGACTAATCGAGGATGCTCTCGATAAGGAGCCAACACCAGAGCCGAAAAAAGGCAAAACGCTAGCAAAGCGCTACTCCTCGCCCTCATCCAGCGACGACAGTCACGACCTGTGTCGACGCCGCCGCTCATGGCGACATGACCACGACTATGATGCGCACGATGACCTCATGCAGCGCAAGATCGACAAATCAAGGACGCGACGCGCCCGTTCAACTGACTCGGAAGAGGAAGATGTGGAGCTCTGCGGCGCCAGATGCTCCAGCAGGTCCATCAGGCAAAAACGAATGCCCAAGGGGTTCAAACTCCCGTCGGAGAACCCGAAGTTTGACGGTCTACAGGACCCAAAGATCTGGCTGGAGGACCACATCTCCTCTGTCAGGCTCCACGGCGGCAGTCGAAGCACGGCCATGCAATGTATACAGCTACAGCTGCAAGGCGCTGCTCGAGCATGGCTCAACAACCTCCCACGTGGATCCTTTCGCAGTTGGGATGAGCTGGTTTACAGCTTCGTGCGCAACTTCAAGGGCACATACAAGCGACCTGCATCAATCGAAGAGCTGAGATGCTGCCAGCAAAGATCGGGCGAATCGCTATGCTCCTACATCCAAAGGTGGTCCATCATCAAGAACTCCTCAAAGAACATCTCGGAGGATCACGCGATTGACGCGTACAACGGCGGCGTCCGCCGCCTAGAGCTCAGGGAGGAGCTGGGCCGTTCAAAGCCCAAGACCATCGACCACCTGATGGAAATCACGAATCGGTGGGCCGATGGAGAAGATTCGGTGAAGAATCACATTCACTCCGACGAGGAGGCAGAACTCGAGCGAAGACGCGATTGCCGAGGCAAACACCGCATGCGCATCTACGATGACCGCGACAACGTCAACATGGTCGCAGCTGGCTACGCCCACAGACGCGACGATAACCGCAACAACGGATACCATAGCGGCAGATACTGCGACTCCAGGAAAACCACGCAAGTGTGGCAACGCCGCAATCATGATGAGGCACCCGCGACATCCATTGAAGACAAACTGTCTGGGCCATGTACGGTGCACTTCTATATCGACAAGCATGATGGAAAGAAGAAGTCCAACCACCTCCTCAAGGACCACAGCAAGTTCGTCAAGCTACACAAGGGATTGGTTTGGATGAATCGCAACGCAGTCGAAAGGGGCTACGGAGCCGCTCGAGGCGCCGTGGCACATGGCGCTCCGCCACCACCACCAGGACCACCCCCAAACGCAGCTGCGCTGGACCAGCACCACGGAGGCGAACCATACCCATGGGCCATGGGTACCATGATGATCCAAAAGGGACGCCCCTCGAATCGGGTGCAGAAGGCCATCACTCACCAAGTCAACTTGGCCACACACTCGCCACCATCTACCACTAAGTACCTCAGCGGAAGCGAGTCCTGCATAACCTTCGACAAACGCGATCATCCGCCTCAAGTACCTCGTCCAGGCCATTGTCCCCTCGTACTTGAGGCACAAATCGGAGGCTTCGACATGAGCCGGGTCTTCATGGATGGCGGAAGCGGCATCAACCTTATATTCGCGAGTACCTTGCGAGCAATGAGGATCCCTCTAACTTGCCTAGAGGGCTCGGACACAACATTCCACGGCATCGTCCCAGAAAAAGGCGTATATCCCCTGGGCAAAATCAACCTCGACGTCATGTTCGGCACACCGAAAAACTTCCGGCGCGAGCGCATCGACTTTGAAGTCGTCGACTGGCCCTCACAGTACCACTACATCCTCGGGCACGTCGCGTTCTATAGGTTCATGGCAGTACCACATTACGCCTACCTACAGATGAAAATGCCAGGTCCCAAAGGCATCCTCACGATCAACGGGAGCTTTGAGAGATCCGACAGTTGCGACAAGGAATTCAACAGAATTTCCCAGTCCTTCGGCATGCAGGAAGAACTCGCGAGGCTAAAGGAGTCGACAAACAATAGTCTGCCTCCCCTGGGCCGGCCAAGTTCGCCCGATATATCCTTCGACTCATCGGTGCACACAAAGAAAGTGCAGGTCCACCCATCGGATCCCGCCAAGACGGCCCTCATCGCCAACAACTTGAGTCCCGCATAGGAACTCGGGCTCGTCGAATTCCTCCGTGAGCATTGGGAAATTTTCGCCTGGTGTCCAGCGGATATGCCAGGAGTTCCCAGGAAATTCGCCGAGCACGCACTCAACGTCAACCCAGACGCAAGGCCAATCAAGCAAACAATATGGCGATTATCTGAGCCAAGAGAAAAGGCAGTTGGAATGGAGATCAACAGACTCCTCGACGCCAAATTCATACGCGAGATCAAGGAAAGCACTTGGCTCGCCAACACGGTGCTAGTACCAAAAAAGGACACGGATATCCTGCGGATGTGCGTGGACTTCACCTCTTTAAATAAGCATTGTCCAAAGGATCACTTCCCGCTACCGCGAATCGACCAGATCATCGACTCCACCACGGGATGCGAGTGCCTCTACTTCTTCGACCCCTACTCAGGCTATAATCAGATTCGAATGAAGGAGGAAGATCAAGAAAAACAGCGTTTACAACGCCCTTCGGTGTGTTCTGCTACAACACAATGCCTTTCGGGCTAAAAAACGCAGGAGCCACCTACCAATGGTGCATGCAGGCTTGCCTCAAGGATCAACTTGGTCGCAACATCCAAGTCTATGTCGACGACATAGTAATCAAGACCAAGGAGGAAGCCTCCCTAATCGACGATTTACGCGAAACCTTTGCCAACCTCGACTGCTACCGGATCAACCTCAATCTGGACAAATGCGCCTTTGGCGTACCATCTGGGAAACTACTCGGGTACCTCATCTCCGCGAGGGGAATCGAGGCAAACCCAAAGAAAATAAAATCCATACTGGCCATGGAGAAGCCGAAAAACATAAGGGGCGTCCAACAGCTGGCTAGGCGGATCGCGGCTCTCTGCCGATTTATCGGATCGGTGAAAATGCACTACCCTTCTACCAACTCCTCCGCAAAGCTGAAAAGTTCGAGTGGACCAACGAAGCGCAGGAAGCATTCGAAGACCTCAACCGCCTGTTATTCACTTCGCCAGTACTGGTGACCCCACGAGAAAGGGAACCGCTATTGGTATATACCTCCGCCACCAAACAGGTGGTCAGCACAGTCCTCATGGTCGAACGAGCCGAGGAAAACAAGGTCCACGGAGTACAGTGCCCAGTCTACTACCTCAGCGAGGTCCTCACGCCAAGAAAACAGCGGTACCCGCACTACCAGAAGCTGGCATACGGGCGTCTTCATGACCGCCCGGTGACTGCGCCACTACTTCTAGGAACACCCAATCGTGGTGGTCAACGACGCCCCGTTGGGGCATATCCTCAATAACCCTGATGCCACGGGACGAGTCGTCCTTTGGGGAATCGAATTGTCTCCACGAGACATTACATACGAAAAGTGCGACGCAATCAAGTCGCAAGTTCTTCTTGACTTCCTTGTACACTGGATGGAAAACCAGCTTCCCGAAAAATCAGATATGTCCTATCTCTGGACAATGCACTTCGATGGATGCAAGCGGAAGGACGGAAGAGGTGCAGGTGTCATACTGACATCACTCCAAGGGGACAAGCTGAAGTACATCCTACGAATGCAGTTCACCGCCTCCAACAATGAAGCGGATTACGAGGCCCTGCTACACGGGATGAGGATGGCAAAAGCTTGCGGCGCCAAGAGGCTCATTATATATGGCGACTCCAAGTTGGTCATCAACCAGACAATGCATGAGTGCGACGCACTGAACGACAACATGATCGCCTACCACGACCTCTATGACACACTCGAAGGGGATTTCGACGGCTGCGAGCTATGACACATAGGTCGTGAAAGCAATGAAGAGGCGGATGCACTCGCCAACATAGGCTCTACCTGGGGTATTTCTCGAGCGCATCTGTGAACGCTCCATCAAGCCAAAGGCCATAGAGAAGAAAACAAGCGCAGCAACGGACTCGGGGGCTACGCCACCCAATGAGCCAATGGCACTCGATGACTTGGAGCCGGACACAGGACTCGAGGGACCAATGAGCGTCATGATGATTGAGCAATCCTGGACTCAACCATACATCACATACCTCCTCAACAAAAGGCTACCAGACGATCCGACTGATGCACGACACATCGTGTGGCGATCCAAGGCATTCGGTGTTATCAACGGCAAACTGTATAAACGCAGCATCACAGGAGTACTCCAACGATGCGTCTCCACGGCCGATGGAAGAGTTGTTCTCCTCAACATCCATGAGGGGACCTACGGGCACCATGCCGGCAGTCACGCCCTCGTTGCCAAAGCTTTGTGAGTTGGATTCTACTAGCCTACGGTCCCTCACGCAATGGGGACTCGACATGGTTGGCAAGCTCCCAAGGTCCTCACGAGGAGGCTACATCTACCCCTTGGTCGCAGTCGACAAATTCACCAAGTGGATAGAGGCCATGCCAGTGACCAATCAATCAGGGCACATCGTAGTAAAATTCTTCGAGTCCATCGTCTATAGCTTCGGAGTGCTGCACAGCATCATCACTGACAATGGGACGAACTTCACGTTGAAGGAATTCCAAGAATTATGCGAAAATCTGGGAATCAACATAAGCTACGCCTCGGTGGCACATCCACAGACAAACGGTTAGGTCGAAAAAGCAAACGGGCTCGTGTGCGGCGGCATCAAGAAACGACTCCTCCGGCCACTCAAACAAGCCGTGGGTTGCTGGCAAGACGAACTACAATCAGTACTTTGGAGCCTACGCACAACTCCAAACAGTTCTACAGGCTACACCCCATTCTTTATGGTGCACGGGGCTGAAGCGGTGCTACCCGCCGAGGTCCGCTACAAAGCGTCGCACATGGTCACTTACAGCGAGCAGGAGTCAACCTTGGCACTCGAAGACTCCGTCGACCTCCTTGATGAGGCAAGGGAAATCGCCGCGGAAAGATCAACGATCTACCAGTAGAACCTACGCAACTACCACAGTAGGAGGCTACGCCCCAGATCCTTCGTCGAAGGTGACCTGGTCCTACGACTGAAGCAGCAAGGACATCTCAAGCTCGAGTCCCCCTGGGAGGGACCATACGTGATTACCGAAGTAATCCCAGGTGGCGCCTATCGCCTTCAATATTTAGAGACAGGAGTCACATACTCCAACCCCTGGAACATCGCGCAACTGCGATGCTTCTACCCTTAGTCGTTTTTACTTTTACATCACAAATAAGGCACTCATCCAATGCTACTTAGCCACACATTGTACTTTGTACTGTCTCACGAATAAATAAAGCTAAGTACCCCAAAACTCTGTGTTCAATTTTCTTTTTTGCAACTTATCCACTCGGGGGCTGCGCCACCCTACACATCTGTTCGACGAACTAAAACGCGATATCCTGAGTAGCTGGCGCATCAATCGAAACCCTTGACACAACATCAACCCAGTGGCAACGCACCTGACAGGTTGACAAGGCACTGAGATAAGCGCATGGCCAGGCTAACGAAAAGGAGTCGCATAGTGCAACGCACTCACAAAACATACACGCTAACAAGCTCTTTATACGTCATCAACAATTATGCACATCATTACATACAAACTTTACATCATTGGTACGTTTATGTGGAGGATACAAACCAAACTACTATTGCAAAAAGAGAACGTTGGTCTGCTCTTTGAAGAAGTCGACAATCTCCTCTACTGGGTGATCCACCGCCTGATAATGCGGCACCATATTCCAAACAGAACCCGCTTGTGGTGTAGGTGGACCGGCCGCAATCGCCGCAACGTCTACATCAGGCCTATGCAGTCGCGCCAGTGACAAAGCGGCCTTGGCACCAGCCACCAACTACTGCCTTACACAATCGTGAACCGCAGCCAGGTCTTGGAACTTGGCAAGAAGGGCTAGCAGGCTCGAAGGAGTAACATCCAGTGGAAACATCGTCTGATAAATGTTCTTCAAGCATGACTGCGACTTCTTCAGAAAGTGTAGCACTCGCGACGCACGATCCTGCAGGGTCGCCAGTGCGATCGCACGATCATGATCTACCCAGAAGTATCCACTCTCCTGAAGTTGCTCTTGGGTCAGGTCATGCATGCGAATGGCAATCCTATCTTTCTCATCCTGCGGATGGCGCGCGCTTACAACTATACAAGGCAAAAAGCGGAAGTATGAGGACAACACACCATCGCGAGCGACTACAAGGATAAGATAAGAGTAAGAAAGCTAACATTTAAATTGGTCGCCTAGCTACGTCACCTCCGCCAGCAGATATAGTTACCGGGCGGTGGCCTTCTCTGCCTTTGATTTCCATACATCTGCGTTACCGCGGAGTACGGGCAATTCACGCTCCAGCTGCTTCACGCGATCACGAAGTCGCGAGAGCAGAGACAGTTCATCCACCCTTGAGCACGGCGGTGCCAAAGTGTCATCAAGGGGTGGTGAATCCTGAAGCTCCCTCAATGGTTCACTCGACGTGCCCTATCACAAGACAAGCAAGAAGGAAATAAGAAGACCAAAGTGATGCACAGACAAAAGATTCGAGTGCATTCAAGATTGGCAAAAGTATCAGCAGATACACTCGCCAACAGGCATGTTCTTGACAAAAGACATAAACTAATCAACTATTACAAAGCTACTGATGAGCAACTGGCTTCTTCGACTTGGACGGCTTCGGGGGCCTCATTGAGTCCGTGGCGGTATCAGACGCCACTGAATTTCCGCCGGCCCCTGATGCCACAGCCTTTGCAGCCTTCTTGGCTCGTTGCAGCTCCTCGGAGTACTTCGCAACTGTGTTAATCAGCTGTGGCCCATACTTGCCACAGGCAGTCGCGAAGGGAGCAAAGACTACCTGCTGGCCGTCCGCGCTAACGGGCATCGCCCTTGAGACCGCCGCAGGATCAATTCGACTCCGTGGGCATGTACCATATCAAGTGACATTGACGCGCCAGCTGCACGAAGCGAATTCTTGAAGCTTGCAGGGACACCCCGACGAGAGACTCCACCAGCTCATCCATGTTCTCGATTAGCTCAGCCTTAGGCATCAGCTCCTCCCGGAGGCGGCTGAACACGCCCTTGGCCTTGGAGAGCATATCTTGAACGACGGCGCTGCGGTCCTCGACTGCTGAAAGTGCACCCGCCAAGGCATTGTCACGACGGAAGGTCTGAGGATCGAAGCTCAAATCGCCAGCATCTGTACATAAACCCACGCATGGGCACAAAAAGTCACCACTAGCGACAAAATCGAACAAAAGAATGATAATGATATGCAAGCAAGGTACCTGAGAGGGCCTTGGCAATCGAGAAAAGCTGTTCTTCGAACAACTTCTCCCTAGATGCAATGGAGGCACGCAGGCCCTCTTCGCGCATTTGCGCCTCGTCACGCGCCGCGATTGCCTCATCACGACTCTTCACAACCGCGGCGAGCATCTTTTCCATGGCGGCGGCATCGCGAAGAATGGCATTATGTTCAGCTGCAAAACAGCACAAAAGGGATTGACTATCAGTCGACTACAGGACAACAATGTAGAAGAATGAGAAGAAAAGGGCACTTACTTTCCACCACGCGATATCGTGTATCCAGCATTGCATGCTGGCCGCCCATCGCAAGCACATGGTCCGCCAGATGAGCGGCTTCTTTCACAAGAAGCTATCGCAAAAAAGGAAACAACAAAGTCAGCAGATGCCATAGGCAAAATCGACTGCAGCATGAGAAGAAGAGAGGCTACACTCACATGATCCTCTAGTGACTCCGAAGTCGACTGTTGTGCAGTCATCTGGGCAACCATCCGATGCTCCCCATGTGGAGAGCTTGATGAATTGTGCCCGGAGTGGACCGCCATTGGAGGAGAAGGAGCACGCTCAACCTCTTTCTTGACTCTAGAGGTTGCGACTCCCAATTCTTTCAAAAATTGGACGTCGCCAGAAGATGACGACGCCGACTGACTGCAAGATCAAATCAACATCAAGAAAAGGCGACTGCAAAGAAGAACCAAAAAAGGAAGATTCGAATACTTACCAATCAAACTTATCAAAGTCAAAGGTTGGATCCCCCAACTCTGACGAGGACTCCTTTGGCCGTCGCATTTTCTTGCGAGAAGAGGGCGCCAAGACACTCACAGGAATGGCAGGGATCGGCGACTCCGCACCAACGCCTGCACCTTCCGGAGTCGAAGGAGACGACGCGTCGGAATCCTCGCTGCTCGAGCGCTTGCGAGTATCCGGACTACCCGACTCAGGGGCTTCCTCCTCCACATCAGATGGGACGGCCGACTCCGACTCGTCCTCTTCCAAGGCTTCACGAGGGATAACCCCCTCAGGAAGAGGGGGCATACAGGGTGACACCGCCCAATCCTGCATACAGATCACAATTTAGCACATAGTCATCAAAGAAGAAATCAAAAAATTAAGGTACAGCGTAGCACAACTATACCTCAGGGGGAGGATTAGCAGCATTGAACGGAGGAACGACTAGTTCACTGGGGAGCACATCCTTGGCGGTGTACTTAGTGACCAGTCGAACCCTTTTATCTACCTCACTCGCGGACATGCCACCGGCAGACACGCGAGTGACATCGTCAGCACCAGCCCACTGAAACATGGGATGGACTCTGGCCTGTAGGGGCTGGACGCGACGGCGCAGCCACGTGCGAATGAGGGCGCAACCTCCTTCCTCTTTGCCTATGCGACTCTTGAGGTCGCAGACGCACTCGTACAACACATCTGTCTCCGCGGACTCGCCGGGCATAACCACATTCTTCCAGGAGCGCCTCCTCTTGCATGGCGTCGAGGGGTCTAAGGGCGCTAGTCTGAAGTGGTCTCCGTCGGCCTTCTGGTCGCGAACGTAGAACCACTTGTCCCTCCACCTTGGACGGACATCACCAGCTTGATGTTGAAGTATGCGGCAGATGGATCGACGTGAATTCCGCAGCCGCCTACATCATAGACTACGGAGCCAAACACCGATTGACGCTTCAACTTAAAGACATGCTTGAAGAGGCCGAAATGCGGCTCGATTTCGCGCCAGCACTCGCAAAGGGTGATGTAGCAAGCTACATGGAGGATGGAATTGAGGGACAGCTAATGGAGCTGGAGCCCGTAAAAACAAAGAAGGCCCTTGAAGAAAGGATGCAGGGGCAACGAGAGGCCGCGAATGATGAACGCTAGGAACATCACTCGAAAACCGGTAGGAGGAGAGGGGATTACCTCGCCACCGGGGACGCGCGCGTCGGCGACTGCGGGGGACAACACTCCGTCCTGGCGTAGAAGTCGAAGATCAGAGGACTTGATGACGGATGGACGCCACGCGCCATTTGTGACGCGGGTGCCTGTGCCCTTCTTCTTCCCGCCGGCAGCGGTGCTGGTGCCCGCAGCGGTGGAGCTGCCCTTCTTCTTAATCGCAGCAGCGGCATCAGCAGAATCGGCGACATCACCTCCTTTCTTCTTCCCCATTAAGCGGTGGCGATGCGACCGGAGGAAGTAGCTGGGAAATGTGCGGAGCTGGTCTAGCGCCGCGGACGGAAAAGAGCACAGACAAAGCAGAGGAGCAGCAGCAATGGCAATGAAGGAAAGGGATGAATGAGAGTAGATGTGAAATTTACCGTCGCAGCGTCACTACTTAACCCCTGGAAGATGCAATCCAACAGCCTAGAAAAACCCTACCAGACGCGTGTCGTTCATCGCGCTCGACACGTGGAAGAGCTGAAACGCGAACCGTCCCCCCACTACTCCCATTACGCGTAGAAATCGAGGAGGCGCAGTTAAAATAAAGATTACGCACGCCCGGTCAAATCAAAGTCAGGGAGTGGGACCCACCGCTCGTCACGTCCCATCAAACTCGCTCACGCGGGCAACTGAGGTCATGAAATCGTCAGCACTGACGTCATCAAAACTACGCAGCAGAAGACTTCGACTACTTTAGTCCTTCCTCGAGTCTTCGACTCCACCAAGCACTCGGGGGCTACTCCCATAGGGAGCGCTAGTCCCGCACCCTATGATTTATCTTCTTCTTTTGCAGGAACATGGACAATCAAGGCAAACTCAACCACTCAAAACACGGTTCGACTATGGACATGGTTTACTCCCATAGGGAGCGCCGGAAAAAAATTCGACTAAAACAAGCAAACAAAAGCTCTTTAGTCTCTGCCTGAGTCTTCGACTCAACCAGGCACTCGGGGGCTACTCCCATAGGGAGCGCTGGTCGCGCACCCTATGATTATTTGTACAAAGTACTGTGTGTTGATAATATCCGCACTCGAAGTTTACGGCGACACCGCCTCATAATTTTTCCCTACAAAGAGACTGCGTCTCCTAGGTCACCCGAATCGTCTCCGTGATGATAAAATTCGGATGCCGCGCTTACAGCGTGAAGATAAGACATGAATAAGGCCTAGCAACACATCTGTGTCGCACTACCAGAAATATATCCGTGCCTACAGGTAGGATGAACATGCCTCGACGGACACGTCGAGTGCTCACACCCATATAACTGGAATTCGACTCCTGTAAGACCTCCGCGGCTTGAGGCGAATTACACCAGCACTTTTCCGGATTCGAGTCCGGGGACTCGAGTTTGAGTAGATGGCGTTGTTTTATCCTAAGGTAGTTAACTGATACCGGTACATCAGTTAAATCAGGCACGCACATCAACATTCCCTATGACATAATCAGAGCAGTCGAAAACATACTCAGTCATGCACTCGAAAGGCTTCATAAAGTCTCCAGTCGAATCTGCGAGTCCACTAGACACTCGGCGGCTACTGACATGGGTATACCCTACAGGTACTCGAGCTTGGTATATACGGCCTGAATACGTAGAGGCCCATAGTGTCGTCAAGGCTCAAATGAAGAACTCAAGTAACCTACGGACTCTCGATTGCTTGAAGAACAAGAAGAAGCTAAAGATAGAAAGTTAAAAGGGGAAAACCCTAACATCTAACCAACTCGACCTGCTACCCGAGACCTAGCCTATCTATATAAAGGCTAGGAGGGGGCGGCGAGGAGGACACACGCAACCCTAGTTTCCACAACGCTCGCCAGATTGCATCTGTGCACCATTATAATCTTCTATTCCTTTGATAATTCCACGAGCAGACAAGCATGAGTAGGGACCTCTACAAGGCCTAAACCTAGGTAAATCTTCGAGTCCCCTGTGTGCTTGTTTGCTAGCCGATAGATGTCTCCAGTGCTCCCTCCTTCTCCAAAACCCAAGTCCATAACAATGGGCATTGATGAGTTAAACCCTCATCAAATTGCGTTACCACAATTTAATGAAAGTATCTCAAATTTTGATATATAAGTGCACGATACCTACTTGATTAGGGTTTATGGGTCGAGGGTTTAGGGTTTTACAGTTCAGTTTTATGGGTTGTTTCTGGTTTTGGGTTCATAGAATTTTTTGTAATGCTCAGGATTTATGCTTATATTCGTCTAATAGAATGGCGTTACCTAATTTAACGAAAGTATCTCAATTTTTTATCTATAGTTGCGCGATACCTGCTTGGTCAGGGTTTAGGGGTTTAGATTTTATGGTTTAGGATTACGTGAATTCTCAGTAATATTTTCAAACTTTATGGTTATATATATTCGTGGAACAGAATGGTGTTACCGCAATTTAATGCAAGTATCTCAAAAATTGATCTACAAGTCGATGATATCCTACTTGGTCATCTTTTTTGTTAAATAAAATTGATGGTACCCGGGTACTAAAACAAGGGAGAAACAGGAAGAGTTCCTTGAGATTTAGGCGCTGTTTGGTTGGGCTCGAATTCAGACTTTTGATTTTTTGGCTTATAAAGCTACAAACGTGTTTTTGTCTTTGTTTTTTTGGCTTTTACTCTGACGTAGTGGAATGATAGTATAAGCCAGGTTAGATGATTTTAACGATTTTATCCCAGTTTAGCGAAAAATGTTCGAATTTTGAACAAGCGATGGGAATCTCTAATTCCTGTAATTCTGGCTCACTGACATGTGGGTCACTTGCATAGTGGGTCCAAAAAGTCGGTGTAGGTCGGAGTGGGCGGGCAGGTAAATATTGAAGAAGGGCTGGGAAACGTGGATGGGGTGATGCACTTGGGAGAACGCAAATTTACCACCTATATTCCTCTGTTATTGAAGTGCTCCCTCTGATTCTTGTTTCCGGAGCAGGGATAGAAGAGGAATTTTCCATTCTAGAAAGAGGTGAAGCATGTTTGAATGGATGCGCGGGATATTTTAATGGATGGGTGCGATGTTTGGGCACCATACCAAATTTTGAGGTCGAAGCTTCTAGAATACGCTACTCCGGCATGGGGCCTCTCAGACGTGTTGTCACCGTCTAGGCCCACACGCCAGCGAGAGTTGCTTCCCAGCATTTAAATGAGTTTCTAGGCATTTTCTGAAAATTTTGAACAATTTAAGGCTTTCAAGAAGATGACCATCGTCCAAAAAAAAGGTGACCAAGGTCATGGAAATAGTTTATGATGACATGTCCGTATTTGGTAGATCGGTGCATCTTTGCATATCAACCAATATGTCTGCTTCCAAATTTGAAGTTTGTTTTCAAATTTCCAAGTAACAACAATGTGTTTTGTTTTGAAGCAACTACAAAGATGATGGCTCAAAATGCCACCGCCCCCTTTTTTCACACAATGTATAACGCCCTTTCAAGCTTCCAGGCTAAATTTGTGAAATGAAATATTTTTGGGGCTAAATGTTTGAATGGATGGGCAGGATGTTTGAATTGGTGGGAGTGATATTTCGGTGCTCTGCCGAAATTTTAAAGTTGAAGCTTCTAAGGTACGCTACTCCCACTTGGGATGTTGTCCCCGTCAGATAGACCCACATGCTTGTATGCTTTCCAGCATTTAATGAATTTATAGACATCTGCCGCAATTAATGAACATTAATTCAAGGCTTTCAAACAAGAGGAGCAAGGTCACAGCCATAGTTTCTGTACCTTTTTCATCTTTTGTACTACTCCATACATTGAAGCATCTTCGCCAACCAAGCTTACAAACATGGCCATATTTGGTAGATCGGTGCATCTTGACATTTCAAGCAATTGTTTACAAAGGAGATTCCAGATTTGATGGATAATGCCCTACTTTCATGAGTTTCCAAACTTCCTAGCTGAAGATGCTGAAATTAAATAACTTTTTGACATAATGCCATTTGTTCACAAAGTGCAATGATACGTGCATTAGTTTCCATGGTAAAACATAAACTTGTATTTTGACAAGTTTTGGATCAATTTTGATCTATGATGACTGGCAGGGGGGCCACGTATATGGTGGTTCCCAAAGCATGGTAGGTCAGAATTTCCAAAGTTATCCCTCCGCACCCCTTCGTTCTGTGTATTAACTTCCACCCTCCGCCGCCTAGGCCTCACCACTTCCCCACAAAATAGACGCTCTTATGGCCGCTCCTCATCACCAATGTGCGTGAAGAAGCTTTCCCTACCTGTTGGTCTTCTTGAGATGGATCGGTGGGCACGTCAATCCCACGGTAGACCTTCTATCTCTAGCTCGATCTGGTTGGCATTTTTATTTCCCTTTCAAATACTCCTACATAGTTTAATTTGTCCTCAATCTGCATGGTCATAGTTTATTCTGCGCTGGATCTGTGTTCCTAAACACCTTCGGTGATTTTTGCTGTCAATATGTTTGCTAAAACGCATAGGCATATATAGTTTTTGTACTTCATCTATATGTTTTGTGCTTTTCTTTTAATAATAACCAACCTTGTATGTCATAGTTAAACAGATGGGCAGATTTTGGATAGAGATTGCTCCATTAGGCAGCACTAAACGTATCCTTGATGTTCTACGATTTATGGGATTTGTTAGAGCTCATTGTGACAACTCAAAAGTACATTGCCCCTGCCAGTTGTGTGCAAATCGTAGGGTGCTACCTCAAAGTATAGTGGAAGACCATATTTTTACATTTGGGATGCTTAGCACATATGTTAGATGGGTATTTCATGGTGAACCATATGATCCTCCATATGAACCGGGGGAAGCACATCTTTATCATCAAGATCAAGTAGGGGAAGCAGATGTTGATCAACTGACAGAGGCAACTCTTGAGCATCTAGATCAACTTGGAGAATGGGGAGGAGGGAAAAAGCGCAAGCTGCTTGAAACAAGTTTCATTTCTGGTACTACCGCTATGCCATATGACAAGGTATATCTTTAGAACGACAAATATTCAGGTTGTGTGTCGTTGATGTTTGTCTATAAACGTATCTGTTAATCTACTAATCGCAGAAGTAGACTACCAAAAGGACTTTGATGGTAATGACAATGACATGTTCATTGATGAGCCTGTACATGAGGCTGTGGATCGGGTACACTGCATCTGGATGGATTTGATGCAAGGCTGATGATCATCAGGGGTGTACTTTTGGTGCCCTTCATGACCACTAGCCTAGCTGCAAAACTCTTGGGGTGTAGAGCTATCCCATGATTGGTTCCCTACTATCGTAGTTCTGTAATATGAATCTCACTTATTATGATTTCTAGGCCTTTGTTAGCAGAATTGTAATTGGAAACTATTCCGTATATTAGTGTATACAGAGTATATGTGTGTTTGTGTGTGTTTTTAGTCTGAAATCTAAGCTTATCATTTTATCAGTTCCTAAACTATTTTTGAGGCCCCAGCGCTGGTGCCCTATGTTGCAACTAGCGTCGTCTTGTCCACTGCTCCATGAGACAAATTAGCATAAGGATAATAAGCTAGGACCAATTTCTTTCGAAGAGGGGCCATTTTCTCTGTGCTTGGAGAGGAACCCGGGAGAACTATTACTGGTACCAAGGGAAGGAGGAGGTTGGCTTGGTCTATTATCTCACCGACTTGATGTGGGACCTTCTTTAACTCACCCCTGACATGGGTCCCGCTTGAAATAGTTGTAGGTCACCACGTGATAGCTGGGCTCAAAAAATCGGGATTCTCTCTCGGCAAAATGTTCCCACCACTGCCACTTAAAAATACTTACTATAGAAAAAAGTGTACTTCCCAGCCCTACTACTACTAGTACTACTACTCCCCTGCCTATGCTTTTCTACCGACGACAAGACAAGAAACCATCACTAGCTAGCTCACACCGAGCAAGCAACTATTCGAACAGGTGCAACCTCTGATTGGGGAGTTCTTGTTGAAATAGGTGGGTGTATTTGCTCACCTCGAAATCCGGTTTTGCTTAATTTGCTTCCGATTGGGCCATTGGGGGTACTATTAGTACTAGGAGCAGTAGTATTCCATATGCTTTGATTGTGGAGTTCTTGCTTATTGCTCACCTCAGAATCACCTAATCAGGATATTTTTCCTCTTCTCTAATCGACTGGGTCATTTGGGTGGGGTGGGGTGGGGATGAGGGGTGGGGATGAAGGGTGGGGGTGGGGGTGGTGGTACTGATTTCGTATGGATTCCGGATCAGGGCATGGTCACCGATGTTCTGATTGGGGCATTTGGCCGGGTTCGATTTCGGTGTTCTTCACTTCTGTAACCTTTAGTTGCTACTCGTAATGTGTAATGGATTTTGCGTTAGATTCTGTATGGAGAACTATGGGTCAGTGGCACGCACGGCCACTACGGACATGGATGGTCCGGTCAGTTCCCTTAAAAGTTGCCTAAAAAGGGTAATGTAGAAGTATATTCGTTGTGTTCTTCCATTCTTTCCTATGCTGAAAGTGGTTGGCTGCAACCTGGATGTATCCCTGTGCTAAAAGTTCTCTCTGTCTGCATCCTATTTTTGTGGAAGCCTCTGTGACACTATCTCTTCTTCATTTACTATAGCACAGTGGTACATACCTGCGAACGTGCGGTGCTCCAGGTGCGGCAAACAGGATGGTACCCCCACCTGTCGCGGGATCTGGTGAGTACCACTACTCACCAAAAAATAAGCGCTAGGCCACCGACCAGCTAGGAGGGCCCTTCTTAAAGAGAAAGGTATTTGTTCTTAATACCCTTATTACCATGGTGCAGACAGATTTAAGTATTACACGCTTGGTGTGATGCATGCTTATCAGATGTTCAAAAACATATGTGTGATTTTATTAATTCTAGCACTGTGTTTATGTGAATCCAGATTTAGATCTGTCAGACTGTCTCATACAGTTAGTATATGACTACTATGTATTGTACTCTCTCCGTCCCTAGGCTTAGGCATATACTGTATTTTTTGAAAAGCCAAGCGACGGAAAGTTTGACCAAACTTTACATAGTATTGAATTGTTGAGCTATGTTATTATTAATGTAGATTGAAGGTGCTGTGGAGGAGGCTTAGGCTGCTATAGAGGCTAGTAGATTTCTGATGCCCGCACCAAAAGAGGACATCCTCTACACAATGAGGAAGCGCCAACACAGTACCCAGGTGGGCAGTGACCTCTCCAAGAAGTGGGTATAATTTGGAAATCCACAATTTCACATGTTATGATTTTCCATGTTATTTTATCAACTAGTACTATATGTTTACGCTCATTAGAAGTTCACAAAAATAAAATCTGTTTGCTTTACAGGCAATGGTTTTGTCTTATATTATTAGATTTACTTGCTCTTTACATAATTTAATATTTCCACTTAATTTCAATCAGTACCACACACCAGCTGCTCAGCCCTTTCTGCTACCCTCCTCTTGTCAAGCTTGTGGATTGAAAGGGGGGCCCTGTATACCATTCCAAAGGCAGAGGGATGAAAAATGGTGCATGGACACCCTTCGCAAAGGGTACCCATGGTATCAGGTATGAATTCGAAGTAGTTTAGACCGACTTGATGTAAGATCTTGTATATCACTTTTTTGTCGCCTTTCTTCTCTATCAATTTTCTCATGAAGGTTGTCCCTTGTGTCGCTCGCCCCATTATAAACAAGATGTTCGGAAACGACAAGTTTCTAACTCTATATAGCGAGGGCCCTAAAGGCATGCATCAACTATATGATGTGGATGTCTCCCAAACGATGGCCACTACCTATTTGAGTGGCCGAGGTTGGTCCAAGTATGTCCGTGAGAATGGTCTGAAGCAGGGGGACGAGGTAACATTCGATTTGAGCAAGCCTGGGAAGATACTTGCATGCCATCGTACACCTGTTGACCGAAGGACCAAGAACCAAGGTAGTACTAATTAATTTGATTATGTACTCATCACAACCTCTAATGATTTTCTTGCGACTAACTGTTCTTCACCATTGTCTTTACTCATCATATGACCCTGACCACTTCTGTAGTCCGCTTCCCCTTATGTACCACCCAGAAGGGTGCCAGCATCAAGCTGTTGCCACCAGCACCAGCATCAGCCCCAGTTCCTGCAACCGCACCTGTTAACCTCAGTAGGAGAAAGAATAGAGGTAGTAACTTAATTCGCTTGTATACTCTCATCTCTGTCTAGGAGTTTCTATTGTATCAGAAACAGTTTTGCTTGTCCACATCTCATATGCCTCTCTGACCACTCTTGCAGTCCCCTTACCTACCCATCAGAAGGTAACTAGCACCAAGCTGCTGGCACCCCCAACGGCACTGGCCCTAGTTCCTGCTCCGGCACCTGTTGACCTAAGTAGAAAGAATGGAGGTAGTAACTTATATTGCTTGTATACTCATCATATCCTCTGATCACTATCTTGTGAGTAACTATACCATTTTGCTTGTACACTTCTCATCTGCATCTACCATCCCTACAGTCAGCTTAGCTACCCCTCAGAAGGAATCTAGCGTCAAGCTGCTAGCGTCGGCACCGGTTATGGGCCTTCTGGCTCCGGCACCAGCCTCTCTACAATTAGTGGAACCATCTCCTGCACCAGCCCCATCACAGGCACCGGCACAAGCTCCTTCATCATCCCGGGCAACACCTTGTCAGACCATATCCTACACATGTGTCATCACAAGGTCGCATCGGTTATGTTTGTGAGTATATGGTGGAAGATAAACTTTTCTGAATTTCTTCGCAAGTTTCACATGATTCAGTGCATCGCTCTTCGTAATTATGCGTCTATCTCTTGCTTTGACTCAGAAATTGCATAAGAGTGCCACAAAGCAACTCCAGGCCAAACGAAAGGGCACAATAGTCTTCACGATGCAGAGCGAAGGATTGCTTATCGAGGGACGCTACGCCATTAACTCGACTGATGGGCGCTTGGCGGCTACTTCTAGGTGGATCAAGTTTCGGAAAGCAGCCAAACATACTACTGGAAGAACGGTCAAGGTCGATGTATCTCGCTGCCATGAATGCGACATGTTGTTCATGAACTTCCTAGCTGTCTAGCTCTTTGGCCGCATGCTATTGTAATTAATTATGTGGTTGTCTTATCTCCACTGATCATATATGGGTAGTAAAACTGTGATAACCTATTGCTGGATTGGAGCTATGACTAATACATACCGGTATGGTATATTTGTATCTATATGACGGTTCCCTCTATGAGCAAATATTATGACAAGTATTGTGTTCCAGTGATCGAGTCTATTTGGAGAAAAGGGCAAACTGATCACGTGGCATGGTTTTTAGAGCTAAAATAAGAATTGTCTCTCTATGTAGTGATATTGAATTTTAGTGTTTATATTGCTGAATCAGTCACTTTGAAATGCTTCTGAATTGGTCCAGTGCTACTGACTATTGTAACTACCTCGGACCCTATGCTCTAAGTTCAAGCCTGGAAGATCCAAAAGTGGTTAAGGGTTTTACAGCGGGGGCCCAGGGCCA
Organism: Avena eriantha; assembly: GCA_910589775.1. NCBI lineage: Eukaryota > Viridiplantae > Streptophyta > Magnoliopsida > Poales > Poaceae > Avena > Avena eriantha. Next base: position 197,674,073 of record OU342745.1, read on the forward strand.
CCCACGTGTAGGCCCATCGACCGTCCTAACCACTTCCAAGAACATCGGGACAAGAGCGAGCGACGTAGGCAACAGGCGAAGAGATCAAATACATACACAAGTGACTATGTATGCAAGCTACCTTACAAATGTTCTCAGAGCCATACCATCTAAAAGAAATAGAAATATTGCAACGCCATACGGAAAGATCCAAATATCCTAGATAGATATAATAGTGTAGGATAGCTCCTCATACATCAACCAAGAGAGTATCAAGCGGAAGCGGGAAACAAGATCCGAGTACGGATAAGAAGCAAATCGGCATAAGATGCCACATAAATAAGCACATCCCGCCCACATATCTCACGGATCCCCATCCCCGGAATCTCTACACCGAGTGATCGTTGCCAACATCATCTGTCTCCTCCACCTAGTATCCATCTTGCGAATACAACTGCTCATCTGAATCAAACAATTTATCGTGTGAGACCCTAGGGGTACTCAGCAAGTCTTTATGCCTCTAAAGGGGACATATACCTGGGGTGATGCAATTGAAGCAAAAGAGAATAACTAACAAGCCTATAGATACTCGCTATCCATCCGCCGAACCAATGATAGGCGGATGTCCGTTAATTAGAAACAACAGTTATAACAGTATAAAGTAACAGATCCATCCTCCTTCTCGCTTACCAAAGAGAAAGCGGACGAACAACCCATCCGTTGGCAGTTTTATTAACCATTCCATGAGTATTGCACTAATTACTAGTCAGATATTTTGTCAAATTAAAAGCGGTACTTTAGTTATGCTTGTCTACGATCGAGAAACTGTGCTCCAAGTCGTCCATAATCGCGGACACGGCTTTCAGAAAGATTTACCCTGCAGGGGTGCACAAATAGCAACACATACTCGATCAACCTCAAAAAAACCAACTCAAAACCCAACAAGGCATTCACGACAAAGCGATCACAGGATTCATGAAATATTTCAGGGGGCCACCCCATTAAGCTACCCGCAACGAAGTTGGCCGACTTCGAGACAGACCCAAGGTTTGCGTCAATGGCTGTAAACGACTAGGAACCCAAAAATGTGAATGGGCTTGGCGATACCGCCAAAACACTTTGCATCCAAAACAGTACAGGTGCTCCACGCACAATCTTAATAAAACAGTAACATGGCATAAGTACAGGATAGTAAACAAAACCCCAACTAGTTTGTGGCCCCAAGAAATAGAAATGAATCAAGCTCTGGCTCAGGGGGGTCCATAAGGCCTCCCGGATGTGGATAGTGCGAATAGTCAAAGAACGGGAATCAAGTACTCGGGGTCCTACGGGACACAAGTGGACATAAAAACCAAATGATAGATGTTGCCCACTGGTGCCTCTTTCATTAGTTATCCCACCACTACTAAGGTTAAGTTGGTTAGGTACCTCGTTATCCATCAGACACTCACATACCCTACACATGTTGTTCTACGACTCGCATGGCTCAAACAACTCCTGTAGTAATCGCTCATGGGATGGAGGAACAAACTCCGTGGGGTTTAAAAGTAAAGGCTATGCAGTACTTGAGATTCAGTTTAATGCATTCGCGACTCCATGATGCAGGAATAAGATAGAAGCAATAGGTACTATATGTATGCAAGTATGTGGTAGTGCTTGCTTGGCAGCTCAGTTGAAGCGAGAGATGGATCTGGATAGTACTCCTGGGATTCCTGATAATTCCCCTGCTCGGCGTCTATTCGAAAGAAGAACCAATCAAACAAGGGCCAACATAAATAAAGTGCACAAGCATATGAATAAAATGCGACAAGCAACCAAGCATGCCATGATTAATGATGCACAATTTACATGGAAATAATGTAGCATGGCAAGGGTGAGGTGTGGGGATAAGAATAAATCATTTTATTATTTATTTGGTCAAGTTTTATTACCATAAACAGTTTTGATTATTTATTATTTATATGATGCATGATTCAATTCAGATCATGGAATGCATAGTTAGAACGGGCTCGTCACGCTGATCGATTTAGATATATTATTTGTCAAATTTGGAGTTATAGAATTAAAGTTATTAATTAATTGGGAAAAGGCATTTTTATTGCAATTAAACATTTTCAAAAATTTAAATTAGTCAAACGTTATTTTGAATGGCATATTTGAATTCCTCACATTTTTATGATTCAAAAACACATATCATTTGCATTATTTGGATTTAGCAATTAAAAGTTATTAATCTCTGGATTTAAAATCATATTAAACATTTCTGAAAAACATTTTTATTAAACAGAAAAGGACGCAGGCTTTTTATACTCAGAGAGATTTAACCACCGCCGCTGACGAGTGGGCCAGGCACTGAGTCAGCGGCAGCTGACACAGCAGACGCGGGGGGAGTTCTCGCACCGCGGCTATGCTTAGCCACAGGGACTGACAGGTGGGGCCGGACGCTTAGCGGGGTCACGCGTGGGCGGGCGAGAGGAACGGCGACACGTGGCCGATCTGAGGCTGCGGGAGAAGCTTAGAAAAGGTGGGGGCCTCTCTATAAAAACGTCACCACCGCTGTGACTGCCCAATGGGCCAGGGGCGGACCGCGGGTGGAAAAGCAAAAACGCCAGGGTGTTACGTGTAGAAGGGACTCTGCTACTGTTTTTCTTCCCTGCCTATCTGACGGAACTGATGCTTGTGGAGAACAAGGTGCGACGCGGATCGATCCCACGACGCAGCGCACGCGCAGACGGCGGCTACCACTGCGGTGGGCGGGGGTTGGTGCTGGGGAACGGCTGCGCGGCTAGAAGTGCAAACAGAGGGGCGACGGCAGAAGATCACCCGCGGACGTCGGTGCACCGAGAGCATTCGACGGAACGATCGGCGCTACCAGGAAGAGAAAAACAGTGGGAGGTGTCTGGGAGGCGCAGAGGCTCACGCGGGTGTGCTGGTGGTGGCGGATCGGGCCGGAGCATAGGGCTCGACGGTGAAGCTGGCGGCCTCGCGTCTAGGGTTTTGCTCGGACTTGTCGGTCTGCAGCGTGTATAGGGCCTCCTCCTCTCGTCGCCGTGTACTTGGGTGATGCAGGTGCTCGCCTGGGTCTTCCCCAATGCCAAACACCTCGCCCTCCTCCTTGTTATGGTGGTGGCGTGCCGAAGCCGACGGTGGGTGATGATGGAAGAAAGAGGGGAAGGTAGCAGGTGGATGGGGTGGAAAGGAGCTGGGCAGAGCCCTGGGAGATCTGGAGGTGCTGCACGGCAGGGGAGGGAGTAGATAAGGGCAAGGAAAGGGTGCACATGGGGCTTGCCGAGGGTTGGGAAAAAGGTGGTGGTGGCCACCTTTTCTCCTCCCCCTCTCATCTGGTAGACACGGCTCGGGAGGGATCTGGGGGTTGAGGCTGGCTGGGACTAGGTGGGACAAGGCGCAGGGCTCGGTGGGGGTGGCCTGGCAGCTAGGGTAGATAGAAAGAGAGAGGGGGTTAGCTCGGCTAGGGTTTAGGTTAGGGGGGTGGCTCGGCCTAGAGTAGAAGGGGATGGGGTTGGGGCCGAACCAAAACCACAAGGATGGTGGTGGCCTCGGTGTGGGGAGAGGGGAATGGTGAGGTGAGTGTAGCTAGGTTTGGTGTTGTGTGGTTTAGGGTTAGATAGGGATGTTAAGGTTAGGGTTTGAGCTACGTAGGGTAGAATAGATAAAATTATGAATTTGAATGATTCAAATGGGTATGCCTCAAACAAAAGTAAAACCACCTATCCAAGATCGAGAGGTGGAGAAGGGGGCCTTGCATGGTTGATGAGGGTGATGGAGTGAGGTTTGGGGTAGGATTATGATGTGCCGAATGTTATGGTTAGAAGAGATAAAGAGGGTAGCTAGAAGAGACATAAGATGGGCAAAGAGAGAGTGAGATAGTGAGGGTTTGTGTAAGAGCAAAGGAATAGAGCTAAAGAGAAAAGGAATGCTCCACTCAAAATCCAAGAAAACCTAAAGAAAAAGAAGATGGTGGTGATCTTGCATGGCCCATGCATGAATAGTAAATGCCATGTTTATTATTGTGAAAACAATTGTAAATAACCATGGGCATTTAGTAGCACATGCATTTCCAAATATGGAATTGAGGCCAAGCCAAAAGAGTAGGGTTGGTGTCCCATGTGGAATAGATGGAATATGCTCATATTTGAATATAACTTGGACATGCTAGTGTGTATTTCCCACTAGATGCATAAATAGCCTCAATATATTCCAACATGAGCATACATTCAAAAACAAACCATATGGAAGCTTTGACAAGGAATTCTACTCACATAGCATGCAAAGGTGGCCATGTGGCCCTCCACATATTAATATTGTGAAAACAACATGATGCATATATGGGAGCATGTGGAAGTAGAAGTGGATCCATCTTAAATATATGTGAGCTAGACAAGAGCCAAAAGAAGTGCAAAAGCCCACATATAGTTTGGATGGTGGGAATATGGGGTGGTGACAAAGAAAGGTGGTGGAGTTAATAAAAGATATGCCCCCAACTCAACTTGGGCATCAAGCACTATCAAGAACCAAATACAATATATCAAGAGGCAAATACAATTAATAGTGCATATGAGATAAGAACCAAATGAAAAATGGTTTTATATGATGCTCAAATGCAATGTGGCATGATGACATTAGCATGATATAATTATGATGCAACAATTCTATGTAGGAAGTAGCATTTTATTATTAGACCATGTAGCATTACAGATGTTAGACAGATGGGATGCTACAACTCTCCCCCACTAAACAGGAATCTCGCCCCGAGATTCTAGGAAGAAGAAGAAGACACGAAGAGGGTGGGGTACTAGGCACGGACCTCATCCTGACGTTCCCAAGTGGCTTCATCAGCGGAATGGTGCGACCACTGCACCTTGCAGAACTTCATAGACTTGTTGCGAGTCTTTCTTTATGCGACTTCTAGGATTTTTGTGGGGTGTTCTTGATAAGACAGATCTTCTTGGAGATTGATGAGCTCATGGTCCACGATCCTGCCGGGATCCTTGAAGCACTTCTTGAGTTGAGAGATATGGAAAACATCATGGACCTTGAGTTTTTCAGGGAGCTCAAGAGCATAAGCAACTTGTCCTCTTCTTCCACGAACTTTGAAAGTACCGATGTATCTAGGAGCCAGCTTGCCTTTGATACCAAACCGGTGCGTGCCTCTAATGGGAGTGACACGAAGGTAAACGAGATCACCAGGGACATACTCCATGTCCGTGTGCTTTCTGTCATAGTTGCTCTTCTGGCGACTTGGAGCAACCTTCAGGTTTTCAAGAATGATGTGAACCTTCTCCTCCGCTTGAGTTACAATGTCAGGGCCAAACAATGTTCTTTCACCTGCGCCCGACCAACCAATCGGAGTTCTGCATTTGCGTCCATAGAGAACCTCAAATGGTGCCATCTTTAGACTCTTCAGGAAGCTATTGTTGTAAGAGAACTAAGCATAAGGAAGGCATTCTTCCCACTTCATGCCGAAAGAGATGACACAAGCACGGAGCATATCTTCCAGAATCTGATTGATCCTTTCAACTTGTCCTTGCGACTGAGGGTGATAGGCAGTGCTGAAGTTCAACTTTGTTCCCAAAGCATTTTGGAAACTTCCCCAGAACTTGGAAGTGAAGATGCTTCCACGGTCTGAGCTGGTCTCAAGAGGAACCCCATACAGAGAGACAATTCTATTGATATAGAGCTCAGCCAACTGAATTGCAGAAATTGTTTCCTTGACGGGAAAGAAATGAGCCACTTTAGAAAGCCTATCGATGACAACAAAGATTGCATTGTTGCCCTTCTGCAACCTTGGAAAACCAGTTATGAAGTCCATCTCTACTTTCTCCCATTTCCATTCCGGAGGCTTCAATGGCTGTAGAAGACCGGAAGGTTTTTGATGGACAGCTTTAACTCTACGGCAGACGTCACACTCCAAGACATACTTGGCACAATATCGTTTCAATCCAGGCCACCAATATTGTGTTTTGAGGTCCATGTACATCTTTGTGCTGCCAAGGTGGATAGAAAGAACCGAATCATGAGCTTCTTTAAGGACTTGCTCTCTCAAACCCGGATACTTCGGAACGAACATCCGGTGCTCAAAGAATAGAGTGCCTTGGTCGTCAAGGTGGAAAAGTTCATACTTCGGAAGCTGAATGTTGGAGATGATGTTTTTGGTGTAAGCATCACCTTGCTGACTAGCACAAATCTTTTCTTCCAAGAGAGGGGTTGCCAGAAGATTCAGAAGATACCCTTGATCCACAATTTCAAGGTTGAGCTGGCGGAATTCCTCGCACAAGAGAGGCTGTTGTTCTTCCACCATGAGGTTGTTGACATAAGCTTTTCGGCTGAGAGCGTCGGCCATGACATTAGCTTTGCCAGGAGTGTAGTTGATGGTCAGATCGAAATCATTAATTGCTTCAATCCACCTCCTCTGACGAAGGTTGAGATCAGGTTGTGTGAAGATATACTTCAGACTCTTGTGATCAGAAAAGATCTCACAATGGTTGCCAAGCAAGTAGTGCCTCCATACTTTCAAAGAAAAGACAACTGCTATGAGTTCGAGGTCATGTGTTGGATAGTTGAGCTCATGAGTTTTCAACTGACGGGAAGCATAAGCAACGACTTGCTTTTCTTGCATGAGGACCTCACCCAATCCTTGCAAGGAGGCATCACAGAATGTCTGGAAAGGCTTTGATGTATCTGGAGGAATCAAGACTGGTATGGAAGTGAGCTTCTCTTTGAGGGTTTCAAAGCTTGCTTGACATGCAGGAGACCAAAGGTATTTCTTGCCTTTCTTGAGGAGATCGATAAGAGGCTTCGCAATCTTCGAGAAGTTCTGAACGAAGCGACGGCAATAACTAGCCAAACCAAGGAAACTCCGGACTTCTTTGACATTTTTGGGTGGAAGCCACTCAACAATTGTCTGAACAGTTTCTGCGTTAATGGAAATGCCCTTAGCAGAGATGACGTGACCAAGATAGGTGACTTCGGGAAGCCAAAATTCACACTTGGAGAACTTTGCATACAGGCGGTTCTCACGAAGCTTGTTTAGGACACACCGAAGGTGTTCTTCATGTTCTTCCTTTGACTTAGAATAGACTAGAATGTCATCCAAATAGACCACGATGAACTTATCAAGATACTCCCTGAAAACCGAGTTCATAAGCCTCGAGAAGGTAGCAGGTGCATTGGTGAGACCGAAAGACATGACCCTGTACTCATACAGGCCATAGTAGGTGGTGAAAGCTGTTTTGGGAACATCTTCCTTGCGGATCTTGATTTGATGATATCCACTTCTCAAGTCAAGCTTAGAGAATACCACAGCTCCAGCTAGCTGATCGAAGAGATCATTAATCCGTGGAAGGGGATATTTATTCTTGATGGTTTTAGCATTGAGAGCCTGATAGTCAACACAAAGTCAATTAGTCCGGTCTCGCTTCTTCACAAAGATTGTTGGGCTGCCCCAAGAGGAAGTGCTATGCTGAATGAAACCCAACTTCTCTTGTTCATCAAGCTGACGTTTGAGTTCAGCCAACTCAGCAGGACCCATTTTATAAGGCCGCTTGGAGATAGGAGCGGTACCAGGTTCAAGCTCAATCACAAACTTGACCTCTCGATCAGGAGGCATACCTGGTAACTCTTCATGAAAAACATCTGGGAACTCGCGGACTACCGGAACACTCTGAATAGCCTCCATAGCATCATCATTCAGAGCCGCCAAAGAGAAAAGCTGAATTGCAGGAGTCAGACTTGGAGAATAGACTATATGGCCTTCAGGAATTTTCAGAGAAACCGAGCGTTCAGCACAATCAATCACAGCTGCATTTGCTGTTAACCAATCCATGCCCAAGATAACATCAATGTCAGAATTGCCCAGAATGATTAAGGAAGCCGGGAACGAAGAGCCACCAATCTCAACTTGATTGCCATGGCTAATTTTGGAAGATGCCATTGTTGCCCCAGGAGAAAGGACCATCAAACGCTTAGGAAGCGCATCCATTGCTAACTCATTCTCATTTACAAACTTGTGAGAAACAAAAGAATGCGATGCACCAGAATCGAACAAAACTCGTGCAGGGACTGAGTTAACGGAAAGCGTACGCATCACAACTCTAGGTGCATGTTCAGCTTGAGCGACGTTGACACAGTTGGCACGAGCAACAGTGGACCCGAGCTTGGTGTTGATGTTGAGAGCTCGAGGTGGAGGTGCACGAACCATAGAAGAACTTGATGTAGGTCTTGGAGGTGGTGGAGGAAGAGCTTTGTTGTTCATGGGACAACTCTAGTGTTGATGCCCAGTGTTCCCACAAGTGTAACAAGCACCAGGTGGACGTGGAGCATCGTAGCCGGGGACTCCGCCAGGCGCTCTAGGGTAGTTGTGGTTGTAGCCCCTAGGAGCAGCGGTGAAGGAGTTTGGTGGCCTTGCCGCGTAGCTTGAAGGTCTTGGTGGAGCCGGGAGCGGCGATGCGGTATTAGGAACCCACACGCGGCACTTAGAAGGAGCTGTCATAGCTGAAGAGCTTGCTGCGTCACGACTGTGTTTCTTGGACTCCTCGAACACTTGCCTAGTGGCTTCTTCCTGTAGATCTGTATGTTAGAGTTCCAGAAAAGATCCCGGCCTTGCATGAGTGATTGCATATTTGATAGATGCATTGAGCCCTTGCCTGAACCTCTTTTGCTTCTTCTTGTCATCAGATATCTCATCGCCACCATACCGAGAAAGATTCATGAAGTTTCTGATATAGGTGTTGACATTGTCGTTGCCCTGCTTGAGGTTGAGAAACACTTCCTTCATCCTTTCCATGACAATTTCTGACAGGTATTGCTCTTTGAAAGCCCAAGTGAACTGCTCCCAAGTAGGCTGAAAACCAGAGTGGTTTGCCTTCAGGTAATTCTCCCACCATAGAGTTGCGTCTCCCTTCAGAAGGTGTGTGGCGCATTTACCCATTCTTGCTCAGGAACATCAGCAGTCATCAGCAACCTTGACATCTCATGAAGCCAATCATCAGCATCTAGTGGCTAATCAGACACCTCAAAGTGGCACGGGTTAAACTTCAGAAAGCCCTTGATGTCTCCTCGCTTGGGAGGTGGAGGTAGCAGAACAAACTCATTCCTCGTGACTCTTTCTTCAAAGCGTTGCTGGTTCTGTTGCATTGTTCCCAAGGCATTAGCAATACTTGCCAATGCAGCCCCCAGTTCCGGTGGTATGTCCTCCTCAGTACGGCGTGGTGGTGCCATCCTGTGATTGATATAAAACTCAAGTCAGTACTATAATGGAGAATAATAATAATCCACAATAGTACCAAAATGGAATTAACCAAGATTAAAGGATACAAATTACTAAGATGATATTAAAATATCAACAGAGTTCAAAGCACCTAGAAGATAGTAAGCATATCGCACACGACTGAACAAGGAGTGTGGTACACAAAGCTATCAAAGAAAATTGTTCCGCAAATTTCGGCATTAAAATACCACTATATGTGCAAAACCACTAAACGAATCAAGATTAGTAACTCTACCAATTCAATATACAAGTGCGAATGATAAAAGTAGTGTTATGGTCGCGACTCCATCCCGCACTCAAATCATTACTCCACACATGAATAAGTAAAACACATATCCCAACCCCCTTCCTTCTTAAGATGAACCTAAAGATTTGCAACTATGGAAAACAAACACCCCAAACAAGATAGTGTCGGATAACACAGAGTAAGACAGATCACGTCGGTTTACAACAAATCAGAAATATCGCGTCGGTTTACAAAAGCCTGTCGGTATGGAATGTACCAATAGTTGATAACCAAAAGGCAGATAGCGATAACAAGTTGGATGCAACAGATAGACAAGGAATTACAAGCACACACACACACACACTCACACAACCTATGGTACTACGGAACCCAGAACACGTGAATCCTAGTTTCAATTTTAGACGAGGATTGAAAACGTTACACTTCCTTACCAGAAAAGGGTGGGTGGGTGGGTAAGAAGAAAAATGGAAGCAGTCCTACTCTCACGTTTTGTTTTTCCCTAGTTACATAGCTACCAAAATATTTGCTAGACTGACAATGACCATTTGGCTGAGACCCTGAAGGGCGGGATGGCTCTGATACCAATTGTAACTACCTCAGACCCTATGCTCTAAGTTCAAGCCAGGATGATCCAAAAGTGGTTAAGGGTTTTACAGCGGGGGCCCAGGGCCACCCACGTGTAGGTCCGTCGACCGTCCTAACCACTTCCAAGAACATCGGGACAAGAGCGAGCGGCGTAGGCAACAGGCGAAGAGATCAAATACATACACAAGTGAGTATGTATGCAAGCTACATTACAATAGTTCTCAAAGCCATACCATCTAAAAGAAATAGAAATATTGCAACGCCATACGGCAAGATCCAAATATCCTAGATAGATATAATAGTGTAGGATAGCTCCTCATACATCAACCAACAGAGTATCAAGCGGAAGCAGGAAACAAGATCCGAGTACGGATAAGAAGCAAATCGGCATAAGATGCCACATAAATAAGCACATCCCGCCCACAGATCTCACGGATCCCCATCCCCGGAATCTCTACACCGAGTGATCGTTACCAACATCATCTGTCTCCTCCACCCAGTATCCATCTTGCGAATACAACTGCTCATCTGAATCAAACAATTTATCATGTGAGACCCTAGGGGTACTCAGCAAGTCTTTATGCCTCTATAGGGGACATATACCTGGGTGACACAATTGCAGCAAAAGAGAATAACTAACAAGCCTATAGATACTCGCTAACCATCCGCCAAACCAATGATAGGTGGATGTCCGTTAATTAGAAACAACAGTTATAACAGTATAAAGTAACATATCCATCCTCCTTCTCGCTTACCAACGAGGCATTCATGACAAAGCGATCACAGGATTCATGAAATATTTCAGGGGGCCACCCTATTAAGCTACCCGCAACGAAGTTGGCCGACTCCGAGATGGACCCAAGGTTTGCGTCAATGGCTGTAAATGACTGGAAACCCGAAAATGTGACTGGGCTTGTCGATACCGCGAAAACACTCCGCATCCAAAACAGGATAGGTGCTCCACGCACAATCTTAATAAAACAGTAACATGGCATAAGTACACGATAGTAAATAAAACCCCAAACTAGTTTGTGGCCCCAATAAATAGAAATGAATCAAGCTCTAACTCAGAGGGGTCCATAAGGCCTCCCGGATGTGGATAGTGCAAATAGTCAAGGAACAGGAATCAAGTACTCGGGGTCCTACGGGACAAAAGTGGACACAAAAACCAAATGACAGATGTTGCCCACCGGTGCCTCTTTCATTAGTTATCCCGTTACTACTCAGGTTAAGTTGGTTAGGTACCTCGTTATCCATCAGACACTCACATACCCTACACATGCTGTTCTACGACTCGCATGGCTCAAACAACTCCTGTAGTAATCGCTCATGGGATGGAGGAACAAGCTCGGTGGGGTTTAAAAGTAAAGGCTATGCAGTACTTGGGATTCAATTTAATGCATTCGTGACTCCATGATGCAAGAATAAGATAGAAGCAATAGGTACTATATGTATGCAAGCATGTGGTAGTGCTTGCCTGGCAGCTCAGTTGAAGCGAGAGATGGATCTGGGTAGTACTCCTGGGATTCCTGATAATTCCCCTGCTCGGCGTCTATTCGAAAGAAGATCGAAACAAACAAGGGCCAACATAAATAAAGTGCACAAGCATATGAATAAAATGCGACAAGCAACCAAGCATGCCATGATGAATGATGCACAATTTACATGGCAATAATGTAGCATGGCAAGGGTGAGGTGTGGGGACAAGAATAAATCATTTTATTATTTATTTGGTCAAGTTTTATTACCATAAACAATTTTGATTATTTATTATTTATATGATGCATTCTTCAATTCATATCATGGAATGCATAGTTAGAACGGGGTCGTCGCACTGATCGATTTAGATATATTATTTGTCAAATTTGGAGTTATAGAATTAAAGTTATTAATTAATTGAGAAAAGGCATTTTAATTGCAATTAAACATTTTCGAAAATTTAAATTAGTCAAACGTTATTTTGAATGGCATATTTGAATTCCTCACATTGTTCTGATTCAAAAACATATATCATTTGCATTATTTGGATTTATCAAATTAAAAGTTATTAATCTCTGGATTTAAAATCATATTAAACATTTCTGCAAAACATTTTTATTAAACAGAAAAGGACGCAAGCTTTTTATACTCAGAGAGATTTAACCACCGCCGCTGACGAGTGGGCCAGGCACTGAGTAAGCGGCAGCTGACAGAGCAGACGTGGGGGGAGTTCTCGCACCACGGCTGTGCTTAGCCACAAGGACTGACAGGTGGGGCCGGACACTTAGCGGGGCCACGCGTGGGCGGGTGAGAGGAACGGCGACACGTGGCCGATCCGAGGCTGCGGGCGAAGCTTAGAAAAGGTGGGGGCCTTAAAAACGTCACCACCGCTGTGACTGCCCAGTGGGCCAGGGGTAGACCGCAGGTGGAAAAGCAAAAACGCCAGGGGGTTACGTGTAGAAGGGACTCTGCTACTGTTTTTCTTCCCTGCCTATCTGATGGAATTGACGCTTGCGGAGAACAAGGTGTAGCGCGGATCAAACCCGCAACGTAGCGTACGCGCAGACGGCGGCTACCACTCGGTGGGCGGGGGTTGGTGCTGGGGAACGGCTGCGCGGCCAGAAGTGCAAACAGAGGGGCAACGGCAGAAGATCACCCGCGGATGTCGGTGCACCGAGAGCGTTCGACGGATCGATCAACGCTACCAGGAAGAGAAAAACAGGGGGGGTGTCTAGGAGGCGTAGAGGCTAACCGCGTGTGTGCTGGTGGTGGCAGATCGGGCTAGAGCGCAGGGGATCGGCGGTGAAGCTGGCGGCCTCGCGTCTAGGGTTTTGCTCGGACTTGTCGGTCTGCAGCGTGTACAAGGCCTCCTCCTCTCGTTGCCGTGTACTAGGGTGATGCAGGTGCTCGCCTGGGTCTTCCCCAATGCCAAACGCCTCGCCCTCCTCCTTGTTATGGTGGTGGCATGCCGAAGCCGACGGTGGGTGATGATGGAAGAAAGAGGGGAAGGTAGCAGGCGGATGGGGTGGAAAGGAGCTGGGCAGAGCCCTGGGAGATCTGGAGGTACTGCACGGCAGGGGAGGGAGTAGATAAGGGCAAGGAAAGGGTGCACATGGGGCTTGCCGAGGGTTGGGAAAAAGGTGGTGGTGGCCACCTTTTCTCCTCCCCCTCTCATGTGGTAGACACGGCTCGGCAGGGATCTGGGGTTTGAGGCTGGCTGGGACCAGGTGGGACAAGGCGCAGGGCTCGATGGGGGTGGCCTGGCAGCAAGGGTAGAGAGAAAGAGAGAGGGGGTTAGCTCGGCTAGGGTATAGGTTAGGGGGTGGCTCGGCCTAGAGTAGAAGGGGATGGGGTTGGGGCCGAACCAAAACAACAAGGCTGGTTGTGGCCTCGGTGTGGGGAGAGGGGAATGGTGAGGTGAGTGTAGCTAGGTTTGGTGTTGTGTGGTTTAGGGTTAGATAGGGAGGTTAAGGTTAGGGTTTGAGCTAGGTAGGGTAGAATAGATCAAATTATGAATTTGAATGATTCAAATGGGTATGCCTCAAACAAAAGTAAAACCATCTATGCAAGATCGAGAGGTGGAGAAGGGGGCCTTGCATGGTTGATGAGGGTGATGGAGTGAGGTTTGGGGTAGGATTATGATGTTCCCAATGTTATGGTTAGAAGAGAGCAAGAGGGTAGCTAGAAGAGACATAAGATGGGCAAAGAGAGAGTGAGATAGTGAGGGTTTGTGTAAGAGCAAAGGAACAGAGCTAAAGAGAAAAGGAATGCTCCACTCAAAATCCAAGAAAACCCAAAGAAAAAGAAGATGGTGGTGATCTTGCATGGCCCATGCATGAATAGTAAATGCCATGTTTATTATTGTGAAAATAATTGTAAATGACCATGGGCATTTATTAGCACATGCATTTCCAAATATGGAATTGAGGCCAAGACAAAAGAGTAGGGTTGGTGTCCCATGTGGAGTAGATGGAATATGCTCATATTTGAATATAATTTGGACATGCTAGTGTGTATGTCCCACTAGATGCATAAATAGCCTCAATATATTCCAACATGAGCATACATTCAAAAACAAACCATATGGAAGCTTGACAAGGAATTCTACTCACATAGCATGCAAAGGTGGCCATGTGGCTCTCCACATATCAATATTGTGAAAACAACATGATGCATATATGGGAGCATGTGGAAGTAGAAGTGGATCCATCTTAAATATATGTGAGCTAGGCAAGAGCCAAAAGAAGTGCAAAAGCCCACATATAGTTTGGATGGTGGGAATATGGGGTGGTGACAAAGAAAGGTGGTGGAGTTAATAAAAGATATGCCCCCAACTCAACTTGGGCATCAAGCACTATCAAGAACCAAATACAATATATCAAGAGGCAAATACAATTAATAGTGCATATGAGATAAGAACCAAATGAAAAATGGTTTTATATGATGCTCAAATGAAATGTGGCATGATGACATGAGCATGATATAATTATGATGCAAAAATTATATGTAGGAAGTAGCATTTTATTATTAGACCATGTAGCATTACAGATGTTAGACAGATGGGATGCTACAAATATGAACTAGGAATCTATCATTTTCTATGTCTTATTATTCTGTACTACTTAATCTTTCAAATGGTATTGAATTTGTCAAAAGTTTTGTCGTTGCTGCTGGCTACTTGCTCTAGAGCTTTTGCCTTTGTGTCATCGAGACCATTGGATGCATTTTGGACTAAGATGAGAGGGTAAAGATATACAACATTATTTCACCAAGTGAAGTCATTGGATACCAGCCCTGTTTGGTGCATGTGGTTTGTGTTCATTAGATATTTTTACATGAATATCTGTCAAAGGAATAATCGCTCCTCACTCAAAGAGGTCTGTGTTTGAATCTGGCGAGACATATCCCAGTGAAATTTGAGATTGGAGCCCATTGACAATAGCCCAAAAACTTTTTAATTTGGCCTTTTTGGTAGTGCCCCCCACCTCTAAAAAAACTCTGCCTACCCATGTTTCTAAAAAACTAATCCATTATGTGGCTTTTTATAAATCGAGGTTCCAGTAGCACTGCTCTTTTATTTGAAGAGAGATAACATGGAAACACAACAATATTTTTTAGAAGACTAGTACATAAGATGTAGTACTAATACATGTTTAATGATTCAATTTCTATTAGTATCTTTTCTATTGTGGCAAAACACTTAGTTTATGTCTATTTTGATTTGATTTGAAGGTCTTTAGCTTGAATCCACTGTTTGTATATATTTTTATATATCTTGGGTTTACTTTTTTTGAGAAAGGGTTTACTTTTTAATATCGCATTACGAAGAGGATGATATCGCGGACCCACTAGCCTGCAGCATCCCTCGAGTTTAATGGTCGGGTTTGAAAAAAGAGTTAAATACTTGTACAGAGAGGCTGGCATCAGGACCCACCAGCGAGAACATACTAGAGAGGGTGACATGGGGGCCTCAGTAGCAAGACCATACATGACTGCCACATCGAGCAACGTTGCCAAGGTCAAAACAGCGGACGCGGCCGAAAAAAGTCCATCATGTGCAGGTTTGATATATAGAGAGACCGGCATGTGGGACCCAGTAGCGCGGCCTTATACAAGTTCTACCTTGAGCGACGTTGCCAAGTTCGAAACAGGGAGGCGCGAGCGAGAAAAAAGTCCAGCATGCACACCTTTCTTCTAATGAGAGGCTCACGGAGGCGCAACAGTAGCCTGGAAAAATGGCTGATGCATCGAGCAACTCTATCAAGTTCGATACACGGAGGTACGAAGGAGAGCAAAAATTCCATCATACACATGTTTCTTCTAATGAGTGTATGACATGTAGGGGTGGGTCCCTGCATCATGATTAAACGGTAGATGCAGCGAGCAACGCTATCAAGTTCGGAACACGGAGGCGCGACCGAGGGAAAAAATTCTATCATACACACGTTTCTTCTAATGAGAGGATGACATGTGGGGTCCAGGAGTTTGATTAACCGGCTATGCAGCGAGCAACGCTATCAAGTTCGGAACATGAAGGAGCGACAGAGGGTAAAAAATCCATCATACACACGTTTCTTCTAATGAGAGGATGACATGTGGGGCCTAGCATCGTGATAAAAGGCTAGATGCATCGTCGAACAACGGTATCAAGTTCGGAACAGGGTAGCGGGAGCTTAGGAAAAAATCCACCATACACACATTTCTTCTAATGAGAGGATGACATGTGGGGCTCAGGAGGTTGGTTAAACGGTAGATGCGTCGGGCAGCGCTATCAACTCGGAACGGGGGTAGAGCCAGTGAAGGAAAAAATTCCATCATACACACGTATCTTATAATGAGAGGATGACATGTGGGTCCCAGGAGGTTGATTAGACGGTAGATGCGTTGAGCAGCGCTATAAGGGTAGTGCGAGCGAAGGAAAAATTCCATCAGACACACGATCATTCTAATGAGAGGCGCACACGTGGGACCAACCATCCTAACTAAACGGCAGACGCCTCGAGCTATGTTATCGAGTTCAAATCAGGGAGGCGCGACCGAAAAGTATGGTTCGCTAGAGACACTGGCGTCCGGGACCCACACGCCTCAAAAGACTTCGGCGAGTCAACATCGCGCCAGGAAACAAAAATCTTGCTTCTTCCACGCGCCAGCCGAGCTTCCTCCATGTTTCTAGCAGATCCGTCGTAGTAGAGGGCCGCGAAAACGGAAAAAAGTTCCATCGGCCACGGTCGAGCCGAGAATTTCGTCGCGGAAGACGCGCCTTCTACTACGACCGTCGGGCCAATTTGTTGCAGAAGGAAACTTTTCTTGTAGTGACACATGCAATGGCACTCGTGGATCCAAGTGGTTTATAAAAAGAGCACACATGCAATAACTCTAGTGGTGGTTTAGGAAAAGAACACGCTGCAATGACTCTAGTGGTGGTTTATGAAAAGGACACACATGCAATGACACTGGTGGATCCATGTGGTTTAGTAAAATAACACACATGCAATGACACTAGTGGTGGTTTAGGAAAAGAACACACATGCAATGACACTTGTGCATCCATGTGGTATAGAAAAGGAACACACATGCAATGATACTGCTGGTGGTTCATGAAAAGAACACAGATGCAAATGACTCTGGTGGATATATGTGGTTTATGGAAAGAACACACATGCAATGATTCTATTTGTGGTTTATGAAAAGAACACACACGTAATGACACTAGTGGATCCATGTGGATTATGAAAAGAACAAACATGCAATGACACTAGTTGTTGTTTATGAGAATAACACACATGTAATAACACTGGTGGATCCATGTGGATTATGAAAAGAACAAACATGCAATGAATCTAATTGTGGTTTATGAAAAGAACACATAGGCAATGACTCTATTGGTGGTTTAGGAAAAGAAAGCACACGCAATGACACTAGCGGTGGTTTAGGAAAAGAACACACATGCAATAACTCTATGTGCGTTTTATGAAAAGAACATACATGCAATGGCACTGGTGGATCCAAGTGGTTTATGAAAAGAACACACATGCAATCACTCTAGTGGTGGTTTAGGAAAACAACACACATGCAATGGCTGTAGTGGTGGTTTATGAAAAGGACACACATGCAATGACACTAGTGGACCCATGTGGTTTAGTAAAATAACACACATGCAATGACACTAGTGTTGGTTTTGGAAAAGAACACACATGCAAAGACATGCAATGACATTGATGGATCCATGTGGTTTAGGAAAGGAACACACGTGCAATGAATCTAGTGGTGGTTTATCAATAGAACAAACATGCAAATGACTCTGGTGGATCCATGTGGTTTATGGAAAGAACACACATGCAATGAATCTAGTGGTGGTTTATGAAAAGAACACACATGTAATGACACTGGTGGATCTAAGTGGTTTATGAAAAGAACAAACATGCATTTGACTCTAGTGGATCCTTGTGGTTTATGAAAAGAACAAACATGCAAGGACTCTAGTGGGGTTTTAGGAAAAGAACACACATGCAAATGACTCGGGTGGATCCATGTGGTTTATAAAGAACACACATGCAATGAATCTAGTGGTGGTTTATGAAAAGGACACACATGTAATGAAACTAGTGGTGGTTTATGAAAAGAACCCACATGAAATGGCATTGGTTGATCCAAGTGGTTTATGAAAAGAACACACATGCAATGACTCTAGTGGTGGTTTATGCATAGAACACACATGCAATGACTCTAGTGTGGTTTATGAAAAGGACACACATGCAATTACACTGGTGGATCCATGTGGTTTAGTAAAATAACACACATGCAATGACACTTGTGGTGGTTTAGGAAAATAAAACACATGCAATGACATCAAATAACACTGGTGGATCCATGTGGTATAGGAAACGAACACACATGAATGACACTAGTGGTGGTTTATGAAAAGAACACACATGCAAATGACTCGGGTGGATCTATGTGGTTTATGGAAAGAACACACATGCAATGAATCTAGTGGTGGTTTATGAAAAGAACACACATGTAATGAAACTAGTGGATCCATGTGGATTATAAAAATACCAAACATGCCATGACTCTAGTGGATCCAAGTAGTTTATGAAAAGAACAAACATGTAGTGACTCTAGTTGTGGTTTATGAAAAGGACACACATGCAATGACTCTAGTGGTGGTTTAGTAAAATAACAAACATGTAATGACACTAGTGGTGGTTTTGGAAAAGAACACACATGCAAAGACATGAATGATGCTGGTGGATCCATGTGGTTTAGGAAAGGAACACACATGCAATGACACTGGTGGTGGTTTGTGAGAATAACACACATGCAAATGACTCTAGTGGATCCATGTGATTTATGGAAAGAACACACATGCTATGAATCTAGTGGTGCTTTATGAAAAGAACACACATGCAATGACACTGGTGGATCCATGTGGTTTATTAAAATATAAAACACGCAATAAATCTAGTTGTGGTTTATGAAAAGAACACACATGCAATGACTCTAGTGGTGGTTTAAGAAAAGAACACGCATGCAATGAAATACAATGACACTGGTGGATCCATATGGTTTAAGAAAGGAACACACGTGCAATGACACTATTGGTGGTTTATGACAAGAACACATATGCAAATGACACTGCTGGATCCATGTGGTTTAGTAAAATAACACACATGCAATGACACTAGTGGTGGTTTAGGAAAAGAACACACATGGAATGACTCTAGTTGTGGTTTATGAAAAGAACACACATGCAATGACACTGGTGAATCCAAGTGGTTTATTAAAAGAACACACATGCAATGACACTGGTGAATCCAAGTGGTTTATTAAAAGAACAAACATGCAATGACTCTAGTGGTGGGATAGGAAAAGAACAAACATGCAAAGACTCTAATGGCAGTTTATGAAAAGGACACACATGCAATGACACTAGTGATGGTTTAGGAAAATAGCACACATGCAAGGACAGCGAATAACACTGGTGGGTCCATGTGGTATAGGAAAGGAACACACGTGCAATGACACTGGTGGTTTATGAAAAGAACACCCATGCAAATGACTCGGGTGGATCCATGTGGTTTATGGAAAGAACACACATGCAATGAATCTAGTGGTGGTTTATGGAAAGAACACACATGTAATGAAACTAGTGTCTGCATGTGGATTATGAAAAAAACAAACATGCAATGACTCGAATTATGGTTTATGAAAATAACACACATGCAATGACTCTATTGGTGGTTTAGGAAAAGAACACACACGCAATGACACTAGTGGTGGTTTAGGAAAAGAACACACATGCAATAACTCTAGGTGTGGTTTATGAAAAGAACATACATGCAATGGCACTGGTGGATCCAAGTGTTTATGAAAAGAACACACATGCAATGACTCTACTGGTGGTTTAGGAAAAGAACACACATGCAATGACTCTAGTGGTGGTTTATGAAAAGGACACACATACAATGACACTAGTGATGGTTTAGGAAAAGAACACACATGCAATGACATCGAATAACACTTGTGGATCCATGTGGTATAGGAAAGGAACACACATGCAATGACACTTGTGGTGGTTTATGAAAAGAACACACATGCAAATGACTCGGGTGGTTCCATGTGGTTTATAAAGAACACACATGCAATGAATCTAGTGGTGGTTTATGAAAATAACACACATGTAATGAAACTAGTGGATCCATGTGGATTATGAAAAGAACAAACATGCAATGACTCTAATTGTGGTTCATGAACAGAACACACATGCAATGACTCTATTGGTGGTTTAGGACAAGAACACACACGCAATGACACTAGTGGTGGTTTAGGAAAATAACACACATGCAATAACTCTAGGTGTGTTTTATGAAAAGAACACACATGCAACGGCACTGGTGGATCCAAGTGGTTTATGAAAAGAACACACATGCAATGACTCTAGTGGTGGTTTAGGAAAATAACACACATGCAATGACTCTAGTGGTGGTTTATGAAAAGGACACACATACAATGACACTAGTGATGGTTTAGGAAAAGAACACACATGCAATGACATCGAATAACACTTGTGGATCCATGTGGTATAGGAAAGGAACACACATGCAATGACACTGGTGGTGGTTTATGAAAAGAACACACATGCAAATGACTCGGGTGGTTCCATGTGGTTTATAAAGAACACACATGCAATGAATCTAGTGGTGGTTTATGAAAAGAACAAACATGCAATGACTCGGGTGGATCCATGTGGATTATAAAGAACACACATGCAAATGACTCGGGTGGATCCATGTGGATTATGAAAAGAATAAACATGCAATGACTCTAATTGTGGTTCATGAACAGAACACACATGCAATGACTCTATTGGTGGTTTAGGAAAAGAACACACACGCAATGACACTATTGGTGGTTTAGGAAAAGAACACACATGCAATAACTCTAGGTGTGTTTTATGAAAAGAACACACATGCAACGGCACTGGTGGATCCAAGTGGTTTATGAAAGAACACACATGCAATGACTCTAGTGGTGGTTTAGGAAAATAACACACATGCAATGACTCTAGTGGTGCTTTATGAAAAGGACACACATGCAATGACACTGGTGGATCCATGTGGTTTAGTTAAATAACACACATGCAATGACACTAGTGGTGGTTTACGAAATGAACACACATGCAATGACATTGAATAACACTGGTGGATCCATCTGGTATAGGAAAGAAACAAACATGCAATAACACCAGTGGTGGTTTATAAAAAGATCACACATGTAAATGACTCGGGTGGATCCATGTGGTTTATGGAAAGAACACACATGCAATGAATGTAGTGGTGGTTTATGGAAAGAACGCACATGTAATGAAACTAGTGGATCCGTGTGGATTGTGAAAAGACCAAACATGTAATAAATCTAGTTGTGGTTTATGAAAAGAACACACATGCAATGACTCTAGTGGTGGTTTAAGAAAAGAACACGCATGCAATGACACTAGTGGTGGTTTAGGAAAAGAACGCACATGCAATAACTCTAGGTGTGGTTGATGAAAAGAACATATATGCAATGGCACTGGTGGATCCAAGTGGTTTATGAAAAGAACACACATGCAATGACTCTAGTGGTGGTTTAGGAAAAGAACACACATACAATGACTCTAGTGGTGGTTTATGAAAGGGACACACTTGCAATGACACTGGTGGATCCATGTGGTTTAGTAAAATAACACACATGCAATGATACTAGTGTTGGTTTAGGAAAATAACACACATGGAAAGTCATGCAATGACATTGATGGATCCATGTGGTTTAGGAAAGGAACACACATTCAATGAATCTAGTGGTGGTTTATGAATAGAACACAACATCAAAATGACTCTGGTGGATCCATGTGGTTTATAGAAAGAACACACATGCAATGAATCTAGTGGTGGTTTATGAAAAGAACACACATGTAATGACACTGGTGGATCCAAGTTGTTTATGAAAAGAACAAACATGCATTTGACTCTAGTGGATCCATGTGGTTTATGAAAAGAACACACATGCAATGACTCTAGTGGGGTTTTAGGAAAAGAACACACATGCAATAACACTGGTGGATCCATGTGGTTTAGTAAAATAACACACATGCAATGACACTAGTGGTGGTTTAGGAAAAGAACACACATGCAATGACTCTAGGTGTCGTTTATGAAAACAACCCACATGAAATGGCACTGGTGGATCCAAGTGGTTTATGAAAATAACACACATGCAATGACTCTAGTGGTGGTTTACGAATAGAACACATCCAATGACTCTAGTGATGGTTTAGGAAAAGAACACACATGCAATGACATCGAATAACACTGGTGGATCCATGTGTTATAGGAAAGGAATACACATGCAATGACACTTGTGGTGGTTTATGAAAAGAACACACATGCAATGACACTAGTGATGGTTTAGGAAAAGAGCACACATGCAATTACATCGAATAACACTGGTGGATCCATGTGGTATAGGAAAGGAACACACATGCAATGACACAGGTGGTGGTTTATGAAAAGAACACATGCAATTGACTCGGGTGGATCCATGTGGTTTATAAAGAACACACATGCAATGAATCTAGTGGTGGTTTATGAAAAGAACACACAAGTAATGAAACTAGTGGATCCATGTGGATTATGAAAAGAACAAACATGCAATGACTCTAATTGTGGTTTATGAAAAGAACACATAGGCAATGGCTCTATTGGTGGTTTAGCAAAAGAACACACACGCAATGACACTAGTGGTGGTTTAGGAAAAGAACACACATGCAATAACTCTAGGTGTGTTTTATGAAAAGAACACACATGCAAGGGCACTGGTGGATCCAAGTGGTTTATGAAAAAACACACATGCACTGACTCTAGTGGTGGTTTAGGAAAAGAACACACATGCAATGACTCTAGTGGTGGTTTATGAAAAGGACACACATGCAATGACACTGGTGGATACATGTGATTTAGTTAAATAACACACATGCAATGACACTAGTGGGGGTTTAGGAAAATAACACATATGCAATGACATCGAATAACACTTGTGGATACATGTGGTATAGGAAAGGAACACACATGCAATGACACTAGTGGTGGTTTATGAAAAGAACACACATGTAAATGACTGGCGTTGATCCGTGTGGTTTATGGAAAGAACACACATGCAATGAATCTAGTGGTGGTTTATGAAAATAACACACATGTAATGAAACTAGTGGATCCGTGCGGATTATGAAAAGAACAAACATGCAATGACTCTAGTTGTGGTTTATGAAAAGAACACACATGCAATGACTCTATTGGTGGTTTAGGAAAAGAACACACATGCAATGACACTAGTGGTGGTTTAGGAAAAGAACACACATGCAATAACAGTAGGTGTGGTTGATGAAAAGAACACACATGCAATCGCACTGGTGGATCCAAGTGGTTTATGAAAAGAACACACATGCAATGACTCTAGTGGTGGTTTAGGAAAAGAACACACATACAATGACTCTGGTGGTGGTTTATGAAAGGGACACACTTGCAATGACACTGGTGGATCCCTGTGGTTTAGTAAAATAACACACATGCAATGATACTAGTGTTGGTTTAGGAAAATAACACACATGGAAAGACATGCAATGACATTGATGGATCCATGTGGTTTAGGAAAGGAACACACATGCAATGAATCTAGTGGTGGTTTATGAATAGAACAAACATGAAAATGACTCTGGTGGATCCATGTGGTTTATAGAAAGAACACACATGCAATGAATCTAGTGGTGGTTTATGAAAAGAACACACATGTAATGACACTGGTGGATCCAAGTGGTTTATGAAAAGAACAAACATGCATTTGACTCTAGTGGATCCATGTGGTTTGTGAAAAGAACACACATGCAATGACTCTAGTGGGGTTTTGGGAAAAGAACACACATGCAACAACACTGGTGGATCCATGTGGTTTAGTAAAATAACACACATGCAATGACACTAGTGGTGGTTTAGGAAAAGAACACACATGCAATGACTCTAGGTGTCGTTTATGAAAAGAACCCACATGAAATGGCACTGGTGGATCCAAGTAGTTTATGAAAATAGCACACATGCAATGACTCTAGTGGTGGTTTAGGAATAGAACACACATGCAATGACACTAGTGATGGTTTAGGAAAAGAACACACATGCAATGACATCGAATAACACTTGTGGATCCATGTGGTATAGGAAAGGAACACACATGCAATGACACTTGTGGTGGTTTATGAAAAGAACACACATGCAAATGACTCGGGTGGTTCCATGTGGTTTATAAAGAACACACATGCAATGAATCTAGTGGTGGTTTATGAAAATAACACACATGTAATGAAACTAGTGGATCCATGTGGATTATGAAAAGAACAAACATGCAATGACTCTAATTGTGGTTCATGAACAGAACACACATGCAATGACTCTATTGGTGGTTTAGGACAAGAACACACACGCAATGACACTAGTGGTGGTTTAGGAAAAGAACACACATGCAATAAATCTAGGTGTGTTTTATGAAAAGAACACACATGCAACGGCACTGGTGGATCCAAGTGGTTTATGAAAAGAACACACATGCAATGACTCTAGTGGTGGTTTAGGAAAATAACACACATGCAATGACTCTAGTGGTGGTTTATGAAAAGGACACACATACAATGACACTAGT
Source organism: Avena eriantha (assembly GCA_910589775.1). Taxonomy (NCBI): domain Eukaryota; kingdom Viridiplantae; phylum Streptophyta; class Magnoliopsida; order Poales; family Poaceae; genus Avena; species Avena eriantha. Next base: position 197,698,876 of record OU342745.1, read on the forward strand.
GATGGTTTAGGAAAAGAACACACATGCAATGACATCGAGTAACACTTGTCGATCCATGTGGTATAGGAAAGGAACACGCATGCAATGACACTGGTGGTGGTTTATGAAAAGAACACACATGCAAATGACTCGGGTGGTTCCATGTGGTTTATAAAGAACACACATGCAATGAATCTAGTGGTGGTTTATGAAAAGAACAAACATGCGATGACTCGGGTGGATCCATGTGGATTATAAAGAACACACATGCAAATGACTCGGGTGGATCCATGTGGATTATGAAAAGAACAAACATGCAATGACTCTAATTGTGGTTCATGAACAGAACACACATGCAATGACTCTATTGGTGGTTTAGGAAAAGAACACACACGCAATGACACTAGTGGTGGTTTAGGAAAAGAACACACATGCAATAACTCTAGGTGTGTTTTATGAAAAGAACACACATGCAACGGCACTGGTGGATCCAAGTGGTTTATGAAAAGAACACACATGCAATGACTCTAGTGGTGGTTTAGGAAAATAACACACATGCAATGACTCTAGTGGTGCTTTATGAAAAGGACACACATGCAATGACACTGGTGGATCCATGTGTTTTAGTTAAATAACACACATGCAATGACACTAGTGGTGGTTTACGAAATGAACACACATGCAATGACATTGAATAACACTGGTGGATCCATCTGGTATAGGAAAGAAACAAACATGCAATAACACTAGTGGTGGTTTATAAAAAGATCACACATGTAAATGACTCGGGTGGATCCATGTGGTTTATGGAAAGAACACACATGCAATGAATGTAGTGGTGGTTTATGGAAAGAACACACATGTAATGAAACTAGTGGATCCGTGTGGATTGTGAAAAGACCAAACATGTAATAAATCTAGTTGTGGTTTATGAAAAGAACACACATGCAATGACTCTAGTGGTGGTTTAAGAAAAGAACACGCATGCAATGACACTAGTGGTGGTTTAGGAAAAGAACGCACATGCAATAACTCTAGGTGTGGTTGATGAAAAGAACATATATGCAATGGCACTGGTTGATCCAAGTGGTTTATGAAAAGAACACACATGCAATGACTCTAGTGGTGGTTTAGGAAAAGAACACACATACAATGACTCTAGTGGTGGTTTATGAAAGGGACACACTTGCAATGACACTGGTGGATCCATGTGGTTTAGTAAAATAACACACATGCAATGATACTAGTGTTGGTTTAGGAAAATAACACACATGGAAAGTCATGCAATGACATTGATGGATCCATGTGGTTTAGGAAAGGAACACACATTCAATGAATCTAGTGGTGGTTTATGAATAGAACACAACATCAAAATGACTCTGGTGGATCCATGTGGTTTATAGAAAGAACACACATGCAATGAATCTAGTGGTGGTTTATGAAAAGAACACACATGTAATGACACTGGTGGATCCAAGTTGTTTATGAAAAGAACAAACATGCATTTGACTCTAGTGGATCCATGTGGTTTATGAAAAGAACACACATGCAATGAGTCTTGTGGGGTTTTAGGAAAAGAACACACATGCAATAACACTGGTGGATCCATGTGGTTTAGTAAAATAACACACATGTAATGACACTAGTGGTGGTTTAGGAAAAGAACACACATGCAATGACTCTAGGTGTCGTTTATGAAAACAACCCACATGAAATGGCACTGGTGGATCCAAGTGGTTTATGAAAATAACACACATGCAATGACTCTAGTGGTTGTTTACGAATAGAACACATCCAATGACTCTAGTGATGGTTTAGGAAAAGAACACACATGCAATGACATCGAATAACACTGGTGGATCCATGTGTTATAGGAAAGGAACACACTTGCAATTACACTAGTGGTGGTTTATGAAAAGAACACACATGCAATGACACTAGTGATGGTTTAGGAAAAGATCACACATGCAATTACATCGAATAACACTGGTGGATCCATGTGGTATAGGAAAGGAACACACATGCAATGACACAGGTGGTGGTTTATGAAAAGAACACATGCAATTGACTCGGGTGGACCCATGTGGTTTATAAAGAACACACATGCAATGAATCTAGTGGTGGTTTATGAAAAGAACACACAAGTAATGAAACTAGTGGATCCATGTGGATTATGAAAAGAACAAACATGCAATGACTCTAATTGTGGTTTATGAAAAGAACACATAGGCAATGGCTCTATTGGTGGTTTAGCAAAAGAACACACACGCAATGACACTAGTGGTGGTTTAGGAAAAGAACACACATGCAATAACTCTAGGTGTGTTTTATGAAAAGAACACACATGCAAGGGCACTGGTGGATCCAAGTGGTTTATGAAAAAACACACATGCACTGACTCTAGTGGTGGTTTAGGAAAAGAACACACATGCAATGACTCTAGTGGTGGTTTATGAAAAGGACACACATGCAATGACACTGGTGGATACATGTGGTTTAGTTAAATAACACACATGCAATGACACTAGTGGGGGTTTAGGAAAATAACACATATGCAATGACATCGAATAACACTTGTGGATACATGTGGTATAGGAAAGGAACACACATGCAATGACACTAGTGGTGGTTTATGAAAAGAACACACATGTAAATGACTGGCGTTGATCCGTGTGGTTTATGGAAAGAACACACATGCAATGAATCTAGTGGTGGTTTATGAAAATAACACACATGTAATGAAACTAGTGGATCCATGCGGATTATGAAAAGAACAAACATGCAATGACTCTAGTTGTGGTTTATGAAAAGAACACACATGCAATGACTCTATTGGTGGTTTAGGAAAAGAACACACATGCAATGACACTAGTGGTGGTTTAGGAAAAGAACACACATGCAATAACAGTAGGTGTGGTTGATGAAAAGAACACACATGCAATCGCACTGGTGGATCCAAGTGGTTTATGAAAAGAACACACATGCAATGACTCTAGTGGTGGTTTAGGAAAAGAACACACATACAATGACTCTAGTGGTGGTTTATGAAAGGGACACACTTGCAATGACACTGGTGGATCCCTGTGGTTTAGTAAAATAACACACATGCAATGATACTAGTGTTGGTTTAGGAAAATAACACACATGGAAAGACATGCAATGACATTGATGGATCCATGTGGTTTAGGAAAGGAACACACATGCAATGAATCTAGTGGTGGTTTATGAATAGAACAAACATGAAAATGACTCTGGTGGATCCATGTGGTTTATAGAAAGAACACACATGCAATGAATCTAGTGGTGGTTTATGAAAAGAACACACATGTAATGACACTGGTGGATCCAAATGGTTTATGAAAAGAACAAACATGCATTTGACTCTAGTGGATCCATGTGGTTTATGAAAAGAACACACATGCAATGACTCCAGTGGAGTTTTAGGAAAAGAACACAAATGCAATAACACTGGTGGATCCATGTGGTTTAGTAAAATAACACACATGCAATGACACTAGTGGTGGTTTAGGAAAAGAACACACATGCAATGACTCTAGGTGTCGTTTATGAAAAGAACCCACATGAAATGGCACTGGTGGATCCAAGTGGTTTATGAAAATAACACACATGCAATGCCTCTAGTGGTGGTTTAGGAATAGAACACACATGCAATGACTCTAGTGATGGATTAGGAAAAGAACACACATGCAATGACATCGAATAACAATGGTGGATCCATGTGGTATAGGAAAGGAACACACATGCAATGACACTGGTAGTGGTTTATGAAAAGAACACACATGCAATGACACTAGTGATGGTTTAGGAAAACAGCACACATGCAGTGACATCGAATAACACTGGTGGATCCATGTGGCATAGGAAAGGAACACACATGCAATGACACTGGTGGTGGTTTATGAAAAGAACTCACATGCAAATGACTCGGGTGGATCCATGTGGTTTATAAAGAACACACATGCAATGAATCTAGTGCTGGTTTGTGAAAAGAACACACATGTAATGAAACTAGTGGATCCATGTGGATTATGAAAAGAACAAACATGCAATGACTCTAATTCTGGTTTATGAAAAGAACACATAGGCAATGACTCTATTGGTGGTTTAGGAAAAGAACACACACGCAATGACACTAGTGGTGGTTTAGGAAAAGAACACACATGTAATAACTCTAGGTGCGTTTTATGAAAAGAACACAGATGCAATGGCACTGGTGGATCCAAGTGGTTTATGAAAAGAACACACATGCAATGACTCTAGTGGTGGTTTAGGAAAAGAACACACATGCAATGACTCTAGTGGTGGTTTATGAAAAGGACACACAAGATATGACATTGGTGGATACATGTGGTTTAGTTAAATAACACACATGCAATGACACTAGTGGTGGTTTAGGAAAATAACACACATGCAATGACATCGAATAACACTAGTGGATACATGTGGTATAGGAAAGGAACACACATGCAATGACACTAGTGGTGGTTTATGAAAAGAACACACATGTTAATGACTGGCGTGGATCCATGTGGTTTATGGAAAGAACACACATGCAATGAATCTAGTGGTGGTTTATGAAAAGAACACACATGTAATGAAACTAGTGGATCCATGTGGATTATGAAAAGACCAAACATGCAATGACATCGAATAACACTGGTGGATACATGTGGTATTGGAAAGGAACACAGATGCAATGACACTAGTGGTGGTTTATGAAAAGAAGACACATGTAAATGACTGGCATCCATGTGGTTTATGGAAAGAACACACATGCAATGAATCTAGTGGTGGTTTATGAAAAGAACACACATGTAATGAAACTAGTGGATCCATGCGCATTATGAAAAGACCAAACATGCAATGACTCTAGTTGTGGTTTATGAAAAGAACACACATGCAATGACTCTATTAGTGGTTTAGGAAAAGAACACACATGTAATGACACTAGTGGTGGTTTAGGAAAAGAACACACATGCAATAACTCTAGGTGTGGTTGATGAAAAGAACACACATGCAATGGCACTGGTGGATCGAAGTGGTTTATGAAAAGAAAACACATGCAATGACTCTAGTGGTGGTTTAGGAAAAGAACACACATACAATGACTCTACTGGTGGTTTATGAAAGGGGCACACTTGCAATGACACTGGTGGATCCATGTGGTTTAGTAAAATAACACTCATGCAATGATACTAGTGTTGGTTTAGGAAAATAACACACATGGAAAGACATGCAATGACATTGATGGATACATGTGGTTTAGTAAAGGAACACACATGCAATGAATCTAGTGGTTGTTTATGAATAGAACAAACATGAAAATGACTCTGGTGGATCCATGTGGTTTATAGAAAGAACACACATGCAATGACACCGGTGGATCCAAGTGGTTTATGAAAAGAACAAACATGCATTTGACTCTAGTGGATCCATGTGGTTTATGAAAAGAACACACATGCAATGACTCTAGTGGGGTTTTAGGAAAAGAACACACATGCAATAACACTGGTGGATCCATGTGGTTTAGTAAAATAACACACATGCAATGACACTAGTGGTGGTTTAGGAAAAGAACACACATGCAATGACTCTAGGTGTCGTTTATGAAAACAACCCACATGAAATGGCACTGGTGGATCCAAGTGGTTTATGAAAATAACACACATGCAATGACTCTAGTGGTGGTTTACGAATAGAACACATCTAATGACTCTAGTGATGGTTTAGGAAAAGAACACACATGCAATGACATCGAATAACACTGGTGGATCCATGTGGTATAGGAAAGGAACACACATGCAATTACACTGGTGGTGGTTTATGAAAAGAACACACGTGTAATGACACTAGTGATGGTTTAGGAAAACAGCACACATGCAACGACATCGAATAACACTGGTGGATCCATGTGGTATAGGAAAGGAACACACATGCAATGACACTGGTGGTGGTTTATGAAAAGAACACACATGCAAATGACTCAGGTGGATCCATGTGGTTTATAAAGAACACACATGCCATGAATCTAGTGCTGGTTTATGAAAAGAACACACATGTAATGAAACTAGTGGATCCATGTGGATTATGAAAAGAACAAACATGCAATGACTCTAATTGTGGTTTATGAAAAGAACATATAGGCAATGACTCTATTGGTGGTTTAGGAAAAGAACACACACACAATGACACTAGTGGTGGTTTAGGAAAAGAACACACATGCAATAACTCTAGGTGCATTTTATGAAAAGAACACACATGCAATGGCACTGGTGGATCCAAGTGGTTTATGAAAAGAACACACATGCAATGACTCTAGTGGTGGTTTCGGAAAAGAACACACATGTAATGACTCTAGTGGTGGTTTATGAAAAGGACACACATGATATGACACTGGTGGATACATGTGGTTTAGTTAAATAACACACATGCAATGACACTGGTGGTGGTTTAGGAAAATAACACACATGCAATGACATCGAATAACACTGGTGGATACATGTGGTATAGGAAAGGAACACACATGCAATGACACTAGTGGTGGTTTATGAAAAGAACACACATGTTAATGACTGGCGTGGATCCATGTGGTTTATGGAAAGAACACACATGCAATGAATCTAGTGGTGGTTTATGAAAAGAACACACATGTAATGAAACTAGTGGATCCACGTGGATTATGAAAAGACCAAACATGGAATGACTCTAGTTGTGGTTTATGAAAAGAACACACATGCAATGACTCTATTGGTGGTTTAGGAAAAGAACACACATGCAATGACACTAGTGGTGGTTTAGGAAAAGAACACACATGCAATAACTCTAGGTGTGGTTGATGAAAAGAACACACATGCAATGGCACTGGTGGATCCAAGTGGTTTATGAAAAGAACACACATGCAATGACTCTAGTGGTGGTTTAGGAAAAGGACACACATACAATGACTCTAGTGGTGGTTTATGAAAGGGACACACTTGCAATGACACTGGTGGATCCATGTGGTTTAATAAAATAACACACATGCAATGATACTAGTGTTGGTTTAGGAAAATAACACACATGGAAAGACATGCAATGACATTGATGGATCCATTTGGTTTAGGAAAGGAACACACATGCAATGAATGTAGTGGTGGTTTATGAATAGAACAAACATGAAAATGACTCTGGTGGATCCATGTGGTTTATAGAAAGAACACACATGCAATGAATCTAGTGGTGGTTTATGTTGGGGGGATACACCCAGGTAGGGTCACGCTGGGGTATAAAGGCCGAGTTAGCCAAGGTTCGGCAAGGCCAAAGCGAATGCTCGCCGGATCACCTCAAGGCGGGCCGAGTCATGGAGTAACTCGGACCAGGGGCGTTCGCTTAACTAAGTCTCGACCGGCCTAGGAAGTAAGTCGGAAGTGGATGTTTACCTGTATGCAGGAACAGGGGTGCCTGGGTCAGCTGTGATCTGGGTCATGATTGGCTTCTAGGAGAAGGAAGGAATCTTGCTGGTCAAAAAGAGGGTCCGGTACGCACTGCATGAGTGAAGCGGACAATAGCGGGACCACCGGGTCATGGCCGACAGGGGTGACGAAGCCCATGTCGGCTGACGCGGGCGCCGCAGAGGCTCACGTAGCTAAAGCAAGCATGACGCAGAGGAAAAAGCACCCCGGTCGGCTTACCCCTTTGGGAGGAGGCATATTCTTAGGAATATGCCTCCACGTATGCCCTAGGCAGGAACCAAGCCACCCCTATAAAAGGGGGGCTAGGGCTTCAGTAGGGGGGGGGGGGGTTTGGTCTCTCTGCTATTCTGTTTTGGGCTAGCGTTTCAGGTGTGATCTATGGGTGAGAGTAAGAGAGCTCCTTCTTCCTCCTCTCGCCAATACAGCTCTAGGAGCACTTGTAACCTTGGAAGAAAATCAATACAAACTTCTGTGTGGAGAATCACTTCACTATCCCTCCCTGGATTCCCCTAGCGTGTATTAGTCCCCACCTTTAGCCTATCCATGGCATCTGCCATGACACCACCACGACAGTTGGCGCCCACCGTGGGGCTAGCGGCGCTAGCAGGGGTCAAGATCCGGACAGGAAACCTCATCGCCACCGGCGAACGCATCGTCTCCGGGCTTGTTCAGCGCTTTGGAGCGCGGGATTTCGTTAGCGACAAGGCAGGCTGCTTTGGCACGCGCCCTCTTTCGCGCAATGGCGTCTTCGTCAAGCTCGGCGTGCACAAGGTTTACGTTGCGGTGGACGTGTCTTGCGTTCATCCATGCCACATCGTTGAAGCAGGCGAACCGCCCCTCACTATGGCTCGCGGGGAGCGTATCGCTCGTTCCCCAGACCATGCAGAGGTAATGATGACCGCGCCTGGTGCGGGCGCAAGCAAGGATCCGGCGCCAGAGCCGGAGGAAATGCCCAAGGCACCGAGGAAAGGTAGAGGTCCTCCGCTGGAGAGGCCGGAAAATGTGTTGAGAGAGGCGATGGACAGCTTGGCAAACCCTGTAGTAGCAGCGGTAGATCCGGCTCGTGCACAGGCCGAGCTGGAAGAAACTAGGCAGAAAATACTATGGGGCGCAAGGAAAATAGCCGCGGCCCAGCAGTCGTTGAACATGACGCTGCGTGAGTATGCTAAGGCGAACAAACTGGATAATGTAAAAGTGAAAGGGAGAAATCTCATGAGCGAGATGAACAGAGAGGGTGATGCTGTAATTGAGGAATCAGAAAACTGTTTGTCTGTGGGGCTGCCGAGGTATAGTACCCCGGCCAAGAACCTCAGAGCAGCGGATGCAGCTGCGTCCGAGTTAGAGGGGCTGACGGGTGAAGCCCGGCAAAGACAGCAAGATAGGGTTAACGAGCTGGTTCGGATTGCGAATAGGCAAAACGAGGAACTGCTCAGGGCTAACCCGGAGAGAGCTGGAGCCTCCAAGATCGTCCATTCGGCGGTGGGTAACCCGGAGAAATCCGCTGGAGCCGCATCGTCCCCTCATGGTGATCCAAGGAGAGAAGAGGTCGTAACCTCGGCCAGACAGAACAAACAGATCGTCCCATATGACCCGACACGGGTAGGGAAAGGAAAAGAAGCGCAGAAAAATGATGATCGACGGAGTGTGAGCCGAGGCGAAGCTGGCCGAGGTAACCGCGACCAAGGCAATGCCGGTCAAGGGAACGTTGTCAACGGCAATGCCGGACAGCGAAATTCGGCTGGAGCAGGACAACCGCAGCAGCGGAACATACCAAGGCAAGACCATAGTGCCGACCGAGGTATGCAACAGAAGGGTGCGCCTCAAGAGCAAAACCGGTACAACGATGGTGATTCGGAGATGGCTAACGCGGGATACCCAAGACCGGACTATCATGTGATAGGGTTGAGATTGGGAAGCAGAGATTTGATGCCGGATGATGCAAGGTTGAAGCTGGATCGACTGTATAGGTCGGAACAGATTGAATGCCAAGGTCCGCCAGGTCTAGCATATTTTGGACCCCGGATCATGAAAGAGCCACCAGTACCGAACTTTCAGTTGCCCAGGGGCACAAAGACGTATGCCGGTAGTACCAAGCCGGAGGATTGGTTGATAAACTATGCTACAGCTGTGAAAATTGCGACTGGCAACTTGAGATGGGCAATACGATACGTACCCCAGATGTTGGAAGGCCCGGCGAGGGTATGGCTGAACAATTTGCCACCAGGAAGCATCAACTGCTGGATAGACTTTGAGAAAATGTTCATCAGCAATTTCTCGAGTATGTATCAGAGGCCAAATAGGCCACAGACCCTAGCTATGTGCAAGCAAAGACCTAATGAGACAGACCGGGAGTTCTTGACCCGGTGGTGTACCGTGAGAAACTCATGTGAGGGTGTGATAGAATCACATGCCATAGCGTGGTTTGCATAGGGGTGCAGATATGGAAGCGAGCTGTGGGTGAAGTTGCAAAGGAAAATGCCGGCTACGTTGGCAGAAATGATCCGGATTGCAGATTCGTATGCATTGGGTGATCCGACCCAACCAAGGCTCGCGTCAAACGAGTCAAGCGATGAGTACCATCAGAGGGATGGATCCGGATCGTCCCAGAGGAATGACTACAGAGGAAAAAGAAGAGATGATAGACCAGATCATCGATATGGTTCGCAACAAGTTGCGGCTGTGAATCAAGATCAGCCCGGAGCAGGGGGTAGCTAGCGCCAGAAAACTGGAGGGCAATGGACCCCAAGAAACGATGGAAAGAAAACTTGGACACCGGAGCAAAAGAAGCAGTGGAAAGAAAGGAAAGACCGCCCGAGGTATACTTATGAGTCGATGTTGGACCAGCCATGTAAGTTTCACACGCCAAATCCGAACAACCCAGCGGGTCATACGACAAGGCAATGTGAGTGGATGCGCAAGATCGAGCAAGGTGGTTCGGGGAATGCTCAGGCACCCCGGAATGATCAACCTCAGCAGGAGTTACCCCGGCAGCAACTGCTCTCCGGAGCGAACACGCAACAGCTAATGTTGCCTCCCCCTCCGCCGAGGTATGATAACAATGAAAGGAGGGATACAGTGCATCAGGTAGAAAATCAGCATCAGCCGGATCAGAGGCACTCCGGAAATGAGGGGAGAAACGAGTACAGGGAGCATCACCAGAGCTACTGTGTATTCACCACAGAGGAAACTGATAGAAAAAGCTTGCAGCGTAGGCATATGGAGGTGAATGCAGTAATGCCTGTAGTGACGGGATACATGCCTTGGTCCGATCAAGAAATCACCTTGAGCATCAGGGATCATCCCAAGCCCATGCCAAGCCCTGGTACGTATGTGTTGGTGCTGGATCCTACATTCATTGGACCTAACATTAACGTAAGATTCTCAAAGGTATTGATCGACAATGGCAGTAGCATAAATATCATGTACGCGGACACAATGCGCAAGTTGGGTATCTCGGAGAACATGCTCTAGGCCACGAGGACAACTTTCCATGGCATTATGACCGGCATTTCCTGTGAGCCCATAGGCAAAGTCCGGGTTGACGTGTTGTCCGGCACAAGAGACAACTGCCGAACTGAAAATCTGGAGTTCGAAGTGGTGAACTTAGAAAGCGCCTATCATGCGTTACTCGGAAGGCCAGCCCTGAGCAAATTCATGGCAAGCTGTCACGTTAGCTACTTGAAGATGAAATTGCCCGGACCGAACGGAGTGATTACCATCGCTGGGGACTTCCGACGTTCCATGGAGTGTGCGTCGACCGGATCAAACTTAGCCGAGTCGCTTGTGATTGTGCAAGAAAAAAGGAAAATTCAAGAAGTGGCAGCTTTGGCTCAGTCCGCGCAGTAGTATATGCCGGTGCTGAGTAACCCGCATGGATCTGTTTCCTTCCAAGCCACGAAGGATACCAAGAAGGTTCCTGTCGATGACATGTTCCCAGAGCGCACCGTAACAATTGGTGTCGGGCTAAGTGACAAATAGGAAAGCGAGCTCGTCAGCTTCCTCCGTGAGAATCGGGACATTTTTGCTTGGTCCACACAGGACTTACAAGGTGTTCCGAGGGAGTTGGCCGAGCACTCTTTAAATGTGTGACCCGGAGCTAAGCCGGTGAAGCAACCACTCCGCCGCTTCGCCGAAGATAGGAGGAAAGTCATTGGGGGATGAGATAGCTCGGTTGCTAGCTGCGGGATTTATCATGGAGGTCCTTTACCCGGATTGGTTGTCTAATCCGGTGCTGGTGGAGAAGAAGAAGGATGACCCGAACGTGGCAGTCGTTTGGCGCATGTGTATTGATTACACGAACCTAAACAAGGCGTGTCCGAAAGATCCATTTCCGCTGCCAAGAATAGAACAGGTCATAGACTCAATTGCTGGATGTGAACTATTATCGTTCATTGATGCATATTCTGGTTTCCACCAGATACCTCTGAATCCGGATGATCAAATAAAGACCGCGTTTATTACCCCGTATGGGGCTTATTGCTATCGCACCATGCCATTTGGTTTACGTAATGCAGGGGCAACGTACTAGAGATGTATGCAAAAATGTTTGCACGACCAAATAGGTCAAAATGTACAGGTGTACGTGGATTATGTGGTTATCAAGACCAAGGAAAGCAAAACGCTCCTTGACGATATTAGGCAAACATTTGCGAACCTAAGAAGGTTTCGGATGAAACTCAACCCGGAAAAAATGCACCTTTGGTGTCCCGGCTGGAAAATTGCTCGGCTTTCTTGTTTCCAGCCGAGGTATCGAGGTTAATCCAACCAAAATCCGGGCCATCGAACGAATGGAACTGCCGATGTGTCTTAACAATGTCCAGATGTTCACTGGTTGCCTGGCCTCGTTAAGTCGGTTTGTATGTCGGTTGGGAGAAAAGGCATTGCCTCTTTACCAACTCATGAAAAAGTCGAATAAGTTCATTTGGAAACCGCAGGCCAATGAAGCCTTTACCCACCTGAAGAAGATGTTAGCCACGGCACCAGTGCTAGCCTCACCACTATCAAAGGAGCCAATGTTACTCTATATAGCCGCAACCAACCGAGTTGTAAGTGCAGTGATAGTGGTGGAGCGCGATGAGGAAGGTAAGTCGATACAAAGGCCGGTGTATTATTTGAGTGAGGTGTTGTCACCCTCAAAGCAGAACTACCCACATTATCAAAAAATGGCATATGGCGTGTACATGGCCACCAAGAAACTAAAGCACTACTTTGAGGAGCATCCCATCCGGGTCATATGTGAGGCCCCCATATCCGAGATAATGAGTAACAAGGATGCGAGCGGCAGAATTGCAAAATGGGCAATTGAGCTAGCTCCTTACGCACCGCAATATGACATACGAGAAGCAATCAAATCTCAAGCTGTGGTGGAATTTTTCGTGGACTGGGCTGAGGTGCAGTACGAACCACCGCTTCCTGATCCGAACTATTGGCGAATGCACTTTGACGGATCAAAAACCAAAACCAGGCTAGGTGGCGGAGTGGTACTCACGTCGCCAAAAAAGGACCAGTTGAAATATGTGCTGCAGATCCATTTCACGGCATCAAACAATGTCGCTGAGTATGAAGCACTTGTGCATGGGCTCAAGGTAGCAAAAGAAATTGGCATACGTCAGATCATATGCTTTGGCGACTCGGATTTGGTATTGCAGCAAGTGTCCGGAGTGTGGGACGCCCTTGATCCAAACATGGCACTATACAGATTTCATGTGCAAAAGATATCTTGTTACTTTGAGGGATGTGAATTTCATCATGTACCCCGGGTGGAAAATGAGGCTGCCGACATGCAGTCGAAACTTGGGTCAACCAGACAAGCAATTCCACCAGGTGTAGCGTTAGAGCACCTCAGGAAACCATCCATCAGGCCATCCCCAGAATCTGAGTCGATCTATGTCCCGGAGGACACCGAATCCGGAGCTGTGCCCATGGACATTGACACAGGAACTGGTGCGCGAAACTCGGGGACCGCCTCGGCAAACCCGGGGACTGCTTTGCAAGACCCGGGGACTGTTCCGCGTGATCCCATTGAAGTTCTGCCAGTGGATCAGATGGAGATAGACGAGGATGTGTTCCCCGTGCGACCAATACCGGCTTGGGCACTACCTATATTTCGATTCCTGTAAGATGGAACCTTACCCACTGAGGAGGTGCTGTCCAGGCAAACACAGAGGAGGGCAAAGGCCTACACGATCATCAATTCCGAGCTATACAAAAGGAGTGTGACCAATGTCCTCCAGCGGTGTGTTGACCCGGAAGAAGGGCTTGAAATCATCCAAGATATACATCAGGGGGAGTGCGGGAATCATGCCTCATCCCGAGCCTTGGTAGCAAAAGCTTTCTGGCACGGATTCTACTAGCCAAATGCCTTAGAACAAGCGGAAGATCTGGTGAGAAAATGTAATGGTTGTCAGAGGTACGGTACCAAGACACATATGCCAATGTCGGAACTTAAGACCATCCCAATCACTTGGCCATTTGTCGTATGGTGCTTGGATATGGTTGGCCCGTTCAAACCAGCGAGGGGAAATATGACTCACATTCTGGTAATGGTGGACAAGTTTACGAAGTGGATTGAGGTAAAGCCTATAAAAAAATGTGATGGAGCTATGGCAGTAACATTTCTCAAAGATATCATCTTGAGATACGGCTACCCTCACAGTATCATAACTGATAATGGCACAAATTTTGCGGAAGGAGCATTTGCGCGTTTCTGCCGGGATAAGAAGATCCGGCTGGACGTAGCCTCAGTAGCCCACCCCGCATCGAACGGACAAGTGGAAAGATCCAACGGATTAGTATTATCCGAGATAAAACCCCGGCTCATTGAGCCGCTGCAGAGATCAACGGGGTGCTGGATAGAAGAACTACCAGCGGTACTGTGGAGCTTAAGAACAACTCCGAATCGATCAATAGGCTATACGCCGTTCTTTCTGGTATATGGGGCAGAAGTTGTATTACCAGCCGACATAGAGCATGATTCGCCTAGGGTCACCCAATACACAGAAGCCGAAGTGCAAGAAGCCCGGCAAAATGATGTTGATCTACTAGAAGAAGCGAGAGAACTAGCACTGTCCAGATCCGCCATATATCAGCAAAATCTCCGACGCTATCATAGCCGGAAAGTGTGCCCCCGAGTCTTTCGGGAAGGCGGTCTGGTGCTCCGGTTGGTACAACGTACTACTAGAATGCATAAATTATACCCCCCATGGGAAGGGCCATTCATCGTGAGCAAAGCATTGCACAACGATTCTTACTATCTTATAGATGCAAAGCCACAGGAAAAGAACAAGGCGGACAGGTCAGGAGAGGAATCTAAGCGACCATGGAATATAGCTCTACTTCGTCCTTTCTACACTTAACTAAAGAGTGTATGTACCCGAGTTATCTTGTATGTCGGTATGTATGTCGGCAACGAGTTTATCAATGGAATGTTGGCACCTCGAGCAGTAACTCGGGAACTGCGTTAATAATGTTTGTTGTTTTCTGCGCGTCAGCTGGAATAATTTATTCTACTTAACTCGGATTAGTAGTGTGTGAGCACCAAAAAACCAACTCTTTGACTTGCTGCTGTCCAACAAGAATTGGCTTCATGGCAAGCAAGAGAGCAAGTTTGGAATTGCGTAGCACATGAAAAACGACTAAGGAAAATAATTTATTCGAGCCGACGTTTGTGTTTCGGACTAACCCCGTATTCATTTCCAAGTTGTTATACAGTTTTATTTTTGAGCTAAGTCTAAAAGTTTCCCAGTATTGTTAAAACGATTTTGAACCTCGGATTCGTAAGTTGTAAAGCCGAATCAACGTAGACACGATCTGAGCCAAAAAATTGAACAAACAAGAAAAAGGAACTCGGGGACTACGCCCAAGTTACTCCGGCATAAGCACTTAGTACCAAAATATCACATGTGTTTGGAATACAATTCCACCCGGCATACCGGGGATCTCATAAATTTTCAAGTGTTTTTACTAGGGAGCAGCAGGAGGAAGTTCGGCATCGTCGTCGCCCTCTTCGATATCCGAGGCAGTGTCCTCTTCGTCCTCACCTGAATCATCTTCAACGTTATCAACTTCTTCTTCGCCAGCGACTTCCAGGAAGCTCGGACCCTCGGTCCATTCGTGAATGGGGGCATATTCGATGAGGCTGTGGGCGCAAGCCCGGCGCCGAGCTACCCACTCCGGGTCGTCTGTCCATTTGGATCCTGTGCGCAGGCGTGTGAGGAGGCTGAGATCTATCTTCTCATACCACGTCAGAATGTGATGAAGGATGGTATCAGCTGCGGCACGTCCAGCGGACACTCTCCAGAGGTCGAGCTGGGTCTTGATTCTGAAAGCTTTTCTACGAGATGTGTAACTCTCTCCGGAGCATCTTCAGTGGGCCAGAAAGTATTGAAGACTCGGACTGAAACATCAAGGAGATCTTTGCCGTAGTTCTTAATGATTTCCACGCGAGACGACAGGCTGACCAATAGGTCCTCCATGTCAAAGGGAATGCTCTCACCGTCAGGAGCGACGGGAGTACCCCTTTCTCGGCGGAAATTGGCAATAGCAGCACTTGCAATAGCAGTACCCTCTGAAAATTGGCCTGGGAAACAAGGCAAAGGACGAAGTTGAGAAAACAAGAAGTATGAAGTAACCCGGGAAAAAGGCGGATAAGGGAAAAGAAATTACGTGAGATGTGGCTGTGAATCCGGGTCAGTTCCTTGGTACAAGCATCACGCCTCTTCTGGAGCTGCTCAAGCTCAGCATTTGCCGACTCAAGTTTGACCTCGGCTTCCTGAAGAAGCTCACGGTCCTTAGCATTTTGGAGTTTGAGGCGCTCACGTTCTTCGGTGTAGTCCTAGCCAGCTCTTTTTAGCTCGGCTTGGTGTTGCGCCTTTATCTTAGCCATCTCAGCCTTGAGCTTGGCTATCTCATCGTCTTTGGTCCGGAGGAGGGCGAGCTCATCATCTTTCTTCTTTAGCTCGGCTTGGTACTGCCCTGCTTGTTCGAGAAAATGCAGCATCATATCAGGCACGGGCACACTATCTTAAGGCGATGCTGAAATAGTGTGTTGGCCCGGCAGTGCCGAGGTATGAATGTTTGCCGAGCCAAGGAGGAAAATTCGATGGAAAGCACGGTAAAGACAGACAAAAAGGACGTACCCTTGATCTGCTCCAAGTTCTTCTGCATTATCTTGTTCTCACCTCCACCCCAGCTGCCGAAACCGAGCAATCAGGTTAGTCCGGCAAAGGAAAATGAAGCAAAACGAAGGAGTGTTAAGGAAGAAATTTACCCCTCTTCTCGTATTCCGCAATAAGCGCAGCCTTCTTTGTGCGTAGATTCTTGTGGGTATCAGCAAGCGTTGGAATTCAGCACTCCAGCGGTTGGTGGTCACCTAAAAGGAATACAGAAACTTAAGTCAGCTTGATACATGTTCGAAGTGTACTAAAATTCGGGCCAAGTGGAACTTAACCTGGCTCTAGGTGTGTGCATGTTCGAAGTGTACTAAAATCCGGGCCAAGTGGAACTTAACCCGGCTCTAGGTGTGTGCATGTTCGAAGTGTACTAAAATCCGGGCCAAGTGGAACTTAACCCGGCTCTAGGTGTGTGCATGTTCGAAGTGTACTAAAATCCGGGCCAAGTGGAACTTAACCCAGCTCTAGGTGTGTGCATGTTCAAAGTGTAATAAAATCCGGGCCTAGTGGAACTTAACCCGGCTCTAGGTGTGTGCATGTTCGAAGTGTAATAAAATCCAGGCCAAGTGGAACTTAACCCGGCTCTAGTTGTGTGCATATTCAAAGATCTCATGGAGCTACGTTAGTTTTCTACAAGAGCATCCGGCCGAGTAACAAGTTACTCCACCGGAGGCTCGGGGACTAATGGTTATTATCTATATCTTGTAAAGGGGAAGCGACGTACCTCCATCATTCGCCTAGCGAGGTTAATTTCCTTTGCGGCTGTGTTCATCTGAGCGGAAAACTCGGCAGGACCGAACTTTTCCGGGAGATCAGAATCCTGAACTATCTCTGCCTTGTTCCAATTCATAATAAATTCCATCAGGCTCGGAGGGTACCGTTCACCCGTGGGCATATGGGGCGTCACCAAGCCCTTTGCATGCGCTTCTTTCCTCTCCACCGAGGCAAGGGCGGGGCTGGTGTGCAGAACCAACTGCTGGGCATCGGTTGGCTCGGCAGGCGCGTCCTTTGCTGCTGGTGTTTTCTTGGGGAGCATTGACACAAGGGTGCGCTGCCCAGACTCGACGACAGTAGGCTTAGCAGCGTCTGGAGATTTCTTGCCCTTGCCTTGCTGGGTAGAGGAAGCCGTAGCAGCGGTTTTCCCTTAGAAATTGCCGGGGTAGTTCCTTGCCGAGGTTGAGAAGACTCGGAAGATGCAGAGGAACTAGGCGCTGGTACTCTCGCTGCTGGACTTGGTGCCGGCGCTGAAGCTTTCGCTGCCGGAGTTGGTGCTGATGCCGAGGTTGGAGTTGGTGCTGGTCTGGTTGCTAGTGCTGGAGCTGAAGTAGCCTCAGTGGCTGCTGGTTGAGGCATTGTCGAGGCGGTGGATGCCGTTGCTCCGGCTGGGCCGGTCTCCCCCGCTCCAAGGTTACCCTCCTCTTGCCGAGGTGGAGCTGAACCCGGCGCGGCCGCAGAACCCTCCAGAATAGGGCTCAGCGGGCGTGACTCATCGTCACGAGGGGGAGAAGGGCTAGGTCGGAGAGGTGAAGATATGCTAGATCCACTTCGAGGGACCTCCATCGGACCCCTGTAAAATCAAATAATGTCAGAAGAAAAATTACGACGAAGTAAGGAAGAACAAGTTACAGAAGAAAGCATGACTTACGCATCCGAGGTTTCGGCCTCCTTGGGTTTCCGAGCCCTTCGTGCTAGGGCCTTGCCTGCTGGTTTGGAGGCAGTCTTGTCCCCGGAATTCTTTCGCCTTTTAACGGGCTAGGAAGGTCCGGAGGAAGAACTTGAAGAAGCCCCGCGTTTCTTCCTCGATGCCAACGGGACAGGTTCGCCCGTAGCGAGAGGGGGATCCTCGTGGATATGACCGCCGGGGTGAGCTGATGGCGGAAAAGCAAAAGAAAGGGGGGCAGCCTCAAAAGGTTCAATCACCTCGATATCCGAGTCATCTTCATCATGGGGGCAATCTCTAATAGAAGAGGATTTACCCGTGGGTCGTTTCGTGGCGTCAGTCATGGGGAGGAACATCTCCTGGTCTGGCCCTTCCTCATCCAGAGTCTCCCGGTCCGGCGCCCATTTAAGGGTCGGATCGGTGCCGTCTTCAAGGGTCTGCTGAAGGAATTGCTGAAGAAAAGAACGAACAAAAGAGTCAAAAATGCGACAATAACTGACAAGTAATTAGTCCGAGGTAAGTTTGCAACATGAAACTCACCATGGGAGGAAGCCGGTCACGACAAAAATGCTCAATCCCCTAGGTCCACTCAGTGGAGAAGTCCCTGTGGGTGGTGAAGAGAGCCTTAACCCGGTGGTAAATCTCCGTGTTGCTCAGCTCGAAGGACGAGGTCCGGTTAGGATCGCGGCCAAAGCTCATGTGGCACACCTTGTGGGTACGCTTCTGAAGGGGCGAGATTCGGTTACGCACAAAAGTGATCATGGCATCCTCGTTGCGTAGCCCGAGCTCCTTCAGTTCCGCGAACCTTTTGTTCACTTGTGTGGCGCCCCGCAAAAATCACTACTAGAAAATCGCTGTGTTTTTGTGCATTGCATCATCATGACCGCATGCTCATGTCATCATGCCACCTTGCATTTGAGCTTCGTCATGTCACCTTGCATTTGTTTGCATAAAACTATTTTCGAAAAGCCTATTTTTGTTTTCTAAACGCCCCGTCTTTTATTCAAACTATAAAACCCGGTTCTGTCCGGAATACTTTGTTTTGTCTACCAACGGATTTCATAAGCCCCATTTTAAATATTAAAATATTTACTTTATTTTTACTGGGAAGCCGCACCAGGCCGATCCGACCCAGTCGGCCACCCCCAGTGCAAAACCAGAATTCCCAAACCATTTTCTACCTACCATAATTCTACCCAGCCCCTTCCTCCCACCAGCCACATCACCCTAGCCTATCCCAGGCCGCCACCTCAACCAACTGGCCCCACCTACTACAGCCGGCCGCCACCTGCCCATCTCCCCACGCCGCGCGAGACCCCTGGTCTGCTCGCCCCCCCCCCCCCCCCCCCCCCCCCCCCCCCCCCCCGCGCGGGCCCCACTCCCAGTCCCACCACACGCCACCTGCCGCTGACCGCGTCCACCCACACGCAAACCAACCCACCTGGCCTCGATCCCCTCCCCTCGCTTTCCCCTGGCCCCACCACACGCCCGACCCGACCGCCTCCCTCTCTCTCTCTCCCATAGACGCGCCTTGGCGCCCCCTCTCCTCTCCTCCTCGCCGGCGCCTCCTCCCGCGTCACCGACGGACGCCGCCGCCCGCCGCTCTCCTCTGGCGCCGCCCTGCCCCGGTATCCGCGCCACGACGGAGCCACATCCCCGACCCTGCCTCCAAGCTCCTTCCCTCCCGCAGCGCCGCTGCCCTCCACCGTGCGCCTCGCCGCCCCGCCTGCCGGCCCGGTACCGAGCCCCGCCTCCGCCTCGAGCTCCGACCGTCGCCTCCCCTTTTTCTCCCAGCCCGACGCCATCGCCACCAAATCCGCTGCCGCCTGAGCCTCCTCGCCCATGTCCGGCCGCCGCCTCCACCTTCCCTCTGGCGCCTCCGACCTTGCCGCCCATCCATCGCGCGAGCCCCGCGACGCCGCTGCGGGAGCCACGCCGCGACCTCCCACTCTGCTCTCCATCACCGCCCTCCCCGTCGAGCGCCTCCACCCCGGAGCCCTGCCGCCCCTCGGCCTTCCCCACCTCGACGGCCGCCTCGAGCCACGCCACCTCGCAGATCTCGCCGGGGCTGCCGCCTCCTCGTGCTCTGCTCGGGCCTCTACCTCCACGGATTCCACGCCCCGAGCCCTGCCAGCCGTCGACCTCCCCATGGAAGTCGCCTTGATCCCTCATGCGAGTGGGCCCTCCCTTCGATTCCTCACGCAAGGTCACGCCAAATTCCTCGTGGACGTCCTCGCAGGCAGGCCGTCTCCTGTGCCTAGCGCGCGTGTTGGCCTGTCCTAGCTTAATGTGTCGCACACATGTTGTTCCTGAGTGTCACAACAGATTCGTCTCCTCTGCTACCGAAGGACCAAGCTTGATGCTTGTAGATGAACACGAGGGATCCTGGAGCGGTACTTGAAGACCACCACCACAATTTCTGCTCCATGGAGCCTGAGTACACCGACATAGCGCCGAAGTCCACGGTACCTGAAGACCGAACCCGGCGCCACCCCAAGTTCTCCTTCCGGGACGCCAAGATCTACTGCCCGGACGCCATGGCCTTCACGGATCCGATTCCCGAGAACCCGGAACGACAAGCGCTTCAGCACGGATACGCCAAGCACTTCGCCGCGGAACGCCAAGTTCTTCTTCCCGAACGCCAAGATCGACCCGATATGCGGACCCGACAAGATCGTCCCCAACCCGCCAAGTTCGCCTACCCGGACACCGTGCGACAAGATCTACTTCCCGGATCCGAAGACCCCGGTACCCGATCCACTCAAGTTCGCCATCGACGACAAGATCGACATCGACCAGGATCGACTTCCGTTGTCCGAGACCGATCTCGTCGAACCCTGTCAAACCCTGAACCCCTCGGAGCCCAAGTTCGCCGAACCCTAAATGTGATTCCCTATCCGAGACCCTCATTATTTTTTTTTAATATGACATTACCGACTGTCGCATATTAAATTGTTCATCTCGCATGCATATCATAATCATGCCGGATCTTCTGCCGTCGTATTCAATATTGCATACGGTGTTTCTTCTAGTGTTTGCATCTTCGCGGACTAGGCCGATGAGTTGATGCGAGTATCAACAAATTCTCCGGTTATGATCCTTCGGCAGTGTTTCCCAGGCGAGCATATCTTCCCCTTCTACCTATTTTGCATTTATAGTCTTTATTTCCTCATGTTGATCTATTGATATCCGTGTCGCGATGCTTTAGTGTTCCGTGCCAGATATATTCCTTGCAGCCGATATATTGCCTTGGTTACCTCCTATTACCCATTGCTTGTTAAACAGCTGGCCCTGCGAGTCGTAGTTGCTTGCTCAGGTGTTGCCTCGCGTCGTCGATTTTCCATAGTTGTTGGGCGGTTGGCAAATGTTTAACAGTGGCATTGGTCATGATTCTAATTACAGTTAATAATTAATGTTGATCGTAGATTAATGCAGAGGCACCGGTGGGTAATAGACATTATTCGATTCTTAACCACCCACTAGTGTCCCCTAGGACCCGAGTTCTTGACACCTGTTCCGAGATTGAGCGCGCTAACCACAGGTGGGGTGTGTGGGCACCCCCATCGGCTTACTACCTGACTTCAAAGCACTGTACCGGGGGCCACAAGTAGTTTGGGGCTTTATTACTATTCTGTACTTATGCCATGCTTTACTGCTTTATTTAAGATTGTGCGTGGAGCACCTGTACTGTTTAGGATGTGGAATGTTTTCGCGGTATCGACAAGCCCAGTCACACTTTTCGGGTTCCCAGTCGTTTACAGCCATTGACACAAACCCTGGGTCCGTTCCGGAGCCGGCCGACTTTGTGTGCGGGTAGCTTAGTGGGGTGGCCCCCATGTACTTGTTTTGGGTCTGGGAAACGTCATGACTTAGGCCCCACCGACATACCGATGGGTGTATGTTAATTGATCTGGCAAAAAGGGTCGAAGTGCATGTGGATACTTTGGTGCACCCCTGCAGGCTTAAATCTTTTCGAAAAGCCGTGTCCGTGGTTATGTGTATATATATCTGTTCTGTGGGTCCCATCGAGGACTGTTGTGTAATGGTATTACTTCGTTTTCCACCCGCACGAAAGTGCCTGGTGGGCGTCCTTGAATCGTTTCTATGCGGGTTTGGCGGAAAGGGCTAAACTTGCATAGGGCCGATTTGAGGGTGTTACAACTTGGTTGGCCAAGGTTGTGGGCTTCTTGGGGATCTCATCCCACAGATCCGGGTTAGGTGGACCCGGAGTGTAGGGAAGCAACCGAATCAAGTCTTCAGTACCCGTATTCCGGACATAGAAGAAGGTCTAGGCCCACCCTTTGCAGGACTCTAACCCGGTGACCCGAGGAAAGAC
This sequence comes from Avena eriantha, assembly GCA_910589775.1. Lineage (NCBI taxonomy): Eukaryota > Viridiplantae > Streptophyta > Magnoliopsida > Poales > Poaceae > Avena > Avena eriantha. The sequence goes on from OU342745.1 coordinate 197,721,493, forward strand.
GGAAAACCTCCGGGGTGAAATGGAGGCCGCTCCGAATTGAATGAGCCGCTTGTCCTCCGGATCAGCGTGGATGTTGGGAATGACATTGCGATGGAGGCTGAAGAACCGGATCCATAGCTCCTTCGTGGGCCATAGTCCGGCGTAGCCTTCGATCGTAGAAGCAAAGGCAGAGAGAGAGGTGATGGCGTTTGCTGGAAGGTGGTGCGGCTGGAGATGGTACGTACCGAGCCAGTCTCGGAAAAAATCACTCCCCGGCAAGCCGAACCCCGTTGGAAATGGGACAAGAACACGACGAACTCGCCCGGATTGGGTGAGGGGGCCAGTTCGTTAGAAGGAAGGCGAGCGGCGACGCCGGCGGGGATGTGTCTGGTCCGGTAGAGCCAGTCCAGGCCGTCCTGGCAGACCCAGGAGCTGGCCCATGCGCCACGGTCCGCCGCCGCGGCGTCCTCCTCCATCTCTTGTTCAGCAACGATGAGTTCTTCTTCCGTCATCTGGTCCTCGAGGCCCTCGCTGGTGCTAGAGGCAGCGGGGGACAGAGGCCGAGATTGACGAGGACCTGTAGCGAGAAATTTGCGTCGCGGAGGTGCGGCGGCAACGCTGCTATTTGGCAGTGCTGGTGGTGGCGCGGTCGCGAGGAAGACGGAGAAGAATAGCAACGGGCAGAAGGGTGTGGAGGGGGAAAAATCCTAAGGGACGCACCCCTCCGCTATTTAACCACTCCCACCGGGGGTGAGTGGGATCGCGTCCTATGGACCGGCCACACGCAGTGGCCGTGTATCACCCGTCCAGACCAATCAGTGGGGAGCCACACGGAGGACCACTGGGCGGAGAGAATCCAGTGACGCGACGCGCTGATGCGGTAAACAAGGAGGCAGACATGACGTGACCCGCACACAGTGATAACTGACAATTACTGCGGCGGTTACTGTGCAGGCCCTTAAAATAAGACGACATAATGATTACCCTTCACATGGGTTAGCGTATGAGAGAAGGAAGCAAGACCCGGATGGTACTGTGGTAACCCGGCCGGCAAGTAAAAACTTGAAATGTGCGAAGGGAACGTAAATCCATACAATCTGAGGTAAAGAGGTAACTCGGCAATGACGACCGGGGCACGAGATTGAACCTGATGTTGCCTCAGCATCCAAGGCAGCTAAGACCGAACCAGCTTCGGGGACTAATGTTGGGGGGATACCCCCGGGTAGGGTCACGCCGGGGTATAAAGGCCGAGTTAACCAAGGTTCGGCAAGGTCAAAGCGAATGCTGGCCGGGTCACCTCAAGGCGGGCCGAATCATAGAGTAACCCGGACCAGGGGCGTTTGCTTAACTAAGTATCGAACGGCCTAGGAAGTAAGTCGGAAGTGGATGTTTGCCTGTATGCAAGAACAGGGGTGCCCGGGTCAGCTGTGATCCGGGTCATGATTGGCTTCTAGGAGAAGGAAGGAATCTTGCTGGTCAAAAAGAGGGTCCGGTACGCACTGCATGAGCGAAGCGGACAAGAGCGGGACCACCGGGTCGTGGCCGACAGGGGTGACAAAGCCCATGTCGGCTGACGCGGGCGCCGCAGAGGCTCACGTAGCTAAAGCAAGCATGACGCAGGGGAAAAATCACCCCGGTCGGCTTACCCCTTTGGGAGGAGGCATATTCTTAGGAATATGCCTCCACGTATGCCCTAGGCAGGAACCGAGCCACCAATATAAAAGGGGGGCTAGGGCTTCAGTAGGGGGGGTGGTCTCTCTGCTATTCTGTTTTGGGCTAGGGTTTCAGGTGTGATCTGTGGGTGAGAGTAAGAGAGATCCTTCTTCCTCCTCTCGCCAATACAGCTCTAGGAGCACTTGTAACCTTGGAAGAAAATCAATACAAACTTCTGTGTGGAGAATCACTTCACTATCCCTCCCTGGATTCCCCTAGCGTGTATTAGTCCCCACCTTTAGCCTATCAATGGCATCTGTTGTGACACCACCACGACAGTTTATCAAAAGAACACACATGTAATGACACTGGTGGATCCAAGTGGTTTATGAAAAGAACAAACATGCATTTGACTCTAGTGGATCCATGTGGTTTATGAAAAGAACACACATGCAATAACTCTAGTGGGGTTTTAGGAAAAGAACACACATGCAATAACACTGGTGGATCCATGTGGTTTAGTAAAATAACACACATGCAATGACACTAGTGGTGGTTTAGGAAAAGAACACACATGCAATGACTCTAGGTGTCGTTTATAAAAAGAACCCACATGAAATGGCACTGGTGGATCCAAGTGGTTTATGAAAATAACACACATGCAATGACTCTAGTGGTGATTTAGGAATAGAACACACAAGCAATGACTCTAGTGTGGTTTATGAAAAGGACACACATGCAATGACACTGGTGGATCCATGTGGTTTAGAAAAATAACACACATGCAATGACACTAGTGGTGGTTTAGGAAAAGAGCACACATGCAATGACAACGAATACCACTGGTGGATCCATGTGGTATAGGAAAGGAACACACATGCAATGACACTGGTAGTGGTTTATAAAAAGAACACACATGCAAATGAATCGGGTGGATCCATGTGGTTTATGGAAAGAATACACATGCAATTAAACCAGTGGTGGTTTATTAAAAGAACACACATGTAATGAAACTTGTGGATCCATGTGGATTATGAAAAGAACAAACATGCAATGACTCTAATTGTGGTTTATGAAAAGAACACACATGCAATGACTCTATTGGTGGTTTAGGAAAAGAACACGCACGCAATGACACTAGTGGTTGTTTAGGAAAATAACACACATGCAATAACTCTAGGTGTGGATTATGAAAAGAACACACATGCAATGGCACTGGTGGATCCAAGTGGTTTATGAAAAGAACACACACGCAATGACTCTAGTGGTGGTTTAGGAAGAGAACACACATGCAATGACTCTAGTGGTGGTTTATGAAAAGGACACACATGCAATGACACTGGTGGATCCATGTGGTTTAGTAAAATAACAAACATGCAATGACACTAGTGGTGGTTTAGGAAAAGAACAGGCATGCAATGACATCGAATAACACTTATGGATCCATGTGGTATAGGAAAGGAACACACATGCAATGACACTAGCGGTGGTTTATGAAAAGAACACACATGCAAATGACTCGGGTGGATCCATGTGATTATGGAAAGAACACACATGCAATGAATCTAGTGGTGGTTTATGAAAAGAACACACATGTAATGAAACTAGTGGATCCATGCGGATTATGAAAAGACCAAACATGCAATGACTCTAGTTAAGGTTTATGAAAAGAACACACATGCAATGACTCTATTGGTGGTTTAGGACAAGAACACACATGCAATGACACTAGTGGTGGTTTAGGGAAAGAACACACATGCAATAACTCTAGGTGTTGTTTATGAAAAGAACACACATACAATTGCACTGGTGAATCCAAGTGGTTTATGAAAAGAACACACATGCAATGACTCTAGTGGTGGTTTAGGAAAAGAACACACATGCAATGACTCTAGTGGTGGTTTATGAAAAGGACAGACATGCAATGACACTGGTGGACCCATGTGGTTTAGTAAAAATAACTCACATGCAATGACACTAGTGTTGGTTTAGAAAAAGAACACACATGCAAAGACATGCAATGACATTGATGGATCCATGTGGTTTAGGAAAGGAACACACATGCAATGAATCTAGTGGTGGTTTATGAATAGAACAAACATGCAAATGACTCTGGTGGATCCATGTGGTTTATGGAAAGAACAAACATGCAATGAATCTACTGGTGGTTTATGAAAAGAACACACATGTAATGACACTGGTGGATCCAAGTGGTTTATGAAAAGAAGAAACATGCATTTGACTCTAGTGGATCCATGTGGTTTATGAAAAGAACAGACATGCAATGATTCTAGTGGGATTTTAGGAAAAGAACACACATGCAATGACAGTGGTGGATCCATGTGGTTTAGTAAAATAACACACATGCAATGACACTAGTGGTGGTTTAGGAAAAGAACACACATGCAATGACTCTAGGTGTTGTTTATGAAAAGAACCCACTTGAAATGGCACTGGTGGATCCAAGTGGTTTATGAAAAGAACACACATGCAATGACTCTAGTGGTGGTTTAGGAATAGAACACACATGCCATGATTCTAGTGTGGTTTATGAAAAGGACACACATGCAATGACACTGGTGGATCCATGTGGTTTGGTAAAATAACACACATGCAATGACACTAGTGGTGGTTTAGGAAAAGAACACACATGCAATGACATCGAATAACACTGGTGGATCTATGTGGTATAGGAAAGGAACACACATGCAATAACACTGGTGGTGGTTTATGAAAAGAGCACACAAGCAAATGACTCGGGTGGATCCATCTGGTTTATGGAAAGAACACACATGCAATGAATCTAGTGGTGGTTTATTAAAAGAACACACATGTAATGAAACTAGTGGATCCATGTGGATTATGAAAAGAACAAACATGCAATGGCTCTAATTGTGGTTTATGAAAAGAACACACATGCAATGACTCTAGTTGTGGTTTATTATAAGAACACACATGGAATGACTCTATTGGTGGTTTAGGAAAAGAACACACATGCAATGACACTAGTGGTGGTTTAGGAAAAGAACACACATGCAATAACTCTAGGTGTGGTTTATGAAAAGAACACACATGCAATGGCACTGGTGGATCCAAGTGGTTTATGAAAATAACACACATGCAATGACTCTTGTGGTGGTTTAGGAATAGAACACACATGCAATGACTCTAGTGGTGGTTTATGAAAAGGACACACATGCAATGACACTGGTGGATCCATGTGGTTTAGTAAAATAACACAAATGCATTGACACTAGTGGTGGTTTAGGAAAAGCACACACATGCAATGACATCGAATAACGCTGGTGGATCCATGTGGTATAGGAAAGGAACACACATGCAATAACACTAGTGGTGGTTTATGAAAAGAACACACATGCAAATGACTCGGGTGGAAAGAACACACATGCAATGAATCTCGTGGTGGTTTATGAAAAGAACACACATGTAATGAAACTAGTGGATCCATGTGGATTATGAAAAGACCAAACATGCAATGTCTCTAGTTGTGGTTTATGAAAAGAACACACATGCAATGACTCTATTGGTGGTTTAGGACAAGAACACACATGTAATGACACTAGTGGTGGTTTAGGAAAAGAACACACATGCAATGACACTGGTGGATCCATGTGGTTTAGGACAAGAACACACATGCAATGACACTAGTGGTGGTTTAGGAAAAGAACACACATGCAATGACTCTAGGTGTGGTTTATGAAAAGAACCCACATGAAATGGCACTGGTGGATCCAAGTGGTTTATGAAAAGAACACACATGCAATGACTCTAGTGGTGGTTTATGAATAGAACACACATGCAATGACTCTAGTTTGGTTTATGAAAAGGACACACATGCAATTACACTGGTGGATCCATGTGGTTTAGTAAAATAACACACATGCAATGACACTAGTGGTGGTTTAGGAAAAGAAAACACATGCAATGACATCAAATAACACTGGTGGATCCATGTGGTATAGGAAACGAACAGACATGTAGTGACACTGGTGGTGGTTTATGAAAATAACACACATGCAAATGACTCGGGTGGATCCATGTGGTTTATGGAAAGAACACACATGCAATGAATCTAGTGGTGGTTTATTAAAAGAACACACATGTAATGAAACTAGTGGATCCATCTGGATTATGAAAATAATAAACATGCAATGACTCTAATTATGGTTTATGAAAAGAACACACATGCAATGACTCTATTGGTGGTTTAGGAAAAGAATACACACGCAATGACACTAGTGGTGGTTTATCGAAAGAACACACATGCAATAACTCTAGGTGTGGTTTATGAAAAGAACACACATGCAATGGCACTGGTGGATCCAAGTGGTTTATGAAAAGAACACACATGCAATGACTCTAGTGGTGGTTTAGAAATAGAACACACATGCAATGACTCTAGTGGTGGTTTATGAAAAGGACACACATGCAATGACATTGGTGGATCCATGTGCTTTAGTAAAATAACACACATGCAATGACACTAGTGGTGGTTTAGGAAAAGAACACACATACAATGACATCGAATAACACTGGTGGATCCATGTGTTATAGGAAAGGAACACACATGCAATGACACTGGTGGTGGTTTATGAAAAGAACACACATGCAAATGACTCGGGTGGATCCATGTGGTTTATGGAAAGAACACACATACAATGAATCTAGTGGTGGTTTAGGAAAAGAACACACATGTAATGAAACTAGTGGATCCATGTGGATTATGAAAAGACCAAACATGGACTGACTCTAGATGTGGTTTATGAAAAGAACACACATGCAATGACTCTATTGGTGGTTTAGGAAAAGAACACACACGCAATGACACTAGTGGTGGTTTAGAAAAAGAACACACATGCAATAACTCTAGGTGTGGTTGATGAAAAGAACACACATGTAATGGCACTGGTGGATCCAAGTGGTTTATGAAAATAACACACATGCAATGACTCTAGTTGTGGTTTATGAAAAGAACACACATGCAATGACTCTAGTGGTGGTTTATGGAAAGGACACACATGCAATGACACTGGTGGATCCATGTGGTTTAGTAAAATAACAAACATGCAATGACACTAGTGTTGGTTTAGGAAAAGAACACACATGCAAAGACATGCAATGACATTGATGGATCCATGTGGTTTAGGAAAGGAACACACATGCAATGAATCTAGTGGTGGTTTATGAATAGAACAAAAATGCAAATGACTCTGGCGGATCCATGTGGTGTATGGAAAGAACACACATGCAATGAATCTAGTGGTGGTTTATGAAAAGAACACACATGTAATGACACTGGTGGATCCAAGTGGTTTATGAAAAGAACAAACATGCATTTGACTCTAGTGGATCCATGTGGTTTATGAAAAGAACACACATGCAATGACTCTAGTGCGGTTTTAGGAAAAGAACACACATGCAATAACACTGGTGCATCCATGTGGTTTAGTAAAATAACACACATGCAATGACACTAGTGGTGGTTTAGGAAAAGAACACACATGCAATGACTCTAGGTGTCTTTTATGAAAATAACCCACATGAAATGGCACTGGTGGATCCAAGTGGTTTATGAAAATAACACACATGCAATGACTCTAGTGGTGGTTTAGGAATAGAACACACAAGCAATGACTCTAGTGTGGTTTATGAAAAGGACACACATGCAATGACACTGGTGGATCAATGTGGTTTAGAAAAATAACACACATGCAATGAAACTAGTGGTGGTTTAGGAAAAGAGCACACATGCAATGACAACGAATACCACTGGTGGATCCATGTGGTATAGGAAAGGAACACACATGCAATGACACTGGTGGTGGTTTATGAAAAGAGCACACATGCAAATGAATCGGGTGGATCCATGTGGTTTATGGAAAGAACACACATGCAATGAAACCAGTGGTGGTTTATTAAAAGAACACACATGTAATGAAACTTGTGGATCCATGTGGATTATGAAAAGAACAAACATGCAATGACTCTAATTGTGGTTTATGAAAAGAACACACATGCAATGACTCTATTGGTGGTTTAGGAAAAGAACACGCACGCAATGACACTAGTGGTTGTTTAGGAAAATAACACACATGCAATAACTCTAGGTGTGGTTCATGAAAAGAACACACATGCAATGGCACTGGTGGATCCAAGTGGTTATGAAAAGAACACACACGCAATGACTCTAGTGGTGGTTTAGGAAGAGAACACACATGCAATGACTCTAGTGGTGGTTTATGAAAAGGACACACATCCAATGACACTGGTGGATCTAGGTGGTTTAGTAAAATAACACACATGCAATGACACTAGTGGTGGTTTAGGAAAAGAAAACACATGCAATGCCATCGAATAACACTGGTGGATCCATGTGGTATAGGAAAGGAACACACATGAATGACACTGGTGGTGGTTTATGAAAAGAACACACATGCAAATGACTCGGGTGGATGCATGTGGTTTATGGAAATAACACACATGTAATGAAACTTGTGGATCCATGTGGATCATGGAAAGAACAAACATGCAATGACTCTAATTGTGGTTTATGAAAAGAACACACATGCAATGACTCTATTGGTGGTTTAGGAAAAGAACACACGCAATGACACTAGTGGTGGTTTAGGAAAAGAACACACATGCAATGACACCGGTGGATCCATGTGGTTTAGTAAAATAACGCACATGCAATGACACTAGTGGTGGTTTAGGAAAAGAACACACATGCAATGACATCGAATAACACTGGTGGATCCATGTGGTATAGGAAAGGAACACACATGCAATGACACTGGTGGTGGTTTATGAAAAGAACACACGTGCAAATGACTCTCTTGGATCTATGTGGTTTATGGAAAGAACACACATGCAATGAATCTAGTGGTGGTTTATGAAAAGAACACACATGTAAAGAAACTTGTGGATCCATGTGAATTTTGAAAAGATCAAACATGCAATGACTCTAGTTGTGGTTTATTATAAGAACACACATGCAATGACTCTATTGGTGGTTTAGGAAAAGAACACACATGCAATGACACTAGTGGTGGTTTAGGAAAAGAACACACATGCAATAACTCTAGGTGTGGTTTATGAAAAGAACACACATGCAATGGCACTGGTGGATCCAAGTGGTTTATGAAAAGAACACACATGCAATGACTCTAGTGGTGGTTTAGAAAAAGAACACACATGCAATGACCCTAGTGGTGGTTTATGAAAAGGACACACATGCAATGACACTCGTGAATCCATGTGGTTTAGTAAAATAACACACATGCAATGACACTAGTGTTGGTTTAGGAAAAGAACACACATGCAAAGACATGCAATGACATTGATGGATCCATGCGGTTTAGGAAAGGAACACACATGCAATGAATCTAGTGGTGGTTTATGAATAGAACAAACATGCAAATGACTCTGGTGGATCCATGTGGTTTATGGAAAGAACACACATGCAATGAATCTAGTGGTGGTTTATGAAAATAACACACATATAATGACAATGGTGGATCCAAGTGGTTTATGAAAAGAACAGACACGCACTTCACTCTAGGGCATCGATGTGGTTTATGCAAAGAACACACATGCAATGACTCTAGTGGGGTTTTACGAAAATAACACACATGCAATAACACTGGTGGATCCATGTGGTTTAGTAAAATAACAGACATGCAATGACACTAGTGGTGGTTTAGGAAAAGAACACACATGCAATCACTCTAGGTGTGGTTTATGAAAAGAACCCACATGCAATGGCACTGGTGGATCCAAGTGGTTTATGAAAAGAACACACATGCAATGACTCTAGTGGTGGTTTAGGAATAGAACACACAAGCAATGACTCTAGTGGTGGTTTATGAAAAGGAAGAGACAGCCGGAACTATTGCGTTGAGCTCATGCAAAACTTCTTATTGACCTTAGCTGGTTGAGATCCGAGGAATGTGACGTAGGTGTCTTTCTTTGTGGGGGAGTGTTACATCCCCTCCAGCTTGGGATTTGAAGGGTCAGCTTCCTCCATGTCGGAATCTTCCTTGGTCTCTTTATCTTTTTCGGGATTCTTCTTTCCCTTCTTCCGCTTAGCCCTGTAGCCAGCGGTATCATCTTTCTTGATGTCGTCATTAAAACGACATTCGGCGTTTGTGTGAGACGAGCCCCACTGGCATCCAAGTGATGCACACATGGGTTATTGGCAATGTCGGCCAGGAATAGGTTTTGCCAGGTTGCTGGTCTCCTCTACTCTGGACTCTTGATGTTCCATCACCGCGTCCATGGCCACCGTCGTGCCCTCCTCATCCTCTAGACCCGAAAGTAGCAGTGACTACTGTTGTTTCCGTGTTGGTTTTTTCTTCCGAGGTGTTCTTACACTTCTGAGCTTGCTGCTTTGGTTGTTTAGCCGACTGTGGCACAGCTAGGGTGTTCAGTAGTCCCTCTGCGTTGTCGTCAGCATCTGCATATTTGCTCCCTATTTCTATCATCTCTCCCAAGTCGGTAACATTATCACACTTCAAGAGATGACGTAGTAAACCAATTGGGAGTCCTGCAATGAAGGCTTCAATCGCAGTTTGGTCATTTACACCTTCACAGGAGTTCTTGGTGTCGATCATCGTCCAAGATAATCTCAGCAAGTTTCTCCGGCTTTCTAGGTGCAAGGCTGTAGGTATCCTACCATACAGGGCCTCTGGTATGTGCCTTCGAAATTCCGAAAGAACGCGCTTTGCATGTCATACCAGTTGTGGATGGTGTTTTCTGGAAGTTCATTGAGCCATGACCACGCCGTCTTCCGCAACATAAGTGGGAGATATCGGGTTGCGACCAAGCTGTTTCCGCCTTTGGTGATGCAGTAAGCCTGGAAAAATTGCTGGAGCCAAGTATCTGGCCGGGCCACACCATCATAGGCTTGGATGTGTCTTGAGATAGCAAATCCTTCCAGGAAATGTGTTTGTCGAATTCGTGGTCCGAAGCATTTTGGGCCCATGTATATGTTATCATTTTCGTAGCACCGCGCCTCTATGTTGGAATTAATCCGGTGTCTCATGTCACTTTGTGACAGAGATCGCCGTCCTGAGTGACGGCTGTGGCTGCGGTGCCTTGGAGCCGGACTTCGGCTTCTGCCACCACCTCCTCTGCCATGACGCCCTCCATGGCCTCCATGGGAACTATTGTGATGGCTACTTGGTGGAGAAGGTGGATTGTTTCCGGCTGTTCGCCGGTCTCCGTCCGGAGCGTCATTATTCCAGTTTCGGGGAGGATCTTCATTACGACGAGCCCCCTATCGGCTTGACTCAGCACGGTGTCCATCATTCTTTTGTCCGTTACTCCCATCGCGATGGGGCTCAGCTAGACGGCTTGTATGTCTAGGAGGCGGCATTCTTTGACGGTCTTCCTCCCGACGTTTCTCTTTGTCTTCTTCCTTGCGATTGTTCGGCTCTCGCCGGAGAGGATTTTTGGTTATAGTGCAGCAATTGCCTCTTGCTCTGCGGCTGGAGCAATGTTCCGCCAGTCACGTGCAGTTCTGTGATGCTGCATTGAAGATCCGGTTCTTGAGTAGTTGTCTTCCTGACGGTCGAAACGGTGATGTTGTACCGAAACCCGTTGAGGTCTTACGTCATTCCAGGACAGATCCGTGCAACATTGGTCGGATTGAGAGACTAGTTTTCCGCTTCCGGACTTCGCGACCTTCTGTTGCTCCAGACCCTTGGTGAGTAGCTTGATGCCCAATCGAACCTATTCCAGGCCTGGATTATTTGCTAGGATACCTCGAGCTGCGACGGTGTTTTGTACCTGTGTTGGATACACCAGATCTCCTTTGCTATCAAGCCGAGGCATCCCTAGGTCTCCTTCAAAGAGAACCTTGTGAATTTTTGGAAATTGATTGTCACGTGTGTGTTGTTTCCGGGTTTTCTGATGCTGCAGAGAGATATACTTCTCCACAGTAGCTATGCACCTTTTCTCTTCCTCGATGTTGTTGGCTTCATCCAGGAGTACTTGGTGGCGCGCTTCTAGGGCCTAGGCCCTTTCCTCCAGCTCTTCTGTAGTAAGCTCTACAGCAGTAGGGATAGGTGTAGTTAATGCAGCATCGATGAGTTTACGCGCACCTGTAGTGATCACGTGTCCATCCACCGAGGCTTATTTTTGCTAGTCTAGGATTAGTGCTCCGTCCGAGTCTTCTTCATAATCCTCAATAATTACGTCCTCCGCCGGTGGGTATTTTGCCAGGGTCTTGTTCTTCTTGTTCTTCTTCTTTACCTTCTTGGCAACGCCGGTAGCAAAGACGACTTTGGGTCCATTTCTCAGAGTCAAGCTCTGATCGGTACTTTCGGACATCTGGATGTCAGGATTATCTCCGAGATCCATACCATCATGTGCTTTGGGAGAGTTTTCTCCGGATCCTTCATCCATGGCTTCTCCTTCTGCTGCAGCTGTGGAGTTAAACTCCTCTTCATATTCTGCGGAGAACTTCCGGAAATTTGCCGACGTCATGGAGTCATCCGAAGATGCCGGTAAGTCGACGTTTGTTCCGATCGCCTCCAGCACCGAGTCTTTGTTGTCTCCAGCATCATCTGAGCCGGATCCGGAGCCAACATATCCGACAAAGTGTGACGTGTGCCTCCTGAGATAGTTGCGGCTTTCTTTGTCGGCTTCCTCGAAACGCCTAATGGTCTCGAGAATTTCATCCATGCTTGCGTCTTTCATTATCATGCTCCTCAACATATATCTCAGGAAGGGTTTATCTGTTCTGGTATTATCAGAGCCGGAATCAGAGTTGTTTTCTTGCTCTTCCTGGATTTCGACATCCGCAGGTAGATCGATCTGGGATTAGGCCTCGCTAGGGATATCCACTCCAAATTCGACTTGCACTGCAAGATCTGCTTCAGGTTCGGCTTTCTCCACTATCTCCGCAACGGGTGCGGGTTGGGTGGGATTAGGGTTTTCTGAGATCCGGAACTCTACCGCCTCCACGGACAAAGGGGACCCAGAAATTTCTTCTGCCTCTATCATCACAGCTGGGGTGGGAGGGATAGGTTCAGCGAAGCCCATGTAAACATCGATCTCGCCAAAAGACATGATGGTGTACGAAGTCACAGCCTCCCTAGCCGGAATGTAGGTCTCGTCGAGAACGATGAGAGGTACGTCCCTGGCGTAGAGGATGCGACTGACGGCGATGGTCTCGCTGATTCCGATTCTTGTAGATTCCGCTCGGAACGCAGATCCGAAGCTCACTAGCCCCACGGTGGGCGCCAACTGTCGTCGGATTGATGACAAGTACGCCGTGAGGGGGTCCTCGAGGCGTGTGGAAGAGAGGGGTGTGAGACGTGTTGGGTTCGCAGCATAGAAAACAAAAATTTCCTACGATGGGAACTATACGCCAAGATCTATCTACTAGATACAAGCAACGGGTGGATATACATCCATAGAGAACTTACCCTCAAAGACAACAAAGCTTTGTTAATGAGTTGGAACTCATGGATGATGTAGTCGTACACTTGCCGATCTCAAGATCGTGATGAAGTCTAGCAGGTCCGGCTCCAGCACGTCCATCAGATCCAGCTCCAGCAAGTCCAGCACCGCAAAGCAGCGGTGCATCCGTGATCGCACACACCTCTGGTACCCCGACAACCTCCCTCCCTCGCTCTAGCAAAGCAGCGGAAGCAGCAACTCCTTTCTAGATAAAGCCACGGGAACATGTATCTCGCTAATCCGAGACCATGGGGGAAAATACTAGAGGGGGAGAGAGATCCTTCACGAGGAGGTGTGAGTGTGAAGGTGTGAGAGGGGGGGGATTTTATAGGAGGAGGGAGGGTACCCCTCCCCATGGATGGCGCCCCAAGGGGTGACCCCTCAACTCCTCATTCATGTGGTGGTAACTCCCTCCACATAAATTTGCCCCTTCACATTCTCTTTTAAAGTCTCCACTTTAAATGCATTAAATTTCTCCAGATTTAATGCTCCCTCTCATTTAATAAAACTATTTTATTAATTTTATTCAGAATTTTGTTAATTACTTTAATTAACAAATATTCACATGAAACCCCTGCAAAATTTCAATATTACATGCAGAACCAATTTCAGCAATTTCACCTGAAATGGTTTCAGTATCTATTGAAATAATTCAGGCGCTTTCTTAAATCTTTATCTGAAAAATATTGCTCCTAAATGGTGTCGGTATCCCTTAAGTGTGTCACCCTACGGTTCACGAATAATGCAGAAATGATCGAGACCCCTCTCCGATCAATAATCAGTAGTGGGACCTGGAGATCCGTACTGACTCCCACATATTCAACGATGACCCTTGTGATCGTGTGAACCTTTAGCGTCGTAACTAAATCCCTTTGTCTCGCGATATATTACATGTCCGAGATTCGATCATTGGCATCCAAATACCTAGTTTGATCTCGTTACCGACATGCACTCTTTCTCGTTCCCGTGATATAACATTCTAGTGATCACATCACTTGCTTGCAAGCTATCTTAATATGATATCACCGAGAGGGCCCAGAGTATATTTATCCGTCATCAGGATGAACAAATCCCACTCTTGATCCATGAGGCTCAACATAACACCTTCGTAGAACTGAACCCACCTTTATAGTCACCCTGTTACGGTGTGACGTTTGATGTTATCAACATACTCTTCCAGTGTTAGCAATTAACATGATCTCATGGTCTAAGGACTAAGATTACTTCGTATGATGTTATAGTAATATAAACATAATGACTCTGATCGTAATGCTATACTTCGGATGAATGTTCATCACATCATTCCACCAATGTTGTGACCTCGTTATTAATGACATCCAATGTCCATGATTAGGAAACCTTGATCATCTTGTTAATCAACGAGCTAGTTTATAAGAGAGGCATAACTAAGAACTTTTCTTTTGTTTATTAAACACACATGTATTAATGTTTCCAAATTAATACAATAATAGCATGCAAAATAAACATTTATCATAAACAAGGAATAAGATAATAACCACTTTATTATTGCCTCTCGGGCATATTCCCTTCAGTCTCCCACTTGCACTAGAGTCAATAATCTAGTTTGAAAAACTTTGCATGTTGAACACCTATGGCTTTCTAGTGTTCCATATACGCGATTTCTAGTGGTTAACATAATATCCGGCTCTGACAGTTTCAGGTCTGTGTGTATTTGCATGTCTTTGCATCTCTACGCATCACTCATTCTCAAATGAGATGGCATTGTATAAATTTGGTCCTTTGGTGAGAGCTTTAGTTAGTTCAGGTTAAAATATGTTGATATTATTGTCATACAATATATCTTCATAGTATTAGCCCACTTTGAACCACACCTAGTTTGATAAAAAACTACTTAACACAAATGCCCTCCTTTGCTGCTACTATAGCAGTCATATACTTAGCCTTTTGTTGTAGTATCCGTCAGAATGTCTCATCTTTGGAACTCATCCAAATCCATCATGGAACATCCTTTCCATTACATTATGCCACCCATAGTCTAAATTGAGATAAATTTAATTTGTATGTTGTGACAAAACTAGTATCAATGTAGCACTTTACAATGAACTACCTTTAACTATTTGCCACTTATACATGATATATTCTTAGTTCTTCCAAAGCTCATAAGAATATCTTTACTATCGTCAATGATCATCTTATGAATCATTCTGGTATGTGCTCATAACATTTAGAGCATAGGACATATCTAGATATATACATATCACGGTATAATCGATCAAAATCTTCATGTGATTTTACTCACCAAGTGTTGAAACACTTGAATCTTGATACAATCCTTTCCATGCAGCAAGAACCTTTCTTGTTGTTTCCATATTGAACCCTTTCAATATCTCATATATGTACGTCTAGCATAACCATATTAGCGCCTCAATCTATCCATATAGACATTGATCTCAAATATTCTGGTTTTGCCCAAGTCTTTCATTGAAATCCTATTTTAATAAAATTCTTAACTTGTGTCAATAAAAGATACATCATTTACAATCAACAATATGTACTCTACATAATGTATTGGAAATTTGTCTCAGTGCTCCCACTTAATTTCTTGCAAATGCAAGCATCTTCATCATCTCCTATGAAATTAAACTCCTTTAACATTTTCATCATGGTGAAGATTCCAACTCCGCTGTGCTCACTTGAACTATTGAAGTTTGCATGCCCTTTTAGCACCCTTTGAATTAACAAAACCCTTCGGACCGTGTCATGTACACGTCCTAGGTAACCATTCTATTAGAAGAATCTTGTTTTGTTTATTCAACTACCATATACCAAATTATATGTAGTGGTTGCTACATTAATCCATCAAGACTAAATATCGCTATGAAAGATCAAATCTTGTCATAGTCAACTCCTTGAACATTGCCGTAAACTTCTTTCCGACATGTCGACTATTTCATAGATGTTAAACATCCATGTCTATTTCTTTATAGATCCAAACACTACCGATAGGCTTCATGCCTTTCCGGCGTGTCTTCCAAGTTCAGAAACTTGATTTCTCGTGTATGGATACTATCATGGATTCTATGACTTCTAGTCATTTTATGGAGTCAGGGCCCACATCGCTTCTTTGCATGTAGTCGGTTCATCATTGTCAAAACAATAACGACTTGCTTATCAAATCACACTATTTGATTCTTACCGACCCACACGGTTCAATAGGAACTCTAATCTCCGAGATCACAACATTTCTAATCAAGGGAGCCATGAGCATTGTGGCCGCCACCAGGACACTTCCGGTGCTCCACTACTGAGCACATATAGCTGACGTTCAACAACCTTATCAAAGTTCTATTGTCCTCCCACTTAACTTTTCATGAAAAATTCCTTCTCAAGAAACTTGACGTTCCAAGCAACAAACTCTTTTGGCCTTGGTGTTTTGGAGAAATTCCCAACAAATTATTTGGGATAACCTACAAAGACGTGCATATCCGACTTTGGTTGTAAACATTTACTTATGCATAGCATACCAAAATTTAAGAAAAGACAATATGGGTTTTATCCCAAACCATAACTCATATGGTGTCATTTCAACCTATCACGATGGTGCTCTTTTCAGGTAAAAGCGGTAGTCTCTAAAGCTTCAATCCTTAAAACACAATGGCAGTTTTATAAATGACACCTTTGATCTTACCATGTCAAACATGGTTTGATTTCATCTCTCGAATATGCCATACTCCTATGGTTTACGGGAAACACAAATCATGGAACAATTCCTCAAATCTTAAGTGTTTTGCTAAACATGTAACTCAAATATCTTCCTTTAGACCAAATCATAAACTCTTTTATTTTCTTGTTACAATGATTTTTTAGTTCATCTTGAAAGTCTTTGAACAATTTTCAAATGTTTCATACTTCTTCCTTATTAAGTAAATATATAGATATATTCACTCAAATTTGTAGAGAAAGCATATGAAGCAAAAAGATCCATCGCATATGGCTACACATAATGGACTATGCACATCAGCATGCACAATTTGCAATAAGCTAGTCATCCGTCCTCTTTGGCCTATGAACGGAGTTTCAATTATCTCGAGGAAAGTCTCACAAGCGTCAATTGATCAAATCAAAGACTCCAAAAATCCATCAACATGGATTTTGTTCTTGTTTTATTTCCAATTTAATTCAAACAGCGATGTCACTTCATAAGTGATTTTTTCAATCATTTGTGTTGCGACAATTTTTAGCAATAGTGTTTATGGATGTGATTTCTCCCACTAGACTTGTAAAAGTTCATCCATCCTTTATGGAATACGGTAATTATTTGAACAACCATTGTTCTCGTAATACAGAACAAAAACAATTATTAAAACAAATCTTGAAGGCTAGGTTTGACAACAACGAAAATCACAATAAACTTTATTTGTTTTCGATGAACATCATCACTTATTCTCTGCTAGTTACTTAAGTCGTGCAGTTCATGAATTGTGTTGTTCTGTATGATACTTCACACAACCAATTAGGTATCCAATACCGGTATCCAATACCTAAGAACCCATTTTTAACAAGCAAGGAATACAGCCATAACATGTATATCTTCTATATACCTAAGTTGGACATCTCCAACCTTTTATTTTTTGCCAAATATTTTATAGATTCTCTTTTAGCAATTCCTTTTCTTTTAAAAGAATCTATCAACATCAATAGTGGTGTCATTCACATGACACATAGTACAAAGCTTGTATATAGTCAAATACTAATACCTTTGGACTTGCACTTTGAAGTGGATCACCATCATCAAATGTTTGGCATTCTTTCAAAAATCCATTCTTTAGTAATCTTTTAGTGTATAGTAAACATTTTACTTACATTTCTATTCATCCTTATCATGACAACTTCATGATGAAGCTACTATAGCCTATAAGGAAGAATGATGAGTATAATTTTAGTTCCCGAACCTTTTGGGAGATTCAGATGCCTAGCATCTCCATCCTTCACAAATTCTCATACAATATGAGAACATGTATTTTGCTAAATTATACTCTATCATAATGCAACCAAAAACATTGTTTCAGATATAAAATATCTGCACACATGATGGTTTCTTGAAACAATTTTCAGCTCCTAGATAATCTTGATATTAAACAACTTTTGAATATCAATAATTATGGAGGCAAACATGATACTTTAGATACTAACATTGGAATTCTTAGTCTTGATTTAATACTACTTATTAAACTTCATGGAGTAAATAGAGTTTGCTGAAAGTTTGCAATAGGACTTATAAACTTTTAATTGACATTCAAAAACAATACGATACCAGTTCAAAAGTAAATATCCAGAATTCTATAGTTCTATTATCTCAATTAAAACTAAGCATAAGGTAGTGAACAGATGCCAATGACTACAAAAAATTATGCAAATTCACTTTGATTTAGTTTATGACAAATTGAGTTTGACTAATCCAAATTAGAAATGAACTCCCACTCAAAAACGCCATCCCTCATGCCTTTTGGTGATTACATGAACCAAATCCACTACACCAAGTCTGATCATCACGTGAGTCGGTGTAGCTTCAAAGGCGAGCATCTATATGGGCATCATATAACTATATGACTCATGCTTAACCTTTCGGTCCGTGTCCGAGGCCATGTCTGTACATGCTAGGCTCGTCAAGTAAGAACCTTAGTACCCGCGTGTGTAAAACTATCTTACACCCGTTGTATGAAAGCGTGGAGTCGAGTCACACCCGATCATCCGTGATGTCTCGAAACACGATCCATAGAACGGTGCATACTGAAGGAAGAACAATTTTATCTTGATATCTAAATGAGGGATCATCTTACAATGCTACCAAATGCGCTAAACTAGCAGTATAAGATGCAACCATCTAGTGTGTAAGTGAGATGATGTCTTGACTGACTTGCCACTGTCATTTTGGGGTTATGCACTGGAAACCGCTGCATTCACTTTAAATCGGGCACCATCTAAATCCGTTTGAAGTGACACCATATGAAT
>OU342745.1:197741605-197775322 GCA_910589775.1 Avena eriantha
TGGTTGGCCAAGGTTGTGGGCTTCTTGGGGATCTCATCCCACAGATCCGGGTTAGGTGGACCCGGAGTGTAGGGAAGCAACCGAATCAAGTCTTCAGTACCCGTATCGGACATAGAAGAAGGTCTAGGCCACCCTTTGCAGGACTCTAACCCGGTGACCCGAGGAAAGACGGAAAACCTCCGGGGTGAAATGGAGGCCGCTCCGAATTGAGTGAGCCGCTTGTCCTCCGGATCAGCAGGATGTTGGGAATGACATGCGATGGAGGCTGAAGAAACCGGATCCATAGCTCCTTCGTGGGGCCATAGTCCGGCGTAGCCTTCGATCGTAGAAGCAAGGCAGAGAGAGAGGTGTGATGGCGTTTGCTGGAAGGTGGTTCGGCTGGAGAGATGGTACGTATCGAGCCAGTCTCGGAAAAAATCACTCCCCGGCAAGCCGAACCCCGTTGGAAATGGACAAGAACACGACGAACTCGCCCGGATTGGGTGAGGGGGCCAGTTCGTTAGAAGGAAGGCGAGTGCGGGCGACGCCGGCGGGGATGTGTCTGGTCCGGGGTAGAGCCAGTCCAGGCCGTCCTGGCAGACCAGGAGCTGGCCCATGCGCCCCCGGTCCGCCGCCGCGGCGTCCTCCTCCATCTATTGTTCAGCAACGATGAGTTCTTCTTCCGTCATCTGGTCCTCGAGGCCCTCGCTGGTGCTAGAGGCGGCGGGGGACAGAGGCCGAGATTGACGAGGACCTGTTGCGAGAAATTTGCGTCGCGGAGGTGCGGCGGCAACATTGCTATTTGGCAGTGCTGGTGGCGGCGCGGTCGCGAGGAGACGGAGAAGAATAGCAACGGGCAGAAGGGGTGGAGGGGGAAAAATCCTAAGGGACGCACCCCTCCGCTATTTAACCACCCACCGGGGGTGAGTGGGATCGCGTCCTATGGACCGGCCACACGCAGTGGCCGTGTATCACCCGTCTAGACCAATCAGTG
Organism: Avena eriantha; assembly: GCA_910589775.1. NCBI lineage: Eukaryota > Viridiplantae > Streptophyta > Magnoliopsida > Poales > Poaceae > Avena > Avena eriantha. Next base: position 197,742,579 of record OU342745.1, read on the forward strand.
GGAGCCACACGGAGGACCACTGGGCGGAGAGAATCCAGTGACGCGACGCGCTGATGATGCGGTAAACAAGGAGGCAGGCATGACGTGACCGCACACAGTGATAACTGACAATTACTGCGGCGGTTACTGTGCAGGCCCTTAAAATAAGACGACATAATGATTACCCTTCACATGGGTTAGCGTATGAGAGAAGAGAAGCAGAGACCCGGATTACTGTGGTAACCCGGCCGGCAAGTAAAAACTTGAAATGTGCGAAGGGAACGTAAATCCATACAATCTGAGGTAAAGAGGTAACTCGGCAATGATGACCCTGGGCACGAGATTGAACCTGATGTTGCCTCAGCATCCAAGGCAGCTAAGACCGAACCAGCTTCGGGGACTAATGTTGGGGGAATACCCCCGGGTAGGGTCACGCCGGGGTATAAAGGCCGAGTTAACCAAGGTTCGGCAAGTCAAAGCGAATGCTGGCCAGGTCACTCAAGGCGGGCCGAATCACAGAGTAACCCGGACCAGGGGCGTTTGCTTAACTAAGTATCGAACGGCCTAGGAAGTAAGTCGGAAGTGGATGTTTGCGTGTATGCAAGAACAGGGGTGCCCGGGTCAGCTGTGATCCGGGTCATGATGGCTTCTAGGAGAAGGAGGAATCTTGCTGGTCAAAAAGAGGGTCCGGTACACACTGCATGAGCGAAGCGGACAAGAGCGGGACCACCGGGTCGTGGCCGACAGGGGTGACAAAGCCCATGTCGGCTGACGCGGGCGCCGCAGAGGCTCACGTAGCTAAAGCAAGCATGACGCAGGGGAAAAAAGCACCCCGGTCGGCTTACCCCTTTGGGAGGAGGCATATCTTAGGAATATGCCTCCACGTATGCCCTAGGCAGGAACCGAGCCACCAATATAAAAGGGGGGCTAGGGCTTCAGTAGGGGGGGTGGTCTCTCTGCTATTCTGTTTTGGGCTAGGGTTTCAGGTGTGATCTGTGGGTGAGAGTAAGAGAGCTCCTTCTTCCTCCTCTCGCCAATACAGCTCTAGGAGCACTTGTAACCTGGAAGAAGAAAATCAATACAAACTTCTGTGTGGAGAAATCACTTCACTATCCCTCCCTGGATTCCCCTAGCGTGTATTAGTCCCCACCTTTAGCCTATCAATGGCATCTGTTGTGACACCACCACGACAGTTTATGAAAGAAGAACACAATGTAATGACACTGGTGGATCCAAGTGGTTTATGAAAAGAACAAACATGCATTTGACTCTAGTGGATCCATGTGGTTTATGAAAAGAATACACATGCAATAACTCTAGTGGGGTTTTAGGAAAGAACACACATGCAATAACACTGGTGGATCCATGTGGTTTAGTAAAATAACACACATGCAATGACACTAGTGGTGGTTTACGAAAAGAACACCACATGCAATGACTCAGGTGTCGTTTATAAAAAGAACCCACATGAAATGGCACTGGTGGATCCAAGTGGTTTATGAAAATAACACACATGCAATGACTCTAGTGGTGATTTAGGAATAGAACACACAAGCAATGACTCTAGTGTGGTTTATGAAAAGGACACACATGCAATGACACTGGTGGATCCATGTGGTTTAGAAAAATAACACACATGCAATGACACTAGTGGTGGTTTAGGAAAGAGCACACATGCAATGACAACGAATACCACTGGTGGATCCATGTGGTTTAGGAAAGGAACACACATGCAATGACACTGGTGGTGGTTTATGAAAAGAACACACATGCAAATGAATCGGGTGGATCCATGTGGTTTATGGAAAGAACACACATGCAATTAAATCAGTGGTGTTTTATTAAAAGAACACACATGTAATGAAACTTGTGGATCCATGTGGATTATGAAAAGAACAAACATGCAATGACTCTAATTGTGGTTTATGAAAAGAACACACATGCAATGACTCTATTGGTGGTTTAGGAAAAGAACACGCACGCAATGACACTAGTGGTGTTTAGGAAAATAACACACATGCAATAACTCTAGGTGTGGATTATGAAAAGAACACACATGCAATGGCACTGGTGGATCCAAGTGGTTTATGAAAAGAACACACACGCAATGACTCTAGTGGTGGTTTAGGAAGAGAACACACAAGCAATGACTCTAGTGGTGGTTTATGAAAAGGACACACATGCAATGACACTGGTGGATCCATGTGGTTTAGTAAAATAACAAACATGCAATGACACTAGTGGTGGTTTAGGAAAAGAACACGCATGCAATGACATCGAATAACACTGGTGATCCATGTTATAGGAAAGGAACACACATGCAATGACACTAGTGGTGGTTTATGAAAAGAACACACATGCAAATGACTCGGGTGGATCCTGTGATTATGGAGAAACACCCATGCAATGAATATCTAGTGGTGGTTTATGAAAACAACACACATGTAATGAAAACTAGTGGATCATGCGGATTATGAAAAGACCAAACATGCAATGACTCTAGTTAAGGTTTATGAAAAGAATACACATGCAATGACTCTATTGGTAGGTTAGGACAAGAACACACATGCAATGACACTAGTGGTGGTTTAGGGAAAGAACACACATGCAATAAATCTAGGTGTTGTTTATGAAAGAACACACATACAATTGCACTGGTGAATCCAAGTGGTTTATGAAAAACCACACATGCAATGACTCTAGTGGTGGTTTAGGAAAAGAACACACATGCAATGACACTCTAGTGGCGTTTATGAAATGCGAACATGGTGCAGGTTTATGAAAAGGACACAACATGCAATGACATGGTGGACCATGTGGTTTAGTAAAATAACTCACATGCAATGACACTAGTGTTGGTTTAGGAAAAGAACACACATGCAAAGACATGCAATGACATTGATAGATCCATGTGGTTAGGAAAGGAACACACATGCAATGAATCTAGTGGTGGTTTATGAATAGAACAAACATGCAAATGACTCTGGTGGATCCATGTGGTTTATGGAAAGAACACACATGCAATGAATCTACTGGTGGTTTATGAAAAGAACACACATGTAATTGACGCTGTGGATCCAAGTGGTTTATGAAAAGAAGAAACATGCATTTGACTCTAGTGGATCCATGTGGTTTATGAAAAGAACAGACATGCAATGATTCTAGTGGGATTTTAGGAAAAGAACACACATGCAATGACAGTGGTGGATCCATGGGTTAGTAAAATAACACACATGCAATGACACTGGTGGTGGTTTAGGAAAAGAACACACATGCAATGACTCTAGGTGTTGGTTTATGAAAGAACCCACTTGAAATGGCACGGTGGATCCAAGTGGTTTACTGAAAAGAACACACATGCAATGACTCTAGTGGTGGTTTAGGAATAGAACACACATGCCATGATTCTAGTGGTTTATGAAAAGGACACACATGCAATGACATTGGTGGATCCATGTGGTTTGGTAAAATAACACACATGCAATGACACTAGTGGTGGTTTAGGAAAAGAAACACACATGCAATGACATCGAATAACACTGGTGGATCCATATGGTTATAGGAAAGGAACACACATGCAATACACTGGTGGTGGTTTATGAAAAGAGCACACAAGCAAATGACTCGGGTGGATCCATCTGGTTTATGGAAAGAACACACATGCAATGAATCTAGTGGTGGTTTATTAAAAGAACACACATGTAATGACATAGTGGATCCATGTGGATTATGAAAAGAAACAACATGCAATGACTCTAATGTGGTTTATGAAAGAACACACATGCAATGACTCTATTGGTGGTTTAGGAAAAGAACACACATGCAATGACATAGTGGTGGTTAGGAAAAGAACACACATGCATAACTCTAGGTGTGGTTTATGAAAAGAACACACATGCAATGGCACTGGTGGATCCAAGTGGTTTATGAAAATACACACATGCAATGACTTAGTGTGGTTTAGGAATAGAACACAATGCAATGACTCTAGTGGGTTTATGAAAAGGACACACATGCAATGACACTGGTGGATCCATGTGGTTTAGTAAAATAACACAATGCAATGACACTAGTGGTGGTTTAGGAAAAGAACACACATGCAATGACATCGAATAACACTTGTGGATCCATGTGGTATAGGAAAGGAACACACATGCAATGACACTAGTGGTGGTTTATGAAAAGAACACACATGCAAATGACTCGGGTGGGAAAGAACACATGCAATGAATCTAGTGGTGGTTTATGAAAAGAACACACATGTAATGAAACTAGTGGATCCATGTGAATTATGAAAAGACCAAAATGCAATGACTCTAGTTGTGGTTTATGAAAATAACACACATGCAATGACTCTATTGGTGGTTTAGGACAAGAACACACATGCAATGACACTAGTGGTGGTTAGGAAAAGAACACACATGCAATAACTCTAGGTGTGGTTTATGAAAAGAACACACATACAATGGCACGTGGATCAAGTGGTTTATCAAAAGAACACACATGCAATGACTCTAGTGGTGGTTTAGGAAAAGAACACACATGCATGCTGTAGTTGTGGTTTATGAAAAGGACACACATGCAATGACACTAGTGGACTCATGTGGTTTAGTAAAATAACACAGATGCAATGACACTAGTGTGGTTTAGGAAAAGACACACAAGCAAAGACATGCAATGACATTGATGGATCCATGTGGTTTAGAAAGGAACACACATGCAATAAATCTAGTGGTGGTTTATCAAGAACAAACATGCAAATGACTCTGGTGGATCCATGTGGTTAGGAAGAACACACATGCAATGAATCTAGTGGTGGTTATGAAAAGAAACACATGTAATCACACTGTGGATTCAAGTGGTTTATGAAAAGACAAACATGCATTGACTTAGTGGATGCATGTGTTTGTGAAAAGAACAACATGCAAGGACTCTAGTGGGGTTTTAGGAAAAGAACACACATGCAATGACACTGGTGGATCCATGTGGTTTAGGACAAGAACACACATGCAATGACACTAGTGGTGGTTAGGAAAAGAACACACATGCAATGACTCTAGGTGTGGTTTATGAAAAGAACCCACATGAAATGGCACTGGTGGATCCAAGTGGTTTATGAAAAGAACACACATGCAATGACTCTAGTGGTGGTTTATGAATAGAACACACATGCAATGACTCTAGTTTGGTTATGAAAAGGACACACATGCAATTACACTGGTGGATCCATGTGGTTTAGTAAAATAACACACATGCAATGACACTAGTGGTGGTTTAGGAAAAGAAAACACATGCAATGACATCAGATAACACTGGTGGATCCATGTGGTATAGGAAACGAACACACATGTAGTGACACTGGTGGTGGTTTATGAAAAAACACACATGCAAATGACTCGGGTGGATCCATGTGGTTTATGGAAAGAACACACATGCAATGAATCTAGTCGTGGTTTATTAAAAGAACACACATGTAATGAAACTAGTGGATCCATCTGGATTATGAAAATAACAAACATGCAATGACTCTAATTGTGGTTTATGAAAAGAACACACATGCAATGGACTCTATTGGTGGTTAGGAAAGAATACACACGCAATGACCACTAGTGGTGGTTTAGCGAAAGAACACAGAGCAATAACTCTAGGTGTGGTTTATGAAAAGAACACACATGCAATGGCACTGGTGGATCCAAGTGGTTTATAAAAAGAAACACACATGATATGACTCTAGTGGTGGTTTAGAAATAGAAAACACATGGCAATGACTCTAGTGGTGGTTTATGAAAAGGACACACATGCAATGACATTGGGTGGATCCATGTGCTTTAGTAAAATAACACACAGCAATGACACTAGTGGTGGTTTAGGAAAAGAACACACATACAATGACATCGAATAACACTGTGGATCCAGTGTTATAGGAAAGGAACACACATGCAATGACACTGGTGGTGGTTTATGAAAAGAACACACATGCAATGACTCGGTGGATCCATGTGATTATGGAAAGAAACACACATACAATGAATCTAGTGGTGTTTAGGAAAAGAACACACATGTAATGAAACTAGTGGATCCATGTGGATTATGAAAAGACCAAACAGGAATGACTCTAGATGTGGTTTATGAAAAGAACACACATGCAATGACTCTATTGGTGGTTTAGGAAAAGAACACACACGCAATGACACTAGTGGTGGTTTAGAAAAAGAACACACATGCAATAACTCTAGGTGTGGTTGATGAAAAGACACACATGCAATGGCACTGGTGGATCCAAGTGGTTTATGAAAATAACACACATGCAATGACTCTAGTTGTGGTTTACGAAAAGAACACACATGCAATGACTCTAGTGGTGGTTTATGAAAAGGACACGCATGCAATGACACTGGTGGATCCATGTGGTTTAGTAAAATAACAAACATGCAATGACACTAGTGTTGGTTTAGGAAAAGAACACACATGCAAAGACATGCAATGACATTGATGGATCCATGTGGTTTAGGAAAGGAACACACATGCAATGAATCTAGTGGTGGTTTATGAATAGAACAAAAATGCAAATGACTCTGGCGGATCCATGTGGTTATGGAAAGAACACACATGCAATGAATCTAGTGGTGGTTTTATGAAAACAACACACATGTAATGACACTGGTGGATCCAAGTGGTTTATGAAAAGAACAAACATGCATTTGACTCTAGTGGATCCATGTGGTTTATGAAAAGAACACACATGCGATGACTCTAGTGCGGTTTTAGGAAAAGAAACACACATGCAATAACACTGGTGGATCCATGTGGTTTAGTAAAATAACACACATGCAATGACACTAGTGGTGGTTTAGGAAAAGAACACACATGCAATGACTCTAGGTGTCGTTTATGAAAAGAACCCACATGAAATGGCACTGGTGGATCCAAGTGGTTTATGAAAATAACACACATGCAATGACTCTAGTGGTGGTTTAGGAATAGAACACACAAGCAATGACTCTAGTGTGGTTTATGAAAAGGACACACATGCAATGACACTGGTGGATCAATGTGGTTTAGAAAAATAACACACATGCAATGACACTAGTGGTGGTTTAGGAAAAGAGGACACATGCAATGACAACGAATACCACTGGTGGATCCATGTGGTATAGGAAAGGAACACACATGCAATGACACTGGTGGTGGTTTATGAAAAAGAACACACATGCAAATGAATCGGGTGGATCCATGTGGTTTATGGAAAGAACACACATGCAATGAAACCAGTAGTGGTTTATTAAAAGAACACACATGTAATGAAACTTGTGGATCCATGTGGATTATGAAAAGAACAAACATGCAATGACTCTAATTCTGGTTTATGAAAAGAACACACATGCAATGACTCTATTGGTGGTTTAGGAAAAGAACACGCACGCAATGACACTAGTGGTTGTTTAGGAAAATAACACACATGCAATAACTCTAGGTGTGGATTATGAAAATAACACACATGCAATGGCACTGGTGGATCCAAGTGGTTTATGAAAAGAACACACACGCAATGACTCTAGTGGTGGTTTAGGAAGAGAACACACATGCAATGACTCTAGTGGTGGTTTATGAAAAGGACACACATCCAATGACACTGGTGGATCTAGGTGGTTTAGTAAAATAACACACATGCAATGACACTAGTGGTGGTTTAGGAAAAGAAAACACATGCAATGCCATCGAATAACACTGGTGGATCCATGTGGTATAGGAAAGGAACACACATGAATGACACTGGTGGTGGTTTATGAAAAGAACACACATGCAAATGACTCGGGTGGATGCATGTGGTTTATGGAAAGAACACACATGTAATGAAACTTGTGGATCCATGTGGATCATGGAAAGAACAAACATGCAATGACTCTAATTGTGGTTTATGAAAAGAACACACATGCAATGACTCTATTGGTGGTTTAGGAAAAGAACACACGCAATGACACTAGTGGTGGTTTATGAAAAGGACAGACATGCAATGACACTGGTGGATCCATGTGGTATAGGAAAGGAACACACATGCAATGACACTGGTGGATCCATGTGGTATAGGAAAGGAACACACATGCAATGACACTGGTGGTGGTTTATGAAAAGAAAACACGTGCAAATGACTCTCGTGGATCTATGTGGTTTATGGAAAGAACACACATGCAATGAATCTAGTGGTGGTTTATGAAAAGAACACACATGTAATGAAACTTGTGGATCCATGTGAATTTTGAAAAGATCAAACATGCAATGACTCTAGTAGTGGTTTATTATAAGAACACACATGGAATGACTCTATTGGTGGTTTAGGAAAAGAACACACATGCAATGACACTAGTGGTGGTTTAGGAAAAGAACACACATGCAATAACTCTAGGTGTGGTTTATGAAAAGAACACAGATGCAATGGCACTGGTGGATCCAAGTGGTTTATGAAAAGAACACACATGCAATGACTCTAGTGGTGGTTTAGAAAAAGAACACACATGCAATGACCCTAATGGTGGTTTATGAAAAGGACACACATGCAATGACACTCGTGAACCCATGTGGTTTAGTAAAATAACACACATGCAATGCCACTAGTGTTGGTTTAGGAAAAGAACACACATGCAAATACATGCAATGACATTGATGGATCCATGCGGTTTAGGAAAGGAACACACATGCAATGAATCTAGTGGTGGTTTATGAATAGAACAAACATGCAAATGACTCTGGTGGATCCATGCGGTTTATGGAAAGAACACACATGCAATGAATCTAGTGGTGGTTTATGAAAAGAACACACATATAATGACAATGGTGGATCCAAGTGGTTTATGAAAAGAACAGACACGCATTTCACTCTAGGGCATCGATGTGGTATATGAAAAGAACACACATGCAATGACTCTAGTGGGGTTTTATGAAAATAACACACATGAAATAACACTGGTGGATCCATGTGGTTTAGTAAAATAACAGACATGCAATGACACTAGTGGTGGTTTAGGAAAAGAACACACATGCAATCACTCTAGGTGTGGTTTATGAAAGAACCCACATGCAATGGCACTGGTGGATCCAAGTGGTTTATGAAAAGAACACACATGCAATGACACTAGTGGTGGTTTAGGAAAAGAACACACATGCAATGACATCGAATAACACTGGTGGATCCATGTGGTATAGGAAAGGAACACACATGCAATGACTCTAGTGGTGGTTTAGGAATAGAACACACAAGCAATGACTCTAGTGGTGGTTTATGAAAAGGAAGAGACAGCCGGAACTATTGCGTTGAGCTCATGCAAAACTTCTTCTTGACCTTAGCTGGTTGAGATCCGAGGAATGTGACGTAGGTGTCTTTCTTTGTGGGGGAGTGTTTCATCCCCTCCAGCTTGGGATTTGAAGGGTCAGCTTCCTCCATGTCGGAATCTTCGTTGGTCTCTTTATCTTTTTCGGGATTCTTATTTCCCTTCTTCCGCTTAGCCCTGTAGCCAGCGGTATCATCTTTCTTGATGTCGTCATTAAAACGACATTCGGCGTTTGTGTGAGACGAGCCCCACTGGCATCCAAGTGATGCACACATGGGTTATTGGCAATGTCGGCCAGGAATAGGTTTTGCCAGGTTGCTGGTCTCCTCTACTCTGGACTCTTGATGTTCCATCACCGCGTCCATGGCCACCGTCGTGCCCTCCTCATCCTCTAGACCCGAAAGTAGCAGGTGACTACTGTTTTTCCGTGTTGGTTTTTTCTTCCGAGGTGTTCTTACACTTCTGAGCTTGCTGCTTTGGTTGTTTAGCTGACTGTGGCACAGCTAGGGTGTTCAGTAGTCCCTCTGCGTTGTCGTCAGCATATGCATATTTGCTCCCTATTTCTATCATCTCTCCCAAGTCGGTAACATTATCACACTTCAAGCGATGACGTAGTAAACCAATTGGGAGTCCTGCTATGAAGGCTTCAATCGCAGTTTGGTCATTTACACCTTCACAGGAGTTCTTGGTGTCGATCATCGTCCAAGATAATCTCAGCAAGTTTCTCCGGCTTTCTAGGTGCAAGGCTGTAGGTATCCTACCATACAGGGCCTCTGGTATGTGCCTTCGAAATTCTGAAAGAACGCGCTTTGCATGTCATACCAGTTGTGGATGGTGTTTTCTGGAAGTTCATTGAGCCATGACCACGCCGTCTTCCGCAACATAAGTGGGAGATATCAGGTTGCGACCAAGCTGTTTCCGCCTTTGGTGATGCAGTAAGCCTGGAAAAATTCCTGGAGCCAAGTATCTGGCCGGGCCACACCATCATAGGCTTGGATGTGTCTTGAGATAGCAAATCCTTCCAGGAAATGTGTTTGTCGAATTCGTGGTCCGAAGCATTTTGGGCCCATGTATATGTTATCATTTTCGTAGCACCCGCGCCTCTATGTTGGAATTAATCCGGTGTCTCATGTCACTTTGTGACAGAGATCGCCGTCCTGAGTGACGGCTATGGCTGTGGTGCCTTGGAGCCGGACTTCGGCTTCTGCCACCACCTCCTCTGCCATGACGCCCTCCATGGCCTCCATGGGAACTATTGTGATGGCTACTTGGTGGAGAAGGTGGATTGTTTCCGGCTGTTCGCCGGTCTCCGTCCGGAGCGTCATTATTCCGGTTTCGGGGAGGATCTTCATTACGACGAGCCCCCTATCGGCTTGACTCAGCACGGTGTCCATCATTCTTTTGTCCGTTACTCCCATCGCGATGGGGCTCAGCTAGACGGCTTGTATGTCTAGGAGGCGGCATTCTTTGACGGTCTTCCTCCCGACGTTTCTCTTTGTCTTCTTCCCTGCGATTGTTCGGCTCTCGCCGGAGAGGATTTTTGGTTATAGTGCAGCAATTGTCTCTTGCTCTGCAGCTGGAGCAACGTTCCGCCAGTCACGTGCAGTTCTGTGATGCTGCATTGAAGATCCGGTTCTTGAGTAGTTGTCTTCCTGACGGTCGAAACGGTGATGTTGTACCGAAACCCGTTGAGGTCTTACGTCATTCCAGGACAGATCCGTGCAACATTGGTCGGATTGAGAGACTAGTTTTCCGCTTCCGGACTTCGCGACCTTCTGTTGCTCCAGACCCTTGGTGAGTAGCTTGATGCCCAATCGAACCTATTCCAGGCCTGGATTATTTGCTAGGATACCTCGAGCTGCGACGGTGTTTTGTACCTGTGTTGGATACACCAGATCTCCTTTGCTATCAAGCCGAGGCATCCCTAGGTCTCCTTCAAAGAGAACCTTGTGAATTTTTGGAAATTGATTGTCACGTGTGTGTCGTTTCCGGGTTTTCTGATGCTGCAGAGAGATATACTTCTCCACAGTAGCTATGCGCCTTTTCTCTTCCTCGATGTTGTTGGCTTCATCCAGGAGTACTTGGTGGCGCGCTTCTAGGGCCTAGGCCCTTTCCTCCAGCTCTTCTGTAGTAAGCTCTACAGCAGTAGGGATAGGTGTAGTTAATGCAGCATCGATGAGTTTACGCGCACCTGCAGTGATCACGTGTCCATCCACCGAGGCTTATTTTTGCTAGTCTAGGATTAGGGCTCCGTCCGAGTCTTCTTCATAATCCTCAATAATTACGTCCTCCGCCGGTGGGTATTTTGCCAGGGTCTTGTTCTTCTTGTTCTTCTTCTTTACCTTCTTGGCAACGCCGGTAGCAAAGACGACTTTGGGTCCATTTCTCGGAGTCAAGCTCTGATCGGTACTTTCGGACATCTGGATGTCAGGATTATCTCCGAGATCCATACCATCATGTGCTTTGGGAGAGTTTTCTCCGGATCCTTCATCCATGGCTTCTCCTTCTGCTGCAGCTGTGGAGTTAAACTCCTCTTCATATTCTACGGAGAATTTCCGGAAATCTGCCGACGTCATGGAGTCATCCGAAGATGCCGGTAAGTCGACGTTTGTTCCGATCGCCTCCAGCACCGAGTCTTTGTTGTCTCCAGCATCATCTGAGCCGGATCCGGAGCCAACATATCCGACAAAGTGTGACGTGTGCCTCCTGAGATAGTTGCGGCTTTCTTTGTCGGCTTCCTCGAAACGCCTAATGGTCTCGAGAATTTCATCCATGCTTGCGTCTTTCATTATCATGCTCCTCAACATATATCTCAGGAAGGGTTTATCTGTTCTGGTATTATCAGAGCCGGAATCAGAGTTGTTTTCTTGCTCTTCCTGGATTTCGACATCCGCAGGTAGATCGATCTGGGATTAGGCCTCGCTAGGGATATCCACTCCAAATTCGACTTGCACTGCAAGATCTGCTTCAGGTTCGGCTTTCTCCACTATCTCCACAACGGGTGCGGGTTGGGTGGGATTAGGGTTTTCTGAGATCCGGAACTCTACCGCCTCCACAGACAAAGGGGACCCAGAAATTTCTTCTGCCTCTATCATCACAGCTGGGGTGGGAGGGATAGGTTCAGCGAAGCCCATGTAAACATCGATCTCGCCAAAAGACATGATGGTGTACGAAGTCACAGCCTCCCTAGCCGGAATGTAGGTCTCGTCGAGAACGATGAGAGGTACGTCCCTGGCGTAGAGGATGCGACTGACGGCGATGGTCTCGCTGATTCCGATTCTTGCAGATTCCGCTCGGAACGCAGATCCGAAGCTCACTAGCCCCACGGTGGGCGCCAACTATCGTCGGATTGATGACAAGTACGCCATGAGGGGGTCCTCGAGGCGTGTGGAAGAGAGGGGTGTGAGACGTGTTGGGTTCGCAGCATAGAAAACAAAAATTTCCTACGATGGGAACTATACGCCAAGATCTATCTACTAGATACAAGCAACGGGTGGATATACATCCATAGAGAACTTACCCTCAAAGACAACAAAGATTTGTTAACGAGTTGGAACTCATGGATGATGTAGTCGTACACTTGCCGATCTCAAGATCGTGATGAAGTCTAGCAGGTCCGGCTCCAGCACGTCCATCAGATCCAGCTCCAGCAAGTCCAGCACCACCAAGTCCAGCACCGCAAAGCAGCGGTGAATCCGTGATCGCACACACCTCTGGTACCCCGACAACCTCCCTCCCTCGCTCTAGCAAAGCAGCGGAAGCAGCAACTCCTTTCTAGATAAAGCCACCGGGAACATGTATCTCGCTAATCCGAGACCATGGGGGAAAATACTAGAGGGGGAGAGAGATCCTTCACGAGGAGGTGTGAGTGTGAAGGTGTGAGAGGGGGGGCTTTTATAGGAGGAGGGGAGGGTAACCCTCCCCATGGATGGCGCCCCAAGGGGTGACCCCTCAACTCCTCATTCATGTGGTGGTAACTCCCTCCACATAAATTTGCCCCTTCACATTCTCTTTTAAAGTCTCCACTTTAAATGCATTAAATTTCTCCAGATTTAATGCTCTCTCTCATTTAATAAAACTATTTTATTAATTTTATTCAGAATTTTGTTAATTACTTTAATTAAAAAATATTCACATGAAACCCCTGCAAAATTTCAATATTACATGCAGAACCAATTTCAGCAATTTCACCTGAAATGGTTTCAGTATCTATTGAAATAATTCAGGCGCTTTCTTAAATCTTTATCTGAAAAATATTTGCTCCTAAATGGTGTCGGTATCCCTTAAGTGTGTCACCCTACGGTTCACGAATAATGCAGAAATGATCGAGACCCCTCTCCGATCAATAATCAGTAGTGGGACCTGGAGATCCGTACTGACTCCCACATATTCAACGATGACCCTTGTGATCGTGTGAACCTTTAGCGTCGTAACTAAATCCCTTTGTCTCGCGATATATTACATGTCCGAGATTCGATCATTGGCATCCAAATACCTAGTTTGATCTCGTTACCGACATGCACTCTTTTCTCGTTCCCGTGATATAACATTCTAGTGATCACATCACTTGCTTGCAAGCTATCTTAATATGATATCACCGAGAGGGCCCAGAGTATATTTATCCGTCATCAGGATGAACAAATCCCACTCTTGATCCATGAGCCTCAACATAACACCTTCGTAGAACTGAACCCACATTTATAGTCACCCTGTTACGGTGTGACGTTTGATGTTATCAACATACTCTTCAAGTGTTAGCAATTAACATGATCTCATGGTCTAAGGACTAAGATTACTTCGTATGATGTTATAGTAATATAAACATAATGACTCTGATCGTAATGCTATACTTCGGATGAATGTTCATCACATCATTCCACCAATGTTGTGACCTCGTTATTAATGACATCCAATGTCCATGATCAGGAAACCTTGATCATCTTGTTAATCAACGAGCTAGTTTATAAGAGAGGCATAACTAAGAACTTTTCTTTTGTTTATTAAACACACATGTATTAATGTTTCCAAATTAATACAATAATAGCATGCAAAATAAACATTTAGCATAAACAAGGAATAAGATAATAACCACTTTATTATTGCCTCTCGGGCATATTCCCTTCAGTCTCCCACTTGCACTAGAGTCAATAATCTAGTTTGAAAAACTTTGCATGTTGAACACCTATGGCTTTCTAGTGTTCCATATACGCGATTTCTAGTGGTTAACATAATATCCGGCTCTGACAGTTTCAGGTCTGTGTGTATTTGCATGTCTTTGCATCTCTACGCATCACTCATTCTCAAATGAGATGGCATTGTATAAATTTGGTCCTTTGGTGAGAGCTTTAGTTAGTTCAGGTTAAAATATGTTGATATTATTGTCATACAATATATCTTCATAGTATTAGCCCACTTTGAACCACACCTAGTTTGATAAAAAACTACTTAACACAAATGCCCTCCTTTGCTGCTACTATAGCAGTCATATACTTAGCCTTTTGTTGTAGTATCCGTCAGAATGTCTCATCTTTGGAACTCATCCAAATCCATCATGGAACATCCTTTCCATTACATTATGCCACCCATAGTCTAAATTGAGATAAATTTAATTTGTATGTTGTGACAAAACTAGTATCAATGTAGCACTTTACAATGAACTACCTTTAACTATTTGCCACTTATACATGATATATTCTTAGTTCTTCCAAAGCTCATAAGAATATCTTTACTATCGTCAAATGATCATCTTATGAATCATTCTGGTATGTGCTCATAACATTTAGAGCATAGGACATATCTAGATATATACATATCACGGTATAATCGATCAAAATCTTCATGTGATTTTACTCACCAAGTGTTGAAACACTTGAATCTTGATACAATCCTTTCCATGCAGCAAGAACCTTTCTTGTTGTTTCCATATTGAACCCTTTCAATATCTCATATATGTACGTCTAGCATAACCATATTAGCGCCTCAATCTATCCATATAGACATTGATCTCAAATATTCTGGTTTTGCCCAAGTCTTTCATTGAAATCCTATTTTAATAAAATTCTTAACTTGTGTCAATAAAAGATACATCATTTACAATCAACAATATGTACTCTACATAATGTATTGGAAATTTGTCTCAGTGCTCCCACTTAATTTCTTGCAAATGCAAGCATCTTCATCATCTCCTATGAAATTAAACTCCTTTAACATTTTCATCATGGTGAAGATTCCAACTCCGCTGTGCTCACTTGAACTATTGAAGTTTGCATGCCCTTTTAGCACCCTTTGAATTAACAAAACCCTTCGGACCGTGTCATGTACACGTCCTAGGTAACCATTCTATTAGAAGAATCTTGTTTTGTTTATTCAACTACCATATACCAAATTATATGTAGTGGTTGCTACATTAATCCATCAAGACTAAATATCGCTATGAAAGATCAAATCTTGTCATAGTCAACTCCTTGAACATTGCCGTAAACTTCTTTCCGACATGTCGACTATTTCATAGATGTTAAACATCCATGTCTATTTCTTTATAGATCCAAACACTACCGATAGGCTTCACGCCTTTCCGGCGGGTCTTCCAAGTTCAGAAACTTGATTTCTCGTGTATGGATACTATCATGGATTCTATGACTTCTAGTCATTTTATGGAGTCAGGGCCCATCATCGCTTCTTTGCATGTAGTCGGTTCATCATTGTCAAAACAATAACGACTTGCTTATCAAATCACACTATTTGATTCTTACCGACCCACACGGTTCAATAGGAACCCTAATCTCCGAGATCACAACATTTCTAATCAAGGGAGCCATGAGCATTGTGGCCGCCACCAGGACACTTTCTGGTGCTCCACTACTGAGCACATATAGCTGACGTTCAACAACCTTATCAAAGTTCTATTGTCCTCCCACTTAACTTTTCATGAAAAATTCCTTCTCAAGAAACTTGACGTTCCAAGCAACAAACTCTTTTGGCCTTGGTGTTTTGGAGAAATTCCCAACAAATTATTTGGGATAACCTACAAAGACGTGCATATCCGACTTTGGTTGTAAACATTTTACTTATGCATAGCATACCAAAATTTAAGAAAAGACAATATGGGTTTTATCCCAAACCATAACTCATATGGTGTCATTTCAACCTATCACGATGGTGCTCTTTTCAGTGTAAAAGCGGTAGTCTCTAAAGCTTCAATCCTTAAAACACAATGGCAGTTTTATAAATGACACCTTTGATATTACCATGTCAAACATGGTTTGATTTCATCTCTCGAATATGCCATACTCCTATGGTTTACCGGGAAACACAAATCATGGAACAATTCCTCAAATCTTAAGTGTTTTGCTAAACATGTAACTCAAATATCTTCCTTTATGACCAAATCATAAACTCTTTTATTTTCTTGTTACAATGATTTTTCAGTTCATCTTGAAAGTCTTTGAACAATTTTCAAATGTTTCATACTTCTTCCTTATTAAGTAAATATATAGATATATTCACTCAAATTTGTAGAGAAAGCATATGAAGCAAAAAGATCCATCGCATATGGCTACACATAATGGACTATGCACATCAGCATGCACAATTTGCAATAAGCTAGTCATCCGTTCCTCTTTAGCCTATGAACGGAGTTTCAATTATCTCGAGGAAAGTCTCACAAGCGTCAATTGATCAAAATCAAAGACTCCAAAAATCCATCAACATGGATTTTGTTCTTGTTTTATTTCCAATTTAATTCAAACAGCGATGTCACTTCATAAGTGATCTTTCAATCATTTGTGTTGCGACAATTTTAGCAATAGTGTTTATGGATGTGATTTCTCCCACTAGACTTGTAAAAGTTCATCCATCCTTTATGGAATACGGTAATTATTTGAACAACCATTGTTCTCTTAATACCGGAACAAAATAACAATTATTAAAACAAATCTTGAAGGCTAGGTTTGACAACAACGAAAATCACAATAACACTTTATTTGTTTTCGATGAACATCATCACTTATTCTCTTGCTAGTTACTTAAGTCGTTGCAGTTCATGAATTGTGTTGTTCTGTATGATACTTCACACCAACCAATTCGGTATCCAATACCGGTATCCAATACCTAAGAACCATATTGTTTAACAAGCAAGGAATACAGCCATAACATGTATATCTTCTATATACCTAAGTTGGACATCTCCAACCTTTTATTTTTTGCCAAATATTTTATAGATTCTCTTTTAGCAATTCCTTTTCTTTTAAAAGAATCTATCAACATCAATAGTGGTGTCATTCACATGACACATAGTACAAAGCTTGTATATAGTCAAATACTAATACCTTTGGACTTGCACTTTGAAGTGGATCACCATCATCAAATGTTTGGCATTCTTTCAAAAATCCATTCTTTAGTAATCTTTTAGTGTAGTAAACATTTTACTTACATCTTCTATTCATCCTTATCATGACAACTTTCATGATGAAGCTACTATAGCCTATAAGGAAGAATGACGAGTATAATTTTAGTTCCCGAAACCTTTTGGGAGATTCAGATGCCTAGCATCTCCATCCTTCACAAATTCTCATACAATATGAGAACATGTATTTTGCTAAATTATACTCTATCATAATGCAACCAAAAACATTGTTTCAGATATAAAATATCTTGCACGCATGATGGTTTCTTGAAACAATTTTTCAGCTCCTAGATAATCTTGATATTAAAACAACTTTTGAATATCAATAATTATGGAGGCAAACATGATACCTTAGATACTAACATTGGAATTCTTAGTCTTGATTTAATACTACTTATTAAACTTCATGGAGTAAATAGAGTTTGCTGAAAGTTTGCAATAGGACTTATAAACTTTTAATTGACATTCAAAAACAATACGATACCAGTTCGTAAAGTAAATATCCAGAATTCTATAGTTCTATTATCTCAATTAAAACTAAGCATAAGGTAGTGAAAAGATGCCAATGACTACAAAAAATTATGCAAATTCACTTCGATTTAGTTTATGACAAATTGAGTTTGACTAATCCAAATTAGAAATGAACTCCCACTCAAAAACGCCATCCCTCATGCCTTTTTGGTGATTACATGAACCAAATCCACTACACCAAGTCTGATCATCACGTGAGTCGGTGTAGCTTCAAAGGCGAGCATCTATATGGGCATCATATCAACTATATGACTCATGCTTAACCTTTCGGTCCGTGTTCCGAGGCCATGTCTGTACATGCTAGGCTCGTCAAGTAAGAACCTTAGTACCCGCGTGTGTAAAACTATCTTACACCCGTTGTATGAAAGCGTGGAGTCGAGTACACCCGATCATCCGTGATGTCTCGAAACACGATCCATAGAACGGTGCATACTGAAGGAAGAACACATTTTATCTTGATATCTAAATGAGGGATCATCTTACAATGCTACCAAATGCGCTAAACTAGCAGTATAAGATGCAACCATCTAGTGTGTAAAGTGAGATGATATGGTCCATGCATTCGATCTCTATCATTTTCATTATGGTATGATCTTTATCATTCCTTTTTGTGTAAGACCAAGGTCTATGAAACTTACACGTTCAGTGTGTTGTAAGAGTATCTATTATACATCTACTTACAACATTACCATATCATGACACTAGCCCAGCAACGATCTAAACTAGACGCCTCTAATTTATCAATTGCATGTTTTACGTGGCTTAGCGCTTTCGGAGATAGAACCGGTCTTACCTACGAACATGAACCACAACGAGGATAACCAAGTTATTAGCAACTCATTGTGAATCAGATATTGACTACAGTAGGAGAGATAGACACCCGCCAGCCACTTATGCAAAACTAGTTGCATGTCAGTCGTGGAACCGGTCTCATGTGCGATGACATGTAAGGTTGGTCCGGGCCACTTCATCCCACTATGCCACCAATATCCAAAATACATGAAAGAAGAAATTACATGATCATCATCACCCACATATAAACATATGTGTACTACCCGTGCAAAGCACCTACGCATAGATCAGGCTCTGATACCACTATTGGGTTCGCAGCATAGAAAACAAAAATTTCCTACGATGGGAACTATACGCCAAGATCTATCTACTAGATACAAGCAACGGGTGGATATACATCCATAGAGAACTTACCCTCGAAGACAACAAAGCTTTGTTAACGAGTTGGAACTCGTGGATCATGTAGTCGTACACTTGCCGATCTCAAGATCGTGATGAAGTCTAGCAGGTCCGGCTCCAGCACGTCTATCAGATCCAGCTCCAGCAAGTGTAGCACCGCAAAGTAGCGGTGCATCCGTGATCGCACACATGTCCGGTACCCCGACAACCTCCGTCCCTCACTCCAGCGAAGCAGCATAAGCAGCAACTCCTTTCCAGACAAAGCCACCAGGAACATGTATCTCGCTAATCCGAGACCATGGGGGAAAAATACTAGAGGGGGAGAGAGATCCTTCACGAGGAGGTGTGAGTGTGAAGGTGTGAGAGCGGGGCCTTTTATAGGAGGAGGGGAGGGTACCCCTCCCCATGGCCGGCGCCCCAAGTGGTGACCCCTCACTTCCTCATTCATGTGGTGGTAACTCCCTCCACATAAATTTGCCCCTTCACATTCTCTTTTAAAGTCTCCAATTTCAATGCATTAAATTTCTCCAAATTTAATGCTCTCTCTCATTTAATAAAACTATTTTATTAATTTTATTCAGAATTTTGTTAATTACTTTAATTAACAAACATTCACATAAAACCCCTGCAACATTTCAATATTACATGCAGAACCAATTTCAGCAATTTCACCCGAAACAGTTTCGGTGTCTATTGAAATAATTCCAGCTCTTTCTTAAATCTTTATCTAAAACATATTTGCTCCTAAATGGTGTTGGTATCCCTTAAGTGTGTCACCCTACGGTTCGCGAATAATGTAGACATGATCGAGACCCCTCTCTGATCAATAATGAGCAGCGGGACCTGGAGATTCGTACTGACTCCCACATATTCAACGATGACCCTTGTGATTATGTGAACCTTTAGCGTCGTAACTAAATCCCTTTGTCTCGCGATATATTACATGTCCGAGATTCGATCATTGGCATCCAAATACCTAGTTTGATCTCGTTACCGACATGCACTCTTTTCTCGTTCCGTGATATAACATTCTAGTGATCACATCACTTGCTTGCAAGCTATCTTAATATTATATCACCGAGAGGGCCTAGAGTATATCTATCCGTCATCGAGATGGAAAAATCCCACTCTTGATCCACGAGCCTCAACATAACACCTTTGTAGAACTGAACCCACCTTTATAGTAACCCTGTTACGGTGTGACGTTTGATTTTATCAAGATACTCTTCCGGTGTTAGCCATTCACATGATCTCATGGTCTAAGGACTAAGATTATTTCGTATGATGTTATAGAAATATAAACATAATGACTCTTATCTAATGCTATACTTCGGATGAATGTTCATTACATCATTCCACCAATGTTGTGACCTCGTTATTAACGACATCCAATGTCCATGATCAGAAAACCTTGATCATATTGTTAATCAACGAGCTAGTTTATAAGAGAGGCATAACTAGGAACTTTCCTTTTGTTTATTAAACACACATGTATTAATGTTTCCAAGTTAATACAATTATAGCATGCAAAATAAACATTTATCATAAACAAGGAATAAGATAATAACCACTTTATTATTGCCTCTCGGGCATATTCCCTTCAAGACATACGGTATTTCGGGACGGTGAGGACACAAGTTTACCAAGGTTCGAATCTACCGGCATTGGATGGATCCTACTCCTGCTAGCAATCCAGTAATATGGCAGAGCCGGAATATGAGTTACAAGGGTTTCGCCTATGCGAGTTTAGATTGTAGACCATTGTGAGGGTTGGGTGCCTTAAAAGCTGTCCCTAGGACGGCTTATATAGATATCCGGCCTAGGGTTTACAAGAGAGACCTATCCAGCTACGACTAAGAGTCGGTTACAAAGTACATCTTGAACTACAAGTAACACTATGGGCCTATGTCGGTAAGTCTTCTGGGCCTTCCCGTAGCCAGATTGGACTCTGTCTCTTCTCCCTGACTGGGCCGCCCGTGAAGCACAGCTCTAACCCGAAGTGGGCCACCCTGGTTAGTGAGGCATAGTAAGGATACCCGGAAAGTATATCTCCAACATCAACCAAACCCACCGCCGCCCATCGCCATGCCCCATGCTGCCGCCGTCGTGCCCCAGGCCACCCGCTATAGAAACCCTAGGCCGCCCGCCACCACGCCCCCAGGCTGCCCCGCGCAGCTGCCGGACCCTACCACACCACCGATCCGGCCCTTTCCACGCTGCTACCGTCCCTTCTCCCCGTGTCATGGCACCCGCACCTCCCCTCGTCTTGGAGCAGGAGGCACGGATGCGAGGTCCATGGCCTTTACCGTGAGTAGGGCGAGGCGTCCATGGCCTTTGCCATGAGCAGGGGACATGGGCGTGGTGGCCATTGCCTGGATCGTGAGTTGGGACCCCCACCTGGCCCATCCTGCTCGCGGCGGCATCCCGCATGTCTACGGCTAACGCCGCCGCCCCCGTGCTCGCGGTCGAGCTCTCCAGCGAGAGACACGCTAGCTGTCCGGCACAGCGGCACACAGGAGGTAGGTGGCGCGACCCGCGCGATAGGATTCTGTTAGATAATTGGATATTTTTTGCTGACATGTGGGGCCCACTTCAATTCAGTAAATTTTGCCACCTCAGCCCAGAGAAATAGGTCCCACCTGTCAGTTTCCCTATCAATTCGCGTTCAATTGGAGTTTAGTGTATTTTGTGAGCTCCCGAGTGCTACGAAATCGTAAACTGATAGATTTCCGAAATTTTTCTCGAAAAGTGGTAGTTTTATGCTAACAACTACTCGGTGGTACCTAAGATTGTTTCATATCCATAGTTACATACCAATCTTCTCCCATACAACCTATTCTTCCCCAAATCCCCTCTCTCCGGTCTCCCGGCCTCCCAAAAAATCTCAAATTGAACACGAGTTTGTGTAAGAAATCCAGAGGAACTGCAATTTGGAAACCCAAATATACATCCATCGCATTCCCTTAGTTGGATTTTTAGCCCAAATTCGTCTTGGAGAACAAGCTCGTCTATGCACAAGGTCGTATTTTGTTCGCGATTCAGTCGAGTCGAGCTCGCCACCGTAGTACTCTATAGTTGGTTGCGCTTGTCCCTTTGCCTCTCTTTCGTTGGAGGCATATGAGTGAGGGGTGGGTACTATGGATGGAAGCAGAGCTGGGGTGGAGGAGCGAGGAGGATCGAGCCAGGGCCGCTCCTGGTCATTCATTTTTTGTAGCATTGGCGACCTTGTGATCCATCCCCCCATCCTCGGCGTGCTTCGGCGGAGCTCAACTATGGCAACCACCGGTGGTGCTCGACCCCATCGATGGTCCTTGACGGCTCACCCGCTAACGTACCCCTGACCTTCGTGCCGCCGCTCCTCCCTGCATGGCTCGACCCTTCTTGGCATGCTGGAAGTGATGGTGGTGCTGTAACATCCCAAAACTACTAATCAAGTTTAGCAAGTCCTAATCACCCAATTTGTGGTTAACAAAAACTTTTATCAAGAAAATGAATATGAATGCATGTGTGTTTGAATTACTATAGAATTGAGTGTATATGCCATGCTTGATTGTTCTAAAGGATGTGAAATGGTTTAAAGGTGAATGCTACATCATCTAGGCCATTTACAAACAAAACCAAAAGAGAAAGAAATCAAATATGAATAAATAAAGCAAATGGTAATTTTGACAAAAATAAACCACTAGGCCACTTTGTGTGTTCCTAGAAGAGAAATCTTAACAGAAACAATTCTATTTATTTTCACCCCTTGCTAGACCAAGTGAAAGTGTATCAAGGCCCACTTTACAAACTTACAAAAACATCTTTCAAATCAATTTAATGGACAGTTGAAAATTGAATCTAGTTCATATGTTAAGATCCCACTTTTTCAAAAACCCATCAAATGAATTCACCTTGACCTCTCCAAGCAAACCTAGACTCTCAAGCTTAACTTGTGATCACGCAAATAATTTGAATCAAAAATTCCAAAGTATCTTTCATGCGGCCATTAACACAAACACCTTTTCTGCACTAATTAAACCCTGGCCTAACATCTCAGTTTGCCACAGTAAACCTCGACCATTTGGTCCCCTCTTAACCCTCTGGTCCCCTCTGAGTCCAACCAGCACCCAGACCAATCCCCCCCTTCGCCGTGGAGCACAGTGGAGCACCGCCCATTTGTGGTCATCGCCGGCTGACCATGGCCAGCTCGCAGCAGACCACCCCGCGCCCATCCAGGATGCCAGGAGCTACGCCGCACCCTACCGCCACCCCCTGTCCACCCCACGGTCGAAGCCAAGCCCTGGACCACCCTAGTCACACAACACACCGCCTCTTTGTGCCATGTCTAGAGTGCGCCAGAGCGTCGTGCCCGACCAGCCCCGCCAGCTTGCGCCTTGCCCTCACCATGCACGCGTAGCCTCGCCATGATCATGCCACCCCGGCAGACACCCCCGTTCGCCGTCGCATGACCCGCAGCTGTCGCACGTCGCCGCAAACACTTCTGCCACCGCTCAGAACACTGCACGCTCCCGACCGAACCGCACAGCCCCACGCCGCACCATTACACCCATAAGAACTGCCAGGGAGCACCGCACCCTCCTACGCCCCCCGCCCATGCCATTGGCCTCCTGTAGGGATGCCACCGTCGAGCTCACCGCTGCACCGCTCGGTCCCCTCGCCGCGCTATAAAAGGAGGCCACCCCTTCCCCATTTCTTCATACCATTCCACTCACCACCTCTCACCGACCCTCGCCCACTTCTCCCCAGAGCAAGCGAGTACCACCGCGCCGGAATTTCACTGGAGCCCGCCGCTGCTGGAGGAGAAGGGCGCCAGCGATTCCGACCACCCCAAGCCTGTCGTGACCGCACCTCGCCTCTACCACGTCAATCACCCCTGTCGCCAACCCTAGCTGGAGCCCAAGTGAAGCCCGCCAGACCCCCACCACCGCGTTAGGGTTGATTCCTCGCTGGAGCTGTTCGTCGTCGATGATGACGCACGGCCGTTAGATTAGAGTTTGATCACACGGCTCAAATGTTGAATTTTGCTTTTTAGTTAAAACTCTATTCTGTGCCTCGATTTAAAAATCAATTCATAGGGTTTCACTAACCCAAATGGCCTGATTCAAATTTTGCTATAAAGGTAATTAAATTATCTATCCAAGCCCGTTGGATTTAAATCATTTGGAGTTAGAGATAATCTATAGCAAAAATAACAAGACAGAGACTTTTGCAACTTCAAACATTTTTCAAAAATCAACCATAATAGCTTTTGAGTTGATTCCAACTCTCAAAACTCACATTTGATAATATCTATCTGAATAAGTAAAAATATTTAGGTTTTCATGCAGTGACATTGGACTAGTACCATATAATGCTATTAGGGTATTTCTAGTCACTTTAAATCTATTAAATAATAATCTTAAACTTTATAAAATGTGACCAACACTTAAATCACATTCCCATGTATTAGAATATGTGGTGATGACATGTGTCCATGTGATCCCATATTCTATTTGGAGAATAGTAAATCTTAATTAATTTCAATGAGTAGAAATTACTTTTCTAAAATAAAATGAATAAAACTAGTTCTTTATTCCATGGGATGAATGTGATGATGCTAGATCATCAAGTGTGAGCCTTAGTGTGCTAAATAGTAGTAATTAAGTATTGTTTGGTGATTGTGTACCCCGTATTTATTTATAGACGATAGTACCGACTAAGGATACGAGGAGGAGGAGTACTACCAAGAAGAAGAAGAAGAAAACTTCAATCACTACACCAACCAAGGCATGCCATCATTAACAATGCAAGTTAGCATTATACAAGTTTTACTCGCAAGCCATCACTACAATGCAAGCTAACCCTTGCAAGCTTGATAACCTAAGCCAGATGCTTTAGGCATGCTTTGGTTATACCATTTTTGATTTATACCAATCCCAAGTTTTACTTGCAAGCTTTACTCTTTTACTTTACCAAAGTTCTTTACTCTTAGTTAGTGCTTTGTGAGTATTTGGAAAGTAGTATAGATAGCATAAATATTATAAAACTAGGCCTATCTAGTTATACTTAGATGTCATTCTATGAATGAGATTGAAGATTAGCACCCCTCTTTAGTGAACACTCTTAACTTAGTGGCTAGTGCTAAAGCATAAAACATGATCACTTTAGATGGGAATACTTGGTGAAAATGATTATGAAAACCTTGGAATGATGCTTCATTCTATTGAGATGTTTTGACATGTGTTGAGAAACACAAAGGATTTTTATGATGAAAATGTTGAGGCATGAGCCTTACCCCTTTATAAAAACTGATGGTTGGGTTCGGATGCGATACCATTCCATTTTACCGTACAACCACAACACCTGAATTGGGCAAGGCTTAGCCGGAAGTTTATGTGCCTTAGTATGGGTTCCCTCGCGGGAGAGGTTTGAGCTGAGGCTACCTCTTTATGTGTGTCCACCTATGTAGTGCCCAGGATGGCAGATGGCCATGGCTGGGAGGCCAAGCTCATAGGGGAGGTGCCTATACTAGGGTGTGTAATTAAGAGGTTATGATTGATTATCTGCATACTAAGTATGATGATCAGGGTTATCCCTGACGGATGTATCGAATTTTGTGGTGAAAGTGTACCACCTCTACAGAGTGTCAAACTATTCGAATAGCCACATCCACGGTCATGGACAGTTGGAGTGGCCATATTGTTCCGTCGTCGGATGTTTTCAAAATGACTTGTGAAATGAAGTGTGACTTTGACTTGACCACAACAGGGTTGTGAACATGAAAACTAAGTTCCCACTTAGGTGATTTAGAACATTAAATTAGTTTTCTTTACTTCTAAACTTAGTTTAGATAAATCTGGCTTTTTGCAATAAACCTAGAGCTTAAGATTCCTACTAGAATGACCTTACTTGTTAGTGATAGTTTGCGAGTACTTAAAGAGTACTCATGGCTTTGTCCCTAGCTATTCCCGTGGCCATACTATGAGGAGGACAATCAGGAAAGATGGCCAGCAGGACGGCTACGACAATTAGGATCATCTCCCATCGTCAGTATTGCTTGTGACCCTGAAGATGGTGCCCACTACTACGCTTATTATTCCGCTGCTTTGATTGTATTAAGACTGGATCATGAGATCCTTTATTTGTAAGACCTTATTATGGTTTGTAATGGATGATGTACTGTGATATCCAATCTGCTATGTCTCGCAAAAATGGTAATCCTGGGATTGCGAGGTATGGCATAACAGGCATCTGGGATTAAAAATCCAGGTGTTGACAAGTTTGGTATCAGAGCCATCCTGACCATAGGAGACCCTAGATAGAATGGACGTCCGAACAAAACCTTAGTTTCATAACAAAAGGAGTGAGTCTTTATGAAAACATATTCCCATTCTTATCCTTGAGATTCTTTCAAAAATTCATGTTCCTAAAAAATTCTTGAAATTCTTAGATAAAATTGACACACTTGATCACTTCACTAACTTATGAAGGAAATATGCCCTGAGAGGCAATAATAAAGTTGTTATTATGTATCCTTGTATATTATAGATGTTTATTTTGCATGCTATAATTGTATTGATCGGAAACGTCAATACATGTGTGTTTAATAAACAAAAAGGGTTCCTAAGTATGCCTCTCTTATAGACTAGCTCGTTGATTAACAGGATGATCACGGTTTCCTGATCATGGACATTGGATGTGTTATAACAAGGTCACATCATTTGTGAAATGATGTGATGAACATTCATCCGAAGTATAGCATTACGATCAAGTCATTATGTTTACATTGCTATAAACATCATACGAAGTAATCTTAGTCCTTAGACCATGAGATCAGTTAATTGCTAACACCGGAGAGTATATTGATAACATCAACGTCACACTGTAATAGGGTGACTATAAAGGTGGGTTCAGTGCTACGAAGGTGTTATGTTGAGGCTCATGGATCAAGAGTGGAAATTTGTCAATCCCGATGATGGATAGATATACTCTGGGCCTCTCGGTGATATCACATTAAGATAGCTTGCAAGCAAGTGATGTGATCACTAGAATGTTTATATCACGGGAACGAGAAAAGAGTGCATGTCGGTAACAAGATCAAACTAGGTATTTGGATACCGATGATCGAATCTCGAACATGTATTATATCATGAGACAAAGGGATTAAATTACTAGTGTTAAAGGTTCTCACGATCATAGAAGTCATCGTTGAATGTGCAGGAGTCATTATGGATCTCTAGGTCCCGCTTCTGATTATTGATCTGAGAGGAGTCTCAATCATGTCTGCATTATTCGTGAACCAACAAGGTTCACACTTAAGGGTTGTCGGACACCATTTTGGAGCACATATGTTTCAGACGAAGGATTGCAAAGCGCAGGAATGTTTCGTTAGAAACTGGAATTGTTTCCGGTGAAATTGCAGAAAGTGGTTATGCATGTGATATTGAAATGTTGCAAGGGGTTTTATCTAATTGTTTGTTAATTAAGTAATTAACAAAATTCTGAATAAATTTAATAAAAGAGTTTATTAAATGAGAGAGCATTAAACTTAGAGAATTTTAATGCATTTAAAGTGGAGACTTTAAAAGAGAATGTGAAGGGGCATTTTAATGTGGAGGAGTTACCACCACATGAATGGGGGGAGGTGAGGGGTCACCCCCATGGGGCGCCGGCCATGGGGGAGGGGTACTCCCCCTCCTCCTATAAAAGGCCACCCCTCTCACCCCTTCTTCTCACACCTCCTCGTGAAGGATCTCTCTCCCCCTCTAGATTATTCCTCCATGGTCTCGGATTAGCGTGATACATGTTCCCGGTGGCATTTCATCTGGAAGGAGTTGTTGCCTCTGCTTGCATCGCTGGAGCGAGGAGGTGGAGGTTTTTCGGTGGCTTGAACATGTGTGCGAGGACGGATGCACTGCTGATTTACGGCGCTCGGACTTCCACACGATCTAGAGATCGGCAAGTGTATGACTACATCAACCACGAGTTCCTACTCGTTAACAAAACTCGTTGTCTTTGAGGGTAAGTTCTCATGGATGTATGTCCACCCCCGTTGCTCTATATCTAGTAGATAGATCTTGGCGTATAGTTTCTCATCGTAGGAAAATTTTGTTTTCTATGTTGCGGACCCAACAGTTGTATCAGAGCCTGATCTATGCGTAGGTGCTTTGCACGGGTAGTACACATATGTTTATATGTGGGCGATGATGATCATGTTATTGCATCTCTATGTATTTTGGATATGGTGGCATAGTGGGATGAAGCGGCCCGGACCAACCTACATGTCATCATACATGAGACCGGTTCCACGACTGACATGGAACTAGTTTTGCAATAAGTGGCTAGCGGGTGTCTGTCTCTCCTACTATAGTCAATATCTGCATTTACAATGAGTTGCTAATAACTTGGTTATCCTCATTGTGGTTCATGTTCGTAGGTAAGACCGTTCTATCTTCGAAAGATCTAAGCCACGTAAACTTGCAATTGATAAATAGAGGCGTCTAGTTTAGATCATTGATGGGCTAGTGTCTTGATATGGTATTGTTGTAAGTATATGTATGATAGATACTCTTACAACACACTTAACGTGTAAGTTCCATAGACCTTGGCCTTACAACCGAAAGGAATGATAGAGATCATCACCACGATGCAATGATAGAGATCAAATGCATGGACCATATCATCTCACTTTACAAGTTAGATGTTAGCATTTTATACTGCCTAGTTGGCGCTTTTGGTAGCATTTATAAGATGATCCCTCATTAGATATCAAGATAAAATGTGTTCCTTCCTTCAGTATGCACCGTTCTATGGATCGTGTTTCGAGACATCAGGTGATGATCGGGTGTACTCGACTTCGCGCTTCATACAACGGGCTGTAAGACAGTTTTACACACGCGGAATACTAAGGTTCTTACTTGACGAGCCTGACATGTATAGACATGCCTCGGAAAACGGACCAAAAGGTAAGCATGAGTCATATAGTTGATATGATGCCGATATTGATGCTCGCCTTTGAGGCTACACCGATCACGTGATGATCGGACTTGGTGTAGTGAATTTGGTTCATGTAATCACCAAAAAGACACGAGGGATGTCGTTTTTGAGTGGGAGTTCATTAGTAATTGGATTAGTTAACTCAATCTATCATAAACTTTACAAATTCAGTTGTAGATGGCACCACCTGCTTTTAATTTCAATGTGTTCATGGAGAAAGAGAAGCTTGTTGCGAATGGTAGCAACTTCACCAACTGGGCTATGAATTTGAGGATTCTCCTCATTGCTGTACAAAAGAAATATGTGCTAGAGGCGCCGCTAGGCCCCCCACCAGCTCCTGATGCCCCTGACGAGGAAAAGAATGTCTATATGACTCGTCAGGAGGACCACAACTTAGTTCATTGTGGCATACTGTATGGGCTAGAGCCAGAACTTCGAAAGCGTTTTGAAAATGGCAATGCCTTTGATACCATGGGAGAATTGAAAATGATTTTCGATACCCATGCTGCGTCGTAGAGAGTTATAATGCTTCTGAAAAGTTCTTTAGGTCCATGTTGGAAGAGAACATCTCCGTTAGTGAGCACGTACTCAAAATGTCTAGGTACGTCGATAAGTTGTGTCCTTGGGAATAACGATTCCCATTGACTTAGGCATACATCGTGTTCTCCAATATCTGCCACCTAGCTGCAAGAGCTTCGTGATGAACTATAATATGCAGGGCATGAAGAAGTCTCTTCCCGAGCTTCTATCAATGCTTAAGACTGCAGAAGTGGAGATTAGGAAAGAACATCAAGTGTTGATGATCAATAAGACCACCGGTTTCAAGAAGGACAAGAAAGGCAAGTAGAAGGGAAGGAAAGAAGGGCGGAAAATCTATTGTCGCACCTGACAAGAAACCCCGAGCTGGCCCTAAGTCTGATACCGAGTGCTACTATTGCAAGGGGACTGGCCATTGGAAGCACAACTGCCCCTAGTATTTGGCGGACAAGAAGGCTGGCAAGGCAAACAAAGGTATATGTGATATACATGTTATTGATGTGTACTTGACTAGTACTCGCAATAGCACCTGGGTATTTGATACGGGATCGGTTGCTAATATATGTAACTGTTTTAGGGCTGGGAACAAGCGACATCTAGCAAGGGATGAGGTCATGATGCGGGTCGGCAATGGATCAAGAGTTGATGTGATCGCCTTCGGAACACTGCCTCTCCATATGCCATCGGGATTAGTGATAAATCTAAATAATTGATATTTTGTGCCTGCACTGAGCATGAACATTGTATCCGGATCGTGTTTGATGCGAAGTGGTTATTCCTTTAAATCTGAAAACAATGGTTGCTTGATTTATATGGATAATATCTTTTATGGTCATGCACCTGTGTTGAATGGTTTATTTCTATTGGATCTCGATAGTAGTATTATGCATGTTCATTGTGTTGATGCTAAAAGGGTTAAACTTGATAATGATATATCTACATATATGTGGCACTGCCGTCTAGGTCATATTGGCGTTAAACGCATGAAGAAACTCCATTCTGATGGACTTTTGGAATCACTTGCTTTTGAATCATTTGATAAATCTGAGCCATGCCTTATGGGCAAGATGACTAGAATGTCGTTTTCCGGTTCAATGAAACGGGCGACAGATTTATTGGAAATCATACATACTGATGTGTGTGGACCAATGAGTGTGTCGGCGCAAGGTGGATATCGTTATTTTGTACTTTCACAGATGATTTGAGTAGATATGGGTATATTTATTTGATGAAACATAAATCTGAAACTTTTGAAAAGTTCAAGGAATTTCAGAATGAAGTGGAAAATCATCGTAACAGAAAGATCAATTTCTGCGGTCCGACCGTGGAGGAGACTATCTTAGTTACGAGTTTAGCACCATATGAAAAAATTGTGGAATAGTTTCACAACTCACGCCTGCCGGAACCACAGCGTAATGGTGTGTCGAACCGTCATAATCGTACTTTTATTGGATATGGTTCGATCTATGATGTCTCTGACTGACTTGCCACTGTCATTTTGGGTTATGCACTGGAAACCGCTGCATTCACTTTAAATCGGGCACCATCTAAATCCGTTGAAATGACACCATATGAATTATGGTTTGGAGACAAACCTAAGATGTCATTTCTTAAAGTTTGAGGATGTGATGTTTATGTGAAGAAGAAACTTCAGCCAGATAAACTCGAACCCAAAGTGGAAAAAAGGGTCTTCATAGGATACCCTAAGGAAACGATGGGGTATACCTTCTATCAAGATCCGAGGGCAAGGTTTTGTTGCCAAGAATGGATCCTTTCTTGAGAAGGAGTTTCTCGTGAAAGGTGTGAGTAGTCGGAAGGTAGAAGTCGAAGGAAGTTATTGAACCTTCTCTTCATGAAATGGCGAGTAGCGCAGCACCATAAGTTGTTTCAGAGTTGACTTCACCTAATGAAAAGAGAGCTAATGATATTGATCATGAAACTCCGAAAGAGGACACTACCGAACCTCACAGGTCAAGCAGGACACGTGCATCTCCTGAACTGTACGGCAATCGTGTTGAATTTCATGATTGATGAAATAGATGACCCTCCGACGTATGAAGTAGTGATGATGAACCCGGATTCCAACAATGGCTAGAAGCCATGAAATCCGAGATGGAATTCATGTACGAAAACCAGGTTTGGACCTTGGGGACTACCTCACGATCGAAACGCCGTTGAGAAATAAATGGTTTCAAAAAGAAAAACTGATGCTGATGGTAATGTGACATCTATAAGGCCGACTGTCGCAAAGGGGTTTCGACAAATTCAAGGAGTTGACTACGATGAGACATTCCTCCCGTAGCGATGCTTAAGGCGGTTAGGATATGTTAGCAATGCTGCATATTTCGATTATGAAATATGGCAGATGGATGTCAAAATTGTGTTCCTGAATGGTAATTTGAAGAAGAGTTGTATATGATACAACCTAAGGGTTTTTTCGATCCTAAGGATGCTGATAAGGTATGCAAACTTCAGCAATCCATCTATGGACTGAAGCAAGCATCCGGAGTGGAATCTCTGCTTTGATGAGGTGATCAAAGAGTTTGGATTTGTCCAAACTTATGGAGAG
The DNA here is from genome assembly GCA_910589775.1 of Avena eriantha. NCBI lineage: Eukaryota > Viridiplantae > Streptophyta > Magnoliopsida > Poales > Poaceae > Avena > Avena eriantha. Next base: position 197,775,094 of record OU342745.1, read on the forward strand.
GCTTGTATTTACATAAAGTGAGTGGGAGCAATGTGGCATTTATGATATTATATGTGGATGACATATATTGATTGGAAATGATATAGATCTTTTAAACAGTGTTAAAAGTTATCTAAACAGCAAATTTTCGATGAAAGACCTTGGTGAAGCTTCATATAATTAGGCATTAAAATCTATAGAGATAGATCAAGACGCCTAATTGGGCTATCGCAGAGTACACCTTGATAAG
>OU342745.1:197776322-197825241 GCA_910589775.1 Avena eriantha
TAACGGGCTAGGAAGGTCCGGAGGAAGAATTGAAGAAGCCCCGCGTTTCTTCCTCGATGCCAGCGGGACAGGTTCGCCCGTAGCGAGAGGGGGATCCTCGTGGATATGACCACCGGGTGAGCTGATGGCGGAAAAGCAAAGAAAGGGGGGCAGCCTCAAAAGGTTCAATCACCTCGATATCCGAGTCATCTTCATCATGGTGGCAATCTCTAATAGAAGAGGATTTACCCGTGGGTCGTTTCGTGGCGTCAGTCATGGGGAGGAACATCTCCTGGTGGCCCTTCCTCATCCAGAGTCTCCCGGTCCGGCGCCACATTTAAGGGTCAGATCGGTGCCGTCTTCAAGGGTCTGCTGAGGAATTGCTGAAGAAAAGAACGAACAAAAGAGTCAAAATGTGACAATAACTGACAAGTAATTAGTTCGAGGTAAGTTTGCAACATGAAACTCACCATGGGAGGAAGCCGGTCACGACAAAAATGCTCAATCCCCTAGGTCCACTCAGTGGAGAAGTCCCTGTGGGTGGTGAGAGAGCCTTAACCCGGCGGTAAATCTCCGTGTGCTCAGCTCGAAGGACGAGGTCCGGTTAGGATCGCGGCCAAAGCTCATGTGGCACACCTTGTGGGTACGCTTCTGAAGGGCGAGATTCAGTTACGCACAAAAGTGATCATGGCATCCTCGTTGCGTAGCCCGAGCTCCTTCAGTTCCGCGAACCTTTTGTTCACTTGTGTGGCGCCCCCAAAAATCACTACTAGAAAATCGCTGTGTGTTTTGTGCATTGCATCATCATGACCGCATGCTCATGTCATCATGCCACCTTGCATTTGAGCTTCATCATGTCACCTTGCATTTGTTTGCATAAAACTATTTTCGAAAAGCCTATTTTTGTTTTCTAAACGCCCCGTCTTTATTCAAACTATAAAACCCAGTTCTGTCCGGAATACTTTGTTTTGTCTACCAACGGATTTCATAAGCCCCATTTTAAATATTAAAATATTTACTTTATTTTTAGTGGAAGCCGCCACCAGGCCGATCCGACCCAGTCGGCCACCCCCAGTGCAAAACCAGAATTCCCAAACCCTTTTTCTACCTACCATAATTCTACCAGCCCCTTCCTCCCACCAGCCACATCACCCTAGCCTATCCCAGGCGCCACCTCAACCAACTGGCCCCACCTACTACAGCCGGCCGCCACCTGCCCATCTCCCCACGCCGCGCGAGACCCCTGGTGCCGCTCCCCCCCCCCCCCCCCCCCCCCCCCCCCCCCCGCGCGGGGCCCCACTCCAGTCCCACCACACGCCACCTGCCGCTGACCGCGTCCACCCACACGCCAAACCAACCCCACCCTGGCCTCGATCCCCTCCCCTCGCTTTCCCCTGGCCCCACCACACGCCCGACACCGACCGCCTCCCTCTCTCTCCCGCAGACGCGCCTTGGCGTCCCCTCTCCTCTCCTCCTCGCCGGCGCCTCCTCCCGCGTCACCGACGGACGCCGCCGCCCGCCGCTCTCCTCTGGCGCCGCCCTGCCCCGGTCTCCGCGCCACGACGGAGCCACATCCCCGACCCCGCCTCCAAGCTCCTTCCCTCCCGCAGCGCCGCTTGCCCTCCACCGTGCGCACCCCGCCTGCCGGCCCGGCCACCGAGCCCCGCCTCCGCCTCGAGCTCCGACCGTCGCCTCCCCTTTTTCTCCCAGCCCGACGCCATCACCACCAAATCCGCTGCCGCCTGAGCCTCCTCGCCCATGTCCGGCCGCCGCCTCCACCTTCCCTCTGGCGCCTCCGACCCTTGCCGCCCATCCACCGCGCGAGCCCCGCGACGCCGCTGCGGGAGCCACGCCGCGACCTCCCTCTCTGCGCTCCATCACCGTCCTCCACCCCGTCGAGCGCCTCCACCCCGGAGCCCTGCCGCCCCTCGGCCTTCCCCACCTCGCAGATCTCGCCGGGGCTGCCGCCTCCTCGTGCTCTGCTCGGGCCTCTACCTCCACGGATTCCACGCCCCGAGCCCTGCCAGCCGTCGACCTCGCCATGGAAGTCGCCTTGATCCCTCATGCGAGTGGGCCCTCCCTTCGATTCCTCACGCAAGGTCACGCCAAATTCCTCGTGGACGTCCTCGCAGGCAGGCCGTCTCCTGTGCCTAGCGCGCGTGTTGGCCTGTCCTAGCTTAATGTGTCGCACACATGTTGTTCCTGAGTGTCACAACAGATTCGTCTCCTCTGCTACCGAAGGACCAAGCTTGATGCTTGTAGATGAACACGAGGGATCCTGGTGTGGTACTTGAAGACCACCACCACAATTTCTGCTTCATGGAGCCTGAGTACGCCGACATAGCGCCGAAGTCCACGGTACCTGAAGACCGAACCCGGCGCCACGCCAAGTTCTCCTTCCGGGACGCCAAGATCTACTGCCCGGACGCCATGGCCTTCACGGATCCGATTCCCGAGAACCCGGAACGACAAGCGCTTCAGCACGGATACGCCAAGCACTTCGCCGCGGAACGCCAAGTTCTTCTTCCCGAACGCCAAGATCGACCCGATATGCGGACCCGACAAGATCGTCCCCAACCCGCCAAGTTCGCCTACCCGGACACCGTGCGACAAGATCTACTTCCCGGATCCGAAGACCCCGGTACCCGATCCACTCAAGTTCGCCATCGACGACAAGATCGACATCGACCAGGATCTACTTCCGTTGTCCGAGACCGATCTCGTCGAACCCTGTCAAACCCCGAACCCTCGGAGCCCAAGTTCGCCGAACCCTAAATGTGATTCCCTATCCGAGACCCTCATTATTTTTTTTAATATGACATTACCGACTGTCGCATATTAAATTGTTCATCTCGCATGCATATCATAATCATGCCGGATCTTCTGCCGCCGTATTCAATATTGCATACGGTGTTTCTTCTAGTGTTTGCATCTTCGCGGACTAGGCCGATGAGTTGATGCGAGTATCAATAAATTCTCCGGTTATGATCCTTCGGCAGTGTTTCCCAGGTGAGCATATCTTCCCCTTTACCTATTTTGCATTTATAGTCTTTATTTCCTCATGTTGATCTATTGATATCCGTGTCGCGATGCTTAGTGTTCCGTGCCAGATATATTCCTTGCAGCCGATATATTGCCTTGGTTACCCTCCTATTACCCATTGCTTGTTAAACAGCTGGCCCTGCGAGTCGTAGTTGCTTGCTCAGGTGTTGCCTCGCGTCATCGATTTTCCATAGTTGTTGGGCGGTTGGCAAATGTTTAACGGTGGCATTGGTCATGATTCTAATTATAGTTAATAATTAATGTTGATCGTAGATTAATGCAGAGGCACCGGTGGGTAATAGACATTATTCGATTCTTAACCGCTCACTAGTGTCCCCTAGGACCCGAGTTCTTGACACCTGTTCCGAGATTGAGCGCGCTAACCACAGGTGGGGTGTGTGGGCACCCCCATCGGCTTACTACCTGACTTCAAAGCACTGTACCGGGGGCCACAAGTAGTTTGGGGCTTTATTACTATTCTGTACTTATGCCATGCTTTACTGCTTTATTTAAGATTGTGCGTGGAGCACCTGTACTGTTTAGGATGTGGAATGTTTTCGCGGTATCGACAAGCCCAGTCACACTTTTCGGGTTCCCAGTCGTTTACAGCCATTGACACAAACCCTGGGTCCGTTCCGGAGCTGGCCGACTTTGTGTGCGGGTAGCTTAGTGGGGTGGCCCCCATGTACTTGTTTTGGGTCTGGGAAACGTCATGACTTAGGCCCCACCGACATACCGATGGGTGTATGTTAATTGATCTGGCAAAAAGCGTCGAAGTGCATGTGGATACTTTGGTGCACCCCTGCAGGCTTAAATCTTTTCGAAAAGCCGTGTCCGCGGTTATGTGTATATATATCTGTTCTGTGGGTCCTATCGAGGACTATTGTGTAATGGTATTACTTCATTTTCCACCCGCACGAAAGTGCCTGGTGGGCGTCCTTGAATCGTTTCTATGCGGGTTTGGCGGAAAGGGCTAAACTTGCATAGGGCCGATTTGAGGGTGTTACAACTTGGTTGGCCAAGGTTGTGGGCTTCTTGGGGATCTCATCCCACAGATCCGGGTTAGGTGGACCCGGAGTGTAGGGAAGCAACCGAATCAAGTCTTCAGTACCCGTATTCCGGACATAGAAGAAGGTCTAGGCCCACCCTTTGCAGGACTCTAACCCGGTGACCCGAGGAAAGACGGAAAACCTCCGGGGTGAAATGGAGGCCGCTCCGAATTGAGTGAGCCGCTTGTCCTCCGGATCAGCATGGATGTTGGGAATGACATTGTGATGGAGGCTGAAGAACCGGATCCATAGCTCCTTCGTGGGCCATAGTCCGGCGTAGCCTTCGATCGTAGAAGCAAAGGCAGAGAGAGAGGTGATGGCGTTTGCTGGAAGGTGGTTCGGCTGGAGATGGTACGTATCGAGCCAGTCTCGGAAAAAATCACTCCCCGGCAAGCCGAACCCCGTTGGAAATGGGACAAGAACACGACGAACTCGCCCGGATTGGGTGAGGGGGCCAGTTCGTTAGAAGGAAGGCGAGTGGCGACGCCGGCGGGGATGTGTCTGGTCCGGTAGAGCCAGTCCAGGCCGTCCTGGCAGACCCAGGAGCTGGCCCATGCGCCGCGGTCCGCCGCCGCGGCGTCCTCCTCCATCTATTGTTCAGCAACGATGAGTTCTTCTTCCGTCATCTGGTCCTCGAGGCCCTCGCTGGTGCTAGAGGCGGCGGGGGACAGAGGCCGAGATTGACGAGGACCCGTAGCGAGAAATTTGCGTCGCGGAGGTGCGGCGGCAACATTGCTATTTGGCAGTGCTGGTGGCGGCGCGGTCGCGAGGAAGACGGAGAAGAATAGCAACGGGCAGAAGGGTGTGGAGGGGGAAAAATCCTAAGGGACGCACCCCTCCGCTATTTAACCACTCCCACCGGGGGTGAGTGGGATCGCGTCCTATGGACCGGCCACACGCAGTGGCCGTGTATCACCCGTCTAGACCAATCAGTGGGGAGCCACACGGAGGACCACTGGGCGGAGAGAATCCAGTGACGCGACGCGCTGATGCGGTAAACAAGGAGGCAGGCATGACGTGACCCGCACACAGTGATAACTGACAATTACTTGCGGCGGTTACTGTGCAGGCCCTTAAAATAAGACGACATAATGATTACCCTTCACATGGGTTAGCGTATGAGAGAAGGAAGCAAGACCCGGATGGTACTGTGGTAACCCGGCCGGCAAGTAAAAACTTGAAATGTGCGAAGGGAACGTAAATCCATACAATCTGAGGTAAAGAGGTAACTCGGCAATGATGACCTGGGCACGAGATTGAACCTGATGTTGCCTCAGCATCCAAGGCAGCTAAGACCGAACCAGCTTCGGGGACTAATGTTGGGGGAATACCCCCGGGTAGGGTCACGCCGGGGTATAAAGGCCGAGTTAACCAAGGTTCGGCAAGGTCAAAGCGAATGCTGGCCAGGTCACCTCAAGGCGGGCCGAATCACAGAGTAACCCGGACCAGGGGCGTTTGCTTAACTAAGTCTCGAACGGCCTAGGAAGTAAGTCGGAAGTGGATGTTTGCGTGTATGCAGGAACAGGGGTGCCCGGGTCAGCTGTGATCCGGGTCATGATTGGCTTCTAGGAGAAGGAAGGAATCTTGCTGGTCAAAAAGAGGGTCCGGTACACACTGCATGAGCGAAGCGGACAAGAGCGGGACCACCGGGTCGTGGCCGACAGGGGGTGACAAAGCCCATGTCGGTTGACGCGGGCGCCGCAGAGGCTCACGTAGCTAAAGCAAGCATGACGCAGGGGAAAAAAGCACCCCGGTCGGCTTACCCCTTTGGGAGGAGGCATATTCTTAGGAATATGCCTCCACGTATGCCCTAGGCAGGAACCGAGCCACCAATATAAAAGGGGGGCTAGGGCTTCAGTAGGGGGGGGTGGTCTCTCTGCTATTCTGTTTTGGGCTAGGGTTTCAGGTGTGATCTGTGGGTGAGAGTAAGAGAGCTCCTTCTTCCTCCTCTCGCCAATACAGCTCTAGGAGCACTTGTAACCTTGGAAGAAAATCAATACAAACTTCTGTGTGGAGAATCACTTCACTATCCCTCCCTGGATTCCCCTAGCGTGTATTAGTCCCCACCTTTAGCCTATCAATGGCATCTGCTGTGACACCACCACGACAGTTTATGAAAAGAACACACATGTAATGACACTGGTGGATCCAAGTGGTTTATGAAAAGAACAAACATGCATTTGACTCTAGTGGATCCATGTGGTTTATGAAAAGAATACACATGCAATAACTCTAGTGGGGTTTTAGGAAAAGAACACACATGCAATAACACTGGTGGATCCATGTGGTTTAGTAAAATAACACACATGCAATGACACTAGTGGTGGTTTACGAAAAGAACACACATGCAATGACTCTAGGTGTCGTTTATAAAAAGAACCCACATGAAATGGCACTGGTGGATCCAAGTGGTTTATGAAAATAACACACATGCAATGACTCTAGTGGTGATTTAGGAATAGAACACACAAGCAATGACTCTAGTGTGGTTTATGAAAAGGACACACATGCAATGACACTGGTGGATCCATGTGGTTTAGAAAAATAACACACATGCAATGACACTAGTGGTGGTTTAGGAAAAGAGCACACATGCAATGACAACGAATACCACTGGTGGATCCATGTGGTTTAGGAAAGGAACACACATGCAATGACACTGGTGGTGGTTTATGAAAAGAACACACATGCAAATGAATCGGGTGGATCCATGTGGTTTATGGAAAGAACACACATGCAATTAAATCAGTGGTGTTTTATTAAAAGAACACACATGTAATGAAACTTGTGGATCCATGTGGATTATGAAAAGAACAAACATGCAATGACTCTAATTGTGGTTTATGAAAAGAACACACATGCAATGACTCTATTGGTGGTTTAGGAAAAGAACACGCACGCAATGACACTAGTGGTTGTTTAGGAAAATAACACACATGCAATAACTCTAGGTGTGGATTATGAAAAGAACACACATGCAATGGCACTGGTGGATCCAAGTGGTTTATGAAAAGAACACACACGCAATGACTCTAGTGGTGGTTTAGGAAGAGAACACACAAGCAATGACTCTAGTGGTGGTTTATGAAAAGGACACACATGCAATGACACTGGTGGATCCATGTGGTTTAGTAAAATAACAAACATGCAATGACACTAGTGGTGGTTTAGGAAAAGAACACGCATGCAATGACATCGAATAACACTGGTGTATCCATGTGTTATAGGAAAGGAACACACATGCAATGACACTAGTGGTGGTTTATGAAAAGAACACACATGCAAATGACTCGGGTGGATCCATGTGATTATGGAAAGAACACCCATGCAATGAATCTAGTGGTGGTTTATGAAAACAACACACATGTAATGAAACTAGTGGATCATGCGGATTATGAAAAGACCAAACATGCAATGACTCTAGTTAAGGTTTATGAAAAGAATACACATGCAATGACTCTATTGGTAGTTTAGGACAAGAACACACATGCAATGACACTAGTGGTGGTTTAGGAAAAGAACACACATGCAATAACTCTAGGTGTTGTTTATGAAAAGAACACACATACAATTGCACTGGTGCATCCAAGTGGTTTATGAAAAGAACACACATGCAATGACTCTAGTGGTGGTTTAGGAAAAGAACACACATGCAATGACTCTAGTGGTGGTTTATGAAAAGGACACACATGCAATGACACTGGTGGACCCATGTGGTTTAGTAAAATAACTCACATGCAATGACACTAGTGTTGGTTTAGGAAAAGAACACACATGCAAAGACATGCAATGACATTGATAGATCCATGTGGTTTAGGAAAGGAACACACATGCAATGAATCTAGTGGTGGTTTATGAATAGAACAAACATGCAAATGACTCTGGTGGATCCATGTGGTTTATGGAAAGAACACACATGCAATGAATCTACTGGTGGTTTATGAAAAGAACACACATGTAATGACACTGGTGGATCCAAGTGGTTTATGAAAAGAAGAAACATGCATTTGACTCTAGTGGATCCATGTGGTTTATGAAAAGAACAGACATGCAATGATTCTAGTGGGATTTTAGGAAAAGAACACACATGCAATGACAGTGGTGGATCCATGTGGTTTAGTAAAATAACACACATGCAATGACACTGGTGGTGGTTTAGGAAAAGAACACACATGCAATGACTCTAGGTGTTGTTTATGAAAAGAACCCACTTGAAATGGCACTGGTGGATCCAAGTGGTTTATGAAAAGAACACACATGCAATGACTCTAGTGGTGGTTTAGGAATAGAACACACATGCCATGATTCTAGTGTGGTTTATGAAAAGGACACACATGCAATGACATTGGTGGATCCATGTGGTTTGGTAAAATAACACACATGCAATGACACTAGTGGTGGTTTAGGAAAAGAACACACATGCAATGACATCGAATAACACTGGTGGATCCATGTGGTATAGGAAAGGAACACACATGCAATAACACTGGTGGTGGTTTATGAAAAGAGCACACAAGCAAATGACTCGGGTGGATCCATCTGGTTTATGGAAAGAACACACATGCAATGAATCTAGTGGTGGTTTATTAAAAGAACACACATGTAATGACACTAGTGGATCCATGTGGATTATGAAAAGAACAAACATGCAATGACTCTAATTGTGGTTTATGAAAAGAACACACATGCAATGACTCTATTGGTGGTTTAGGAAAAGAACACACATGCAATGACACTAGTGGTGGTTTAGGAAAAGAACACACATGCAATAACTCTAGGTGTGGTTTATGAAAAGAACACACATGCAATGGCACTGGTGGATCCAAGTGGTTTATGAAAATAACACACATGCAATGACTCTAGTGGTGGTTTAGGAATAGAACACACATGCAATGACTCTAGTGGTGGTTTATGAAAAGGACACACATGCAATGACACTGGTGGATCCATGTGGTTTAGTAAAATAACACAAATGCAATGACACTAGTGGTGGTTTAGGAAAAGAACACACATGCAATGACATCGAATAACACTTGTGGATCCATGTGGTATAGGAAAGGAACACACATGCAATGACACTAGTGGTGGTTTATGAAAAGAACACACATGCAAATGACTCGGGTGGAAAGAACACACATGCAATGAATCTAGTGGTGGTTTATGAAAAGAACACACATGTAATGAAACTAGTGGATCCATGTGAATTATGAAAAGACCAAACATGCAATGACTCTAGTTGTGGTTTATGAAAATAACACACATGCAATGACTCTATTGGTGGTTTAGGACAAGAACACACATGCAATGACACTAGTGGTGGTTTAGGAAAAGAACACACATGCAATAACTCTAGGTGTGGTTTATGAAAAGAACACACATACAATGGCACTAGTGGATCCAAGTGGTTTATCAAAAGAACACACATGCAATGACTCTAGTGGTGGTTTAGGAAAAGAACACACATGCAATGGCTGTAGTGGTGGTTTATGAAAAGGACACACATGCAATGACACTAGTGGACTCATGTGGTTTAGTAAAATAACACAGATGCAATGACACTAGTGTTGGTTTAGGAAAAGAACACACAAGCAAAGACATGCAATGACATTGATGGATCCATGTGGTTTAGGAAAGGAACACACATGCAATAAATCTAGTGGTGGTTTATCAATAGAACAACATGCAAATGACTCTGGTGGATCCATGTGGTTTATGGAAAGAACACACATGCAATGAATCTAGTGGTGGTTTATGAAAAGAACACACATGTAATCACACTGGTGGATCTAAGTGGTTTATGAAAAGAACAAACATGCATTTGACTCTAGTGGATGCATGTGGTTTGTGAAAAGAACAAACATGCAAGGACTCTAGTGGGGTTTTAGGAAAAGAACACACATGCAATGACACTGGTGGATCCATGTGGTTTAGGACAAGAACACACATGCAATGACACTAGTGGTGGTCTAGGAAAAGAACACACATGCAATGACTCTAGGTGTGGTTTATGAAAAGAACCCACATGAAATGGCACTGGTGGATCCAAGTGGTTTATGAAAAGAACACACATGCAATGACTCTAGTGGTGGTTTATGAATAGAACACACATGCAATGACTCTAGTTTGGTTTATGAAAAGGACACACATGCAATTACACTGGTGGATCCATGTGGTTTAGTAAAATAACACACATGCAATGACACTAGTGGTGGTTTAGGAAAAGAAAACACATGCAATGACATCAGATAACACTGGTGGATCCATGTGGTATAGGAAACGAACACACATGTAGTGACACTGGTGGTGGTTTATGAAAAGAACACACATGCAAATGACTCGGGTGGATCCATGTGGTTTATGGAAAGAACACACATGCAATGAATCTAGTCGTGGTTTATTAAAAGAACACACATGTAATGAAACTAGTGGATCCATCTGGATTATGAAAATAACAAACATGCAATGACTCTAATTGTGGTTTATGAAAAGAACACACATGCAATGACTCTATTGGTGGTTTAGGAAAGAATACACACGCAATGACACTAGTGGTGGTTTAGCGAAAGAACACAGATGCAATAACTCTAGGTGTGGTTTATGAAAAGAACACACATGCAATGGCACTGGTGGATCCAAGTGGTTTATAAAAAGAACACACATGATATGACTCTAGTGGTGGTTTAGAAATAGAAAACACATGCAATGACTCTAGTGGTGGTTTATGAAAAGGACACACATGCAATGACATTGGTGGATCCATGTGCTTTAGTAAAATAACACACATGCAATGACACTAGTGGTGGTTTAGGAAAAGAACACACATACAATGACATCGAATAACACTGGTGGATCCATGTGTTATAGGAAAGGAACACACATGCAATGACACTGGTGGTGGTTTATGAAAAGAACACACATGCAAATGACTCGGGTGGATCCATGTGATTTATGGAAAGAACACACATACAATGAATCTAGTGGTGGTTTAGGAAAAGAACACACATGTAATGAAACTAGTGGATCCATGTGGATTATGAAAAGACCAAACATGGAATGACTCTAGATGTGGTTTATGAAAAGAACACACATGCAATGACTCTATTGGTGGTTTAGGAAAAGAACACACACGCAATGACACTAGTGGTGGTTTAGAAAAAGAACACACATGCAATAACTCTAGGTGTGGTTGATGAAAAGAACACACATGCAATGGCACTGGTGGATCCAAGTGGTTTATGAAAATAACACACATGCAATGACTCTAGTTGTGGTTTACTGAAAAGAACACACATGCAATGACTCTAGTGGTGGTTTATGAAAGGACACGCATGCAATGACACTGGTGGATCCATGTGGTTTAGTAAAATAACAAACATGCAATGACACTAGTGTTGGTTTAGGAAAAGAACACACATGCAAAGACATGCAATGACATTGATGGATCCATGTGGTTTAGGAAAGGAACACACATGCAATGAATCTAGTGGTGGTTTATGAATAGAACAAAAATGCAAATGACTCTGGCGGATCCATGTGGTTTATGGAAAGAACACACATGCAATGAATCTAGTGGTGGTTTATGAAAACAACACACATGTAATGACACTGGTGGATCCAAGTGGTTTATGAAAAGAACAAACATGCATTTGACTCTAGTGGATCCATGTGGTTTATGAAAAGAACACACATGCGATGACTCTAGTGCGGTTTTAGGAAAAGAACACACATGCAATAACACTGGTGGATCCATGTGGTTTAGTAAAATAACACACATGCAATGACACTAGTGGTGGTTTAGGAAAAGAACACACATGCAATGACTCTAGGTGTCGTTTATGAAAGAACCCACATGAAATGGCACTGGTGGATCCAAGTGGTTTATGAAAATAACACACATGCAATGACTCTAGTGGTGGTTTAGGAATAGAACACACAAGCAATGACTCTAGTGTGGTTTATGAAAAGGACACACATGCAATGACACTGGTGGATCAATGTGGTTTAGAAAAATAACACACATGCAATGACACTAGTGGTGGTTTAGGAAAGAGGACACATGCAATGACAACGAATACCACTGGTGGATCCATGTGGTATAGGAAAGGAACACACATGCAATGACACTGGTGGTGGTTTATGAAAAGAGCACACATGCAAATGAATCGGGTGGATCCATGTGGTTTATGGAAAGAACACACATGCAATGAAACCAGTGGTGGTTATTAAAAGAACACACATGTAATGAAACTTGTGGATCCATGTGGATTATGAAAAGAACAAACATGCAATGACTCTAATTGTGGTTTATGAAAAGAACACACATGCAATGACTCTATTGGTGGTTTAGGAAAAGAACACGCACGCAATGACACTAGTGGTTGTTTAGGAAAATAACACACATGCAATAACTCTAGGTGTGGATTCATGAAAATAACACACATGCAATGGCACTGGTGGATCCAAGTGGTTATGAAAAGAACACACACGCAATGACTCTAGTGGTGGTTTAGGAAGAGAACACACATGCAATGACTCTAGTGGTGGTTTATGAAAAGGACACACATCCAATGACACTGGTGGATCTAGGTGGTTTAGTAAAATAACACACATGCAATGACACTAGTGGTGGTTTAGGAAAAGAAAACACATGCAATGCCATCGAATAACACTGGTGGATCCATGTGGTATAGGAAAGGAACACACATGAATGACACTGGTGGTGGTTTATGAAAAGAACACACATGCAAATGACTCGGGTGGATGCATGTGGTTTATGGAAAGAACACACATGTAATGAAACTTGTGGATCCATGTGGATCATGGAAAGAACAAACATGCAATGACTCTAATTGTGGTTTATGAAAAGAACACACATGCAATGACTCTATTGGTGGTTTAGGAAAAGAACACACGCAATGACACTAGTGGTGGTTTAGGAAAAGGACAGACATGCAATGACACTGGTGGATCCATGTGGTATAGGAAAGGAACACACATGCAATGACACTGGTGGATCCATGTGGTATAGGAAAGGAACACACATGCAATGACACTGGTGGTGGTTTATGAAAAGAAAACACGTGCAAATGACTCTCGTGGATCTATGTGGTTTATGGAAAGAACACACATGCAATGAATCTAGTGGTGGTTTATGAAAAGAACACACATGTAATGAAACTTGTGGATCCATGTGAATTTTGAAAAGATCAAACATGCAATGACTCTAGTAGTGGTTTATTATAAGAACACACATGGAATGACTCTATTGGTGGTTTAGGAAAAGAACACACATGCAATGACACTAGTGGTGGTTTAGGAAAAGAACACACATGCAATAACTCTAGGTGTGGTTTATGAAAAGAACACAGATGCAATGGCACTGGTGGATCCAAGTGGTTTATGAAAAGAACACACATGCAATGACTCTAGTGGTGGTTTAGAAAAGAACACACATGCAATGACCCTAGTGGTGGTTTATGAAAAGGACACACATGCAATGACACTCGTGAACCCATGTGGTTTAGTAAAATAACACACATGCAATGACACTAGTGTTGGTTTAGGAAAAGAACACACATGCAAAGACATGCAATGACATTGATGGATCCATGCGGTTTAGGAAAGGAACACACATGCAATGAATCTAGTGGTGGTTTATGAATAGAACAAACATGCAAATGACTCTGGTGGATCCATGTGGTTTATGGAAAGAACACACATGCAATGAATCTAGTGGTGGTTTATGAAAAGAACACACATATAATGACAATGGTGGATCCAAGTGGTTTATGAAAAGAACAGACACGCACTTCACTCTAGGGCATCGATGTGGTTTATGCAAAGAACACACATGCAATGACTCTAGTGGGGTTTTACGAAAATAACACACATGCAATAACACTGGTGGATCCATGTGGTTTAGTAAAATAACAGACATGCAATGACACTAGTGGTGGTTTAGGAAAAGAACACACATGCAATCACTCTAGGTGTGGTTTATGAAAAGAACCCACATGCAATGGCACTGGTGGATCCAAGTGGTTTATGAAAAGAACACACATGCAATGACTCTAGTGGTGGTTTAGGAATAGAACACACAAGCAATGACTCTAGTGGTGGTTTATGAAAAGGAAGAGACAGCCGGAACTATTGCGTTGAGCTCATGCAAAACTTCTTAATGACCTTAGCTGGTTGAGATCCGAGGAATGTGACGTAGGTGTCTTTCTTTGTGGGGGAGTGTTACATCCCCTCCAGCTTGGGATTTGAAGGGTCAGCTTCCTCCATGTCGGAATCTTCCTTGGTCTCTTTATCTTTTTCGGGATTCTTCTTTCCCTTCTTCCGCTTAGCCCTGTAGCCAGCGGTATCATCTTTCTTGATGTCGTCATTAAAACGACATTCGGCGTTTGTGTGAGACGAGCCCCACTGGCATCCAAGTGATGCACACATGGGTTATTGGCAATGTCGGCCAGGAATAGGTTTTGCCAGGTTGCTGGTCTCCTCTACTCTGGACTCTTGATGTTCCATCACCGCGTCCATGGCCACCGTCGTGCCCTCCTCATCCTCTAGACCCGAAAGTAGCAGTGACTACTGTTGTTTCCGTGTTGGTTTTTTCTTCCGAGGTGTTCTTACACTTCTGAGCTTGCTGCTTTGGTTGTTTAGCCGACTGTGGCACAGCTAGGGTGTTCAGTAGTCCCTCTGCGTTGTCGTCAGCATCTGCATATTTGCTCCCTATTTCTATCATCTCTCCCAAGTCGGTAACATTATCACACTTCAAGAGATGACGTAGTAAACCAATTGGGAGTCCTGCAATGAAGGCTTCAATCGCAGTTTGGTCATTTACACCTTCACAGGAGTTCTTGGTGTCGATCATCGTCCAAGATAATCTCAGCAAGTTTCTCCGGCTTTCTAGGTGCAAGGCTGTAGGTATCCTACCATACAGGGCCTCTGGTATGTGCCTTCGAAATTCCGAAAGAACGCGCTTTGCATGTCATACCAGTTGTGGATGGTGTTTTCTGGAAGTTCATTGAGCCATGACCACGCCGTCTTCCGCAACATAAGTGGGAGATATCGGGTTGCGACCAAGCTGTTTCCGCCTTTGGTGATGCAGTAAGCCTGGAAAAATTGCTGGAGCCAAGTATCTGGCCGGGCCACACCATCATAGGCTTGGATGTGTCTTGAGATAGCAAATCCTTCCAGGAAATGTGTTTGTCGAATTCGTGGTCCGAAGCATTTTGGGCCCATGTATATGTTATCATTTTCGTAGCACCGCGCCTCTATGTTGGAATTAATCCGGTGTCTCATGTCACTTTGTGACAGAGATCGCCGTCCTGAGTGACGGCTGTGGCTGCGGTGCCTTGGAGCCGGACTTCGGCTTCTGCCACCACCTCCTCTGCCATGACGCCCTCCATGGCCTCCATGGGAACTATTGTGATGGCTACTTGGTGGAGAAGGTGGATTGTTTCCGGCTGTTCGCCGGTCTCCGTCCGGAGCGTCATTATTCCGGTTTCGGGGAGGATCTTCATTACGACGAGCCCCCTATCGGCTTGACTCAGCACGGTGTCCATCATTCTTTTGTCCGTTACTCCCATCGCGATGGGGCTCAGCTAGACGGCTTGTATGTCTAGGAGGCGGCATTCTTTGACGGTCTTCCTCCCGACGTTTCTCTTTGTCTTCTTCCCTGCGATTGTTCGGCTCTCGCCGGAGAGGATTTTTGGTTATAGTGCAGCAATTGCCTCTTGCTCTGCGGCTGGAGCAATGTTCCGCCAGTCACGTGCAGTTCTGTGATGCTGCATTGAAGATCCGGTTCTTGAGTAGTTGTCTTCCTGACGGTCGAAACGGTGATGTTGTACCGAAACCCGTTGAGGTCTTACGTCATTCCAGGACAGATCCGTGCAACATTGGTCGGATTGAGAGACTAGTTTTCCGCTTCCGGACTTCGCGACCTTCTGTTGCTCCAGACCCTTGGTGAGTAGCTTGATGCCCAATCGAACCTATTCCAGGCCTGGATTATTTGCTAGGATACCTCGAGCTGCGACGGTGTTTTGTACCTGTGTTGGATACACCAGATCTCCTTTGCTATCAAGCCGAGGCATCCCTAGGTCTCCTTCAAAGAGAACCTTGTGAATTTTTGGAAATTGATTGTCACGTGTGTGTTGTTTCCGGGTTTTCTGATGCTGCAGAGAGATATACTTCTCCACAGTAGCTATGCACCTTTTCTCTTCCTCGATGTTGTTGTCTTCATCCAGGAGTACTTGGTGGCGCGCTTCTAGGGCCTAGGCCCTTTCCTCCAGCTCTTCTGTAGTAAGCTCTACAGCAGTAGGGATAGGTGTAGTTAATGCAGCATCGATGAGTTTACGCGCACCTGTAGTGATCACGTGTCCATCCACCGAGGCTTATTTTTGCTAGTCTAGGATTAGTGCTCCGTCCGAGTCTTCTTCATAATCCTCAATAATTACGTCCTCCGCCGGTGGGTATTTTGCCAGGGTCTTGTTCTTCTTGTTCTTCTTCTTTACCTTCTTGGCAACGCCGGTAGCAAAGACGACTTTGGGTCCATTTCTCAGAGTCAAGCTCTGATCGGTACTTTCGGACATCTGGATGTCAGGATTATCTCCGAGATCCATACCATCATGTGCTTTGGGAGAGTTTTCTCCGGATCCTTCATCCATGGCTTCTCCTTCTGCTGCAGCTGCGGAGTTAAACTCCTCTTCATATTCTGCGGAGAACTTCCGGAAATTTGCCGACGTCATGGAGTCATCCGAAGATGCCGGTAAGTCGACGTTTGTTCCGATCGCCTCCAGCACCGAGTCTTTGTTGTCTCCAGCATCATCTGAGCCGGATCCGGAGCCAACATATCCGACAAAGTGTGACGTGTGCCTCCTGAGATAGTTGCGGCTTTCTTTGTCGGCTTCCTCGAAACGCCTAATGGTCTCGAGAATTTCATCCATGCTTGCGTCTTTCATTATCATGCTCCTCAACATATATCTCAGGAAGGGTTTATCTGTTCTGGTATTATCAGAGCCGGAATCAGAGTTGTTTTCTTGCTCTTCCTGGATTTCGACATCCGCAGGTAGATCGATCTGGGATTAGGCCTCGCTAGGGATATCCACTCCAAATTCGACTTGCACTGCAAGATCTGCTTCAGGTTCGGCTTTCTCCACTATCTCCGCAACGGGTGCGGGTTGGGTGGGATTAGGGTTTTCTGAGATCCGGAACTCTACCGCCTCCACGGACAAAGGGGACCCAGAAATTTCTTCTGCCTCTATCATCACAGCTGGGGTGGGAGGGATAGGTTCAGCGAAGCCCATGTAAACATCGATCTCGCCAAAAGACATGATGGTGTACGAAGTCACAGCCTCCCTAGCCGGAATGTAGGTCTCGTCGAGAACGATGAGAGGTACGTCCCTGGCGTAGAGGATGCGACTGACGGCGATGGTCTCGCTGATTCCGATTCTTGTAGATTCCGCTCGGAACGCAGATCCGAAGCTCACTAGCCCCACGGTGGGCGCCAACTGTCGTCGGATTGATGACAAGTACGCCATGAGGGGGTCCTCGAGGCGTGTGGAAGAGAGGGGTGTGAGACGTGTTGGGTTCGCAGCATAGAAAACAAAAATTTCCTACGATGGGAACTATACGCCAAGATCTATCTACTAGATACAAGCAACGGGTGGATATACATCCATAGAGAACTTACCCTCAAAGACAACAAAGCTTTGTTAATGAGTTGGAACTCATGGATGATGTAGTCGTACACTTGCCGATCTCAAGATCGTGATGAAGTCTAGCAGGTCCGGCTCCAGCACGTCCATCAGATCCAGCTCCAGCAAGTCCAGCACCGCAAAGCAGCGGTGCATCCGTGATCGCACACACCTCTGGTACCCCGACAACCTCCCTCCCTCGCTCTAGCAAAGCAGCGGAAGCAGCAACTCCTTTCTAGATAAAGCCACCGGGAACATGTATCTCGCTAATCCGAGACCATGGGGGAAAATACTAGAGGGGGAGAGAGATCCTTCACGAGGAGGTGTGAGTGTGAAGGTGTGAGAGGGGGGGATTTTATAGGAGGAGGGGAGGGTACCCCTCCCCATGGATGGCGCCCCAAGGGGTGACCCCTCAACTCCTCATTCATGTGGTGGTAACTCCCTCCACATAAATTTGCCCCTTCACATTCTCTTTTAAAGTCTCCACTTTAAATGCATTAAATTTCTCCAGATTTAATGCTCTCTCTCATTTAATAAAACTATTTTATTAATTTTATTCAGAATTTTGTTAATTACTTTAATTAACAAATATTCACATGAAACCCCTGCAAAATTTCAATATTACATGCAGAACCAATTTCAGCAATTTCACCTGAAATGGTTTCAGTATCTATTGAAATAATTCAGGCGCTTTCTTAAATCTTTATCTGAAAAATATTTGCTCCTAAATGGTGTCGGTATCCCTTAAGTGTGTCACCCTACGGTTCACGAATAATGCAGAAATGATCGAGACCCCTCTCCGATCAATAATCAGTAGTGGGACCTGGAGATCCGTACTGACTCCCACATATTCAACGATGACCCTTGTGATCGTGTGAACCTTTAGCGTCGTAACTAAATCCCTTTGTCTCGCGATATATTACATGTCTGAGATTCGATCATTGGCATCCAAATACCTAGTTTGATCTCGTTACCGACATGCACTCTTTTCTCGTTCCCGTGATATAACATTCTAGTGATCACATCACTTGCTTGCAAGCTATCTTAATATGATATCACCGAGAGGGCCCAGAGTATATTTATCCGTCATCAGGATGAACAAATCCCACTCTTGATCCATGAGGCTCAACATAACACCTTCGTAGAACTGAACCCACCTTTATAGTCACCCTGTTACGGTGTGACGTTTGATGTTATCAACATACTCTTCCAGTGTTAGCAATTAACATGATCTCATGGTCTAAGGACTAAGATTACTTCGTATGATGTTATAGTAATATAAACATAATGACTCTGATCGTAATGCTATACTTCGGATGAATGTTCATCACATCATTCCACCAATGTTGTGACCTCGTTATTAATGACATCCAATGTCCATGATTAGGAAACCTTGATCATCTTGTTAATCAACGAGCTAGTTTATAAGAGAGGCATAACTAAGAACTTTTCTTTTGTTTATTAAACACACATGTATTAATGTTTCCAAATTAATACAATAATAGCATGCAAAATAAACATTTATCATAAACAAGGAATAAGATAATAACCACTTTATTATTGCCTCTCGGGCATATTCCCTTCAGTCTCCCACTTGCACTAGAGTCAATAATCTAGTTTGAAAAACTTTGCATGTTGAACACCTATGGCTTTCTAGTGTTCCATATACGCGATTTCTAGTGGTTAACATAATATCCGGCTCTGACAGTTTCAGGTCTGTGTGTATTTGCATGTCTTTGCATCTCTACGCATCACTCATTCTCAAATGAGATGGCATTGTATAAATTTGGTCCTTTGGTGAGAGCTTTAGTTAGTTCAGGTTAAAATATGTTGATATTATTGTCATACAATATATCTTCATAGTATTAGCCCACTTTGAACCACACCTAGTTTGATAAAAAACTACTTAACACAAATGCCCTCCTTTGCTGCTACTATAGCAGTCATATACTTAGCCTTTTGTTGTAGTATCCGTCAGAATGTCTCATCTTTGGAACTCATCCAAATCCATCATGGAACATCCTTTCCATTACATTATGCCACCCATAGTCTAAATTGAGATAAATTTAATTTGTATGTTGTGACAAAACTAGTATCAATGTAGCACTTTACAATGAACTACCTTTAACTATTTGCCACTTATACATGATATATTCTTAGTTCTTCCAAAGCTCATAAGAATATCTTTACTATCGTCAAATGATCATCTTATGAATCATTCTGGTATGTGCTCATAACATTTAGAGCATAGGACATATCTAGATATATACATATCACGGTATAATCGATCAAAATCTTCATGTGATTTTACTCACCAAGTGTTGAAACACTTGAATCTTGATACAATCCTTTCCATGCAGCAAGAACCTTTCTTGTTGTTTCCATATTGAACCCTTTCAATATCTCATATATGTACGTCTAGCATAACCATATTAGCGCCTCAATCTATCCATATAGACATTGATCTCAAATATTCTGGTTTTGCCCAAGTCTT
Organism: Avena eriantha; assembly: GCA_910589775.1. Lineage (NCBI taxonomy): Eukaryota > Viridiplantae > Streptophyta > Magnoliopsida > Poales > Poaceae > Avena > Avena eriantha. The sequence goes on from OU342745.1 coordinate 197,796,581, forward strand.
TCATTGAAATCCTATTTTAATAAAATTCTTAACTTGTGTCAATAAAAGATACATCATTTACAATCAACAATATGTACTCTACATAATGTATTGGAAATTTGTCTCAGTGCTCCCACTTAATTTCTTGCAAATGCAAGCATCTTCATCATCTCCTATGAAATTAAACTCCTTTAACATTTTCATCATGGTGAAGATTCCAACTCCGCTGTGCTCACTTGAACTATTGAAGTTTGCATGCCCTTTTAGCACCCTTTGAATTAACAAAACCCTTCGGACCGTGTCATGTACACGTCCTAGGTAACCATTCTATTAGAAGAATCTTGTTTTGTTTATTCAACTACCATATACCAAATTATATGTAGTGGTTGCTACATTAATCCATCAAGACTAAATATCGCTATGAAAGATCAAATCTTGTCATAGTCAACTCCTTGAACATTGCCGTAAACTTCTTTCCGACATGTCGACTATTTCATAGATGTTAAACATCCATGTCTATTTCTTTATAGATCCAAACACTACCGATAGGCTTCATGCCTTTCCGGCGTGTCTTCCAAGTTCAGAAACTTGATTTCTCGTGTATGGATACTATCATGGATTCTATGACTTCTAGTCATTTTATGGAGTCAGGGCCCACCATCGCTTCTTTGCATGTAGTCGGTTCATCATTGTCAAAACAATAACGACTTGCTTATCAAATCACACTATTTGATTCTTACCGACCCACACGGTTCAATAGGAACTCTAATCTCCGAGATCACAACATTTCTAATCAAGGGAGCCATGAGCATTGTGGCCGCCACCAGGACACTTTCCGGTGCTCCACTACTGAGCACATATAGCTGACGTTCAACAACCTTATCAAAGTTCTATTGTCCTCCCACTTAACTTTTCATGAAAAATTCCTTCTCAAGAAACTTGACGTTCCAAGCAACAAACTCTTTTGGCCTTGGTGTTTTGGAGAAATTCCCAACAAATTATTTGGGATAACCTACAAAGACGTGCATATCCGACTTTGGTTGTAAACATTTTACTTATGCATAGCATACCAAAATTTAAGAAAAGACAATATGGGTTTTATCCCAAACCATAACTCATATGGTGTCATTTCAACCTATCACGATGGTGCTCTTTTCAGTGTAAAAGCGGTAGTCTCTAAAGCTTCAATCCTTAAAACACAATGGCAGTTTTATAAATGACACCTTTGATCTTACCATGTCAAACATGGTTTGATTTCATCTCTCGAATATGCCATACTCCTATGGTTTACCGGGAAACACAAATCATGGAACAATTCCTCAAATCTTAAGTGTTTTGCTAAACATGTAACTCAAATATCTTCCTTTATGACCAAATCATAAACTCTTTTATTTTCTTGTTACAATGATTTTTTAGTTCATCTTGAAAGTCTTTGAACAATTTTCAAATGTTTCATACTTCTTCCTTATTAAGTAAATATATAGATATATTCACTCAAATTTGTAGAGAAAGCATATGAAGCAAAAAGATCCATCGCATATGGCTACACATAATGGACTATGCACATCAGCATGCACAATTTGCAATAAGCTAGTCATCCGTTCCTCTTTGGCCTATGAACGGAGTTTCAATTATCTCGAGGAAAGTCTCACAAGCGTCAATTGATCAAAATCAAAGACTCCAAAAATCCATCAACATGGATTTTGTTCTTGTTTTATTTCCAATTTAATTCAAACAGCGATGTCACTTCATAAGTGATTTTTCAATCATTTGTGTTGCGACAATTTTAGCAATAGTGTTTATGGATGTGATTTCTCCCACTAGACTTGTAAAAGTTCATCCATCCTTTATGGAATACGGTAATTATTTGAACAACCATTGTTCTCGTAATACCGGAACAAAATAACAATTATTAAAACAAATCTTGAAGGCTAGGTTTGACAACAACGAAAATCACAATAACACTTTATTTGTTTTCGATGAACATCATCACTTATTCTCTTGCTAGTTACTTAAGTCGTTGCAGTTCATGAATTGTGTTGTTCTGTATGATACTTCACACCAACCAATTAGGTATCCAATACCGGTATCCAATACCTAAGAACCACATTGTTTAACAAGCAAGGAATACAGCCATAACATGTATATCTTCTATATACCTAAGTTGGACATCTCCAACCTTTTATTTTTTGCCAAATATTTTATAGATTCTCTTTTAGCAATTCCTTTTCTTTTAAAAGAATCTATCAACATCAATAGTGGTGTCATTCACATGACACATAGTACAAAGCTTGTATATAGTCAAATACTAATACCTTTGGACTTGCACTTTGAAGTGGATCACCATCATCAAATGTTTGGCATTCTTTCAAAAATCCATTCTTTAGTAATCTTTTAGTGTAGTAAACATTTTACTTACATCTTCTATTCATCCTTATCATGACAACTTTCATGATGAAGCTACTATAGCCTATAAGGAAGAATGATGAGTATAATTTTAGTTCCCGAAACCTTTTGGGAGATTCAGATGCCTAGCATCTCCATCCTTCACAAATTCTCATACAATATGAGAACATGTATTTTGCTAAATTATACTCTATCATAATGCAACCAAAAACATTGTTTCAGATATAAAATATCTTGCACACATGATGGTTTCTTGAAACAATTTTTCAGCTCCTAGATAATCTTGATATTAAAACAACTTTTGAATATCAATAATTATGGAGGCAAACATGATACTTTAGATACTAACATTGGAATTCTTAGTCTTGATTTAATACTACTTATTAAACTTCATGGAGTAAATAGAGTTTGCTGAAAGTTTGCAATAGGACTTATAAACTTTTAATTGACATTCAAAAACAATACGATACCAGTTCGTAAAGTAAATATCCAGAATTCTATAGTTCTATTATCTCAATTAAAACTAAGCATAAGGTAGTGAACAGATGCCAATGACTACAAAAAATTATGCAAATTCACTTCGATTTAGTTTATGACAAATTGAGTTTGACTAATCCAAATTAGAAATGAACTCCCACTCAAAAACGCCACCCCTCATGCCTTTTTGGTGATTACATGAACCAAATCCACTACACCAAGTCTGATCATCACGTGAGTCGGTGTAGCTTCAAAGGCGAGCATCTATATGGGCATCATATCAACTATATGACTCATGCTTAACCTTTCGGTCCGTGTTCCGAGGCCATGTCTGTACATGCTAGGCTCGTCAAGTAAGAACCTTAGTACCCGCGTGTGTAAAACTATCTTACACCCGTTGTATGAAAGCGTGGAGTCGAGTACACCCGATCATCCGTGATGTCTCGAAACACGATCCATAGAACGGTGCATACTGAAGGAAGAACACATTTTATCTTGATATCTAAATGAGGGATCATCTTACAATGCTACCAAATGCGCTAAACTAGCAGTATAAGATGCAACCATCTAGTGTGTAAAGTGAGATGATATGGTCCATGCATTCGATCTCTATCATTTTCATTATGGTATGATCTTTATCATTCCTTTTTGTGTAAGACCAAGGTCTATGAAACTTACACGTTCAGTGTGTTGTAAGAGTATGTATTATACATATACTTACAACATTACCATATCATGACACTAGCCCAGCAACGATCTAAACTAGACGCCTCTAATTTATCAATTGCATGTTTTACGTGGCTTAGCACTTTCGGAGATAGAACCGGTCTTACCTACGAACATGAACCACAAGGAGGATAACCAAGTTATTAGCAACTCATTGTGAATCAGATATTGACTACAGTAGGAGAGATAGACACCCGCCAGCCACTTATGCAAAACTAGTTGCATGTCAGTCGTGGAACCGGTCTCATGTGCGATGACATGTAAGGTTGGTCCGGGCCACTTCATCCCACTATGCCACCAATATCCAAAATACATGAAAGAAGAAATTACATGATCATCATCACCCACATATAAACATATGTGTACTACCCGTGCAAAGCACCTACGCATAGATCAGGCTCTGATACCACTATTGGGTTCGCAGCATAGAAAACAAAAATTTCCTACGATGGGAACTATACGCCAAGATCTATCTACTAGATACAAGCAACGGGTGGATATACATCCATAGAGAAATTACCCTCGAAGACAACAAAGCTTTGTTAACGAGTTGGAACTCGTGGATCATGTAGTCGTACACTTGCCGATCTCAAGATCGTGATGAAGTCTAGCAGGTCCGGCTCCAGCACGTCTATCAGATCCAGCTCCAGCAAGTGTAGCACCGCAAAGTAGCGGTGCATCCGTGATCGCACACATGTCCGGTACCCCGACAACCTCCGTCCCTCACTCCAGCGAAGCAGCAGAAGCAGCAACTCCTTTCCAGACAAAGCCACCAGGAATATGTATCTCGCTAATCCGAGACCATGGGGGAAAAATACTAGAGGGGGAGAGAGATCCTTCACGAGGAGGTGTGAGTGTGAAGGTGTGAGAGCGGGGCCTTTTATAGGAGGAGGGGAGGGTACCCCTCCCCATGGCCGGCGCCCCAAGTGGTGACCCCTCACCTCCTCATTCATGTGGTGGTAACTCCCTCCACATAAATTTGCCCCTTCACATTCTCTTTTAAAGTCTCCAATTTAAATGCATTAAATTTCTCCAAATTTAATGCTCTCTCTCATTTAATAAAACTATTTTATTAATTTTATTCAGAATTTTGTTAATTACTTTAATTAACAAACATTCACATAAAACCCCTGCAACATTTCAATATTACATGCAGAACCAATTTCAGCAATTTCACCCGAAACAGTTTCGGTGTCTATTGAAATAATTCCAGCTCTTTCTTAAATCTTTATCTAAAACATATTTGCTCCTAAATGGTGTCGGTATCCCTTAAGTGTGTCACCCTACGGTTCGCGAATAATGAAGACATGATCGAGACCCCTCTCCGATCAATAATGAGCAGCGGGACCTGGAGATTCGTACCGACTCCCACATATTCAACGATGACCCTTGTGATTATGTGAACCTTTAGCGTCGTAACTAAATCCCTTTGTCTCGCGATATATTACATGTCCGAGATTCGATCATTGGCATCCAAATACCTAGTTTGATCTCGTTACCGACATGCACTCTTTTCTCGTTCCGTGATATAACATTCTAGTGATCACATCACTTGCTTGCAAGCTATCTTAATATTATATCACCGAGAGGGCCCAGAGTATATCTATCCGTCATCGGGATGGAAAAATCCCACTCTTGATCCACGAGCCTCAACATAACACCTTTGTAGAACTGAACCCACCTTTATAGTAACCCTGTTACGGTGTGACGTTTGATTTTATCAAGATACTCTTCCGGTGTTAGCAATTCACATGATCTCATGGTCTAAGGACTAAGATTATTTCGTATGATGTTATAGAAATATAAACATAATGACTCTTATCTAATGCTATACTTCGGATGAATGTTCATCACATCATTCCACCAATGTTGTGACCTCGTTATTAACGACATCCAATGTCCATGATCAGAAAACCTTGATCATATTGTTAATCAACGAGCTAGTTTATAAGAGAGGCATAACTAGGAACTTTCCTTTTGTTTATTAAACACACATGTATTAATGTTTCCAAATTAATACAATTATAGCATGCAAAATTAAAATTTATCATAAACAAGGAATAAGATAATAACCACTTTATTATTGCCTCTCGGGCATATTCCCTTCAAGACATACGGTATTTCAAGACATAAGGAATAAGTTTACCAAGGTTCGAATCTACCGGCATTGGATGGATCCTACTCCTGCTAGCAATCCAGTAATATGGCAGAGCCGGAATATGAGTTACAAGGGTTTCGCCTATGCGAGTTTAGGTTGTAGACCATTGTGAGGGTTGGGTGCCTTAAAAGCTGTCCCTAGGACGGCTTATATAGATATCCGGCCTAGGGTTTACAAGAGAGACATATCCAGCTACGACTAAGAGTCGGTTACAAAGTACATCTCGAACTACAAGTAACACTATGGGCCTATGTCGGTAAGTCTTCTGGGCCTTCCCGTAGCCAGATTGGACTCTGTCTCTTCTCCCTGACTGGGCCGCCCGTGAAGCAAAGCTCTAACCCGAAGTGGGCCACCCTGGTTAGTGAGGCATAGTAAGGATACCCGGAAAGTATATCTCCAACATCAACCAAACCCATCGCCGCCCATCGCCATGCCCCATGCTGCCGCCGTCGTGCCCCAGGCCACCCGCTATAGAAACCCTAGGCCGCCCGCCACCACACCCCCAGGCTGCCCCGCGTAGCTGCCGGACACTACCACACCACCGATCCGGCCCTTTCCACGCTGCTACCGTCCCTTCTCCCCGTGTCATGGCACCCTCACCTCCCCTCGTCTTGGAGCAGGAGGCACGGATGCGAGGTCCATGGCCTTTACCGTGAGTAGGGCGAGGCGTCCATGGCCTTTGCCATGAGCAGGGGACATGGGCGTGGTGGCCATTGCCTGGATCGTGAGTTGGGACCCCCACCTGGCCCATCCTGCTCGCGGCGACATCCCGCATGTCTACGGCTAAACGCCGCCGCCCCCGTGCTCGCGGTCGAGCTCTCCAGCGAGGGACACGCTAGCCGTCCGGCACAGCGGCACACAGGAGGTAGGTGGCGCGACTGCGCGATGGGATTCTGATAGATAATTGGATATTTTTTGCTGACATGTGGGGCCCACTTCAATTCAGTAAATTTTGCCACCTCAGCCCAGAGAAACAGGTCCCACCTGTCAGTTTCCCTATCAATTCGCGTTCAATTGGAGTTTAGTGTATTTTGTGAGCTCCCGAGTGCTACGAAATCGTAAAGTGATAGATTTCCGAAATTTTTCTCGAAAAGTGGTAGTTTTATGCTAACAACTACTCGGTGGTACCTAAGATTGTTTCATATCCATAGTTACATACCAATCTTCTCCCATACAACCTATTCTTCCCCAAATCCCCTCTCTCCGGTCTCCCGGCCTCCCAAAAAATCTCAAATTGAACACGAGTTTGTGTAAGAAATCCAGAGGAACAGCAATTTGGAAACCCAAATATACATCCATCGCATTCCCTTAGTTGGATTTTTAGCCCAAATTCGTCTTGGAGAACAAGCTCGTCTATGCACAAGGTCGTATTTTGTTCGCGATTCAGTCGAGTCGAGCTCGCCACCGTAGTACTCTATAGTTGGTTGCGCTTGTCCCTTTGCCTCTCTTTCGTTGGAGGCATATGAGTGAGGGGTGGGTACTATGGATGGAAGCAGAGCTGGGGTGGAGGAGCGAGGAGGATCGAGCCAGGGCCGCTCCTGGTCATTCATTTTTTGTAGCATTGGCGACCTTGTGATCCATCCCCCCATCCTCGGCGTGCTTCGGCGGAGCTGAACTATGGCAACCACCGGTGGTGCTCGACCCCATCGATGGTTCTTGACGGCTCACCCGCTAACGTACCCCTGACCTTCGCGCCGCCGCTCCTCCCTGAATGGCTCGACCCTTCTTGGCATGCTGGAAGTGATGGTGGTGGTGTAACATCCCAAAACTACTAATCAAGTTTAGCAAGTCCTAATCACCCAATTTGTGGTTAACAAAAACTTTTATCAAGAAAATGAATATGAATGCATGTGTGTTTGAATTACTATAGAATTGAGTGTATATGCCATGCTTGATTGTTCTAAAGGATGTGAAATGGTTTAAAGGTGAATGCTACATCATCTAGGCCATTTACAAACAAAACCAAAAGAGAAAGAAATCAAATATGAATAAATAAAGCAAATGGTAATTTTGACAAAAATAAACCACTAGGCCACTTTGTGTGTTCCTAGAAGAGAAATCTTAACAGAAACAATTCTATTTATTTTCACCCCTTGCTAGACCAAGTGAAAGTGTATCAAGGCCCACTTTACAAACTTACAAAAACATCTTTCAAATCAATTTAATGGACAGTTGAAAATTGAATCTAGTTCATATGTTAAGATCCCACTTTTTCAAAAACCCATCAAATGAATTCACCTTGACCTCTCCAAGCAAACCTAGACTCTCAAGCTTAACTTGTGATCACTCAAATAATTTGAATCAAAAATTCCAAAGTATCTTTCATGCGGCCATTAACACAAACACCTTTTCTGCACTAATTAAACCCTGGCCTAACATCACAGTTTGCCACAGTAAACCTCGACCATTTGGTCCCCTCTTAACCCTCTGGTCCCCTCTGAGTCCAACCAGCACCCAGACCAATCCCCCCCTTCGCCGTGGAGCACAGTGGAGCACCGCCCATTTGTGGTCATCGCCGGCTGACCACGGCCAGCTCGCAGCAGACCACCCCGCGCCCATCCAGGATGCCAGGAGCTACGCCGCACCCTACCGCCACCCCCTATCCACCCCACGGTCGAAGCCAAGCCCTGGACCACCCTAGTCACGCAACACACCGCCTCTTTGTGCCATGTCTAGAGTGCGCCAGAGTGTCGTGCCCGACCAGCCCCGCCAGCTTGCGCCTTGCCCTCACCATGCACGCGTAGCCTCGCCATGATCACGCCACCCCGGCAGACACCCCCGTTCGCCGTCGCATGACCCGCAGCTGTCGCACGTCGCCGCAAACACTTCTGCCACCGCTCAGAACACTGCACGCTCCCGACTGAACCGCACAGCCCCACGCCGCACCATTACACCCATAAGAACTGCCAGGGAGCACCGCACCCTCCTACGCCCCCGCCCATGCCATTGGCCTCATGTAGGGATGCCACCGTCGAGCTCACCGCTGCACCGCTCGGTCCCCTCGCCGCGCTATAAAAGGAGGCCACCCCTTCCCCATTTCTTCATACCATTCCACTCACCACCTCTCACCGACCCTCGCCCACTTCTCCCCAGAGCAAGCGAGTACCACCGCGCCGGAATTTCACTGGAGCCCGCCGCTGCTGGAGGAGAAGGGCGCCAGCGATTCCGACCACCCCAAGCCTGTCGTGACCGCACCTCGCCTCTACCACGTCAATCACCCCTGTCGCCAACCCTAGCTGGAGCCCAAGTGAAGCCCGCCAGACCCCCACCACCGTGTTAGGGTTGATTCCTCGCTGGAGCTGTTCGTCGTCGATGATGACGCACGGCCGTTAGATTAGAGTTTGATCACACGGCTCAAATGTTGAATTTTGCTTTTTAGTTAAAACTCTATTCTGTGCCTCGATTTAAAAATCAATTCATAGGGTTTCACTAACCCAAATGGCCTGATTCAAATTTTGCTATAAAGGTAATTAAATTATCTATCCAAGCCCGTTGGATTTAAATCATTTGGAGTTAGAGATAATCTATAGCAAAAATAACAAGACAGAGACTTTTGCAACTTCAAACATTTTTCAAAAATCAACCATAATAGCTTTTGAGTTGATTCCAACTCTCAAAACTCACATTTGACAATATCTATCTGAATAAGTAAAAATATTTAGGTTTTCATGCAGTGACATTGGACTAGTACCAAATAATGCTATTAGGGTATTTCTAGTCACTTTAAATCTATTAAATAATAATCTTAAACTTTATAAAATGTGACCAACACTTAAATCACATTCCCATGTATTAGAATATGTGGTGATGACATGTGTCCACGTGATCCCATATTCTATTTGGAGAATAGTAAATCTTAATTAATTTCAATGAGTAGAAATTACTTTTCTAAAATAAAATGAATAAAACTAGTTCTTTATTCCATGGGATGAATGTGATGATGCTAGATCATCAAGTGTGAGCCTTAGTGTGCTAAATAGAAGTAATTAAGTATTGTTTGGTGATTGTGTACCCCGTATTTATTTATAGACGATAGTACCGACTAAGGATACGAGGAGGAGGAGTACTACCAAGAAGAAGAAGAAGAAAACTTCAATCACTACACCAACCAAGGCATGCCATCATTAACAATGCAAGTTAGCATTATACAAGTTTTACTCGCAAGCCGTCACTACAATGCAAGATAACCCTTGCAAGCTTGATAACCTAAGCCAGATGCTTTAGGCATGCTTTGGTTATACCATTTTTGATTTATACCAATCCCAAGTTTTACTTGCAAGCTTTACTCTTTTACTTTACCAAAGTTCTTTACTCTTAGTTAGTGCTTTGTGAGTATTTGGAAAGTAGTATAGATAGCATAAATATTATAAAACTAGGCCTATCTAGTTATACTTAGATGTCATTCTATGACATGAGATTGAAGATTAGCACCCCTCTTTAGTGAACACTCTTAACTTAGTGGCTAGTGCTAAAGCATAAAACATGATCACTTTAGATGGGAATACTTGGTGAAAATGATTATGAAAACCTTGGAATGATGCTTCATTCTATTGAGATGTTTTGACATGTGTTGAGAAACACAAAGGATTTTTATGATGAAAATGTTGAGGCATGAGCCTTACCCCTTTATAAAAACTGATGGTTGGGTTCGGATGCGATACCATTCCAATTTTACCGTACAACCACAACACCTGAATTGGGCAAGGCTTAGCCGGAAGTTTATGTGCCTTAGTATGGGTTCCCTTGCGGGAGAGGTTTGAGCTGAGGCTACCTCTTTATGTGTGTCCACCTATGTAGTGCCCAGGATGGCAGATGGCCATGGCTGGGAGGCCAAGCTCATAGGGGAGGTGCCTATGCTAGGGTGTGTAATTAAGAGGTTATGATTGATTATCTGCATACTAAGTATGATGATTCAGGGTTATCCCTGACGGATGTATCGAATTTTGTGGTGAAAGTGTACCACCTCTACAGAGTGTCAAACTATTCGAATAGCCGCATCCGCGGTCATGGACAGTTGGAGTGGCCATATTGTTCCGTCGTCGGATGTTTTCAAAATGACTTGTGAAATGAAGTGTGACTTTGACTTGACCACAACAGGGTTGTGAACATGAAAACTAAGTTCCCACTTAGGTGATTTAGAACATTAAATTAGTTTTCTTTACTTCTAAACTTAGTTTAGATAAATCTGGCTTTTTGCAAATAAACCTAGAGCTTAAGATTCCTACTAGAATGACCTTACTTGTTAGTGATAGTTTGCGAGTACTTAAAGAGTACTCATGGCTTTGTCCCTAGCTATTCCCGTGGCCATACTATGAGGAGGACAATCAGGAAGATGGACAGCAGGACGGCTACGACAATTAGGATCATCTCCCATCGTCAGTATTGCTTGTGACCCTGAAGATGGTGCCCACTACTACGCTTACTATTCCGCTGCTTTGATTGTATTAAGACTGGATCATGAGATCCTTTATTTGTAAGACCTTATTATGGTTTGTAATGGATGATGTACTGTGATATCCAATCTGCTATGTCTCGCAAAAATGGTAATCCTGGGATTGCGAGGTATGGCATAACAGGCATCTGGGATTAAAATCCAGGTGTTGACAAGTTGGTATCAGAGCCATCCTAACCATAGGAGACCCTAGATAGAATGGACGTCCGAACAAAACCTTAGTTTCATAACAAAAGGAGTGAGTCTTTATGAAAACATATTCCCATTCTTATCCTTGAGATTCTTTCAAAAATTCATGTTCCTAAAAAATTCTTGAAATTCTTAGATAAAATTTGACACACTTGATCACTTCACTAACTTATGAAGGAAATATGCCCTGAGAGGCAATAATAAAGTTGTTATTATGTATTCCTTGTATATTATAGATGTTTATTTTGCATGCTATAATTGTATTGATCGGAAACGTCAATACATGTGTGTTTAATAAACAAAAAGGGTTCCTAAGTATGCCTCTCTTATAGACTAGCTCGTTGATTAACAGGATGATCAAGGTTTCCTTATCATGGACATTGGATGTTGTTAATAACAAGGTCACATCATTTGTGAAATGATGTGATGAACATTCATCCGAAGTATAGCATTACGATCAAGTCATTATGTTTACATTGCTATAACATCATACGAAGTAATCTTAGTCCTTAGACCATGAGATCATGTTAATTGCTAACACCGGAAGAGTATATTGATAACATCAAACGTCACATTGTAATAGGGTGACTATAAAGGTGGGTTCAGTGCTACGAAGGTGTTATGTTGAGGCTCATGGATCAAGAGTGGAATTTGTCAATCCCGATGATGGATAGATATACTCTGGGCCCTCTCGGTGATATCACATTAAGATAGCTTGCAAGCAAGTGATGTGATCACTAGAATGTTATATCACGGGAACGAGAAAAGAGTGCATGTCGGTAACAAGATCAAACTAGGTATTTGGATACCGATGATCGAATCTCGAACATGTATTATATCATGAGACAAAGGGATTAAATTACTAGTGTTAAAGGTTCTCACGATCATAGAAGTCATCGTTGAATGTGCAGGAGTCAGTATGGATCTCCAGGTCCCGCTTCTGATTATTGATCTGAGAGGAGTCTCAATCATGTCTGCATTATTCATGAACCACAAGGTTCACACTTAAGGGTTGTCGGACACCATTTTGGAGCACATATGTTTTAGACGAAAGGATTGCAAAGCGCAGGAATGTTTTCGTTAGAAACTGGAATTGTTTCCGGTGAAATTGCAGAAAGTGGTTATGCATGTGATATTGAAATGTTGCAAGGGGTTTTATCTAATTGTTTGTTAATTAAAGTAATTAACAAAATTCTGAATAAATTTAATAAAAGAGTTTTATTAAATGAGAGAGCATTAAACTTAGAGAATTTTAATGCATTTAAAGTGGAGACTTTAAAAGAGAATGTGAAGGGGCATTTTAATGTGGAGGAGTTACCACCACATGAATGGGGGGAGGTGAGGGGTCACCCCCATGGGGCGCCGGCCATGGGGAGGGGTACTCCCCCTCCTCCTATAAAAGGCCACCCCTCTCACCCTTCTTCCTCACACCTCCTCGTGAAGGATCTCTCTCCCCCTCTAGATTATTCCTCCATGGTCTCGGATTAGCATGATACATGTTCCCGGTGGCATTTCATCTGGAAGGAGTTGTTGCCTCCACTGCATCGCTGGAGCGAGGAGGTGGAGGTTTTTCGGTGGCTTGAACATGTGTGCGAGGACGGATGCACTGCTGATTTACGGCGCTCGGACTTCCACATGATCTTGAGATCGGCAAGTGTATGACTACATCAACCACGAGTTCCTACTCGTTAACAAAACTCGTTGTCTTTGAGGGTAAGTTCTCCATGGATGTATGTCCACCCGTTGGTCTGTATCTAGTAGATAGATCTTGGCGTATAGTTCTCATCGTAGGAAAATTTTTGTTTTCTATTTTGCGGACCCAACAGTTGTATCAGAGCCTGATCTATGCGTAGGTGCTTTGCACGGGTAGTACACATATGTTTATATGTGGGCGATGATGATCATGTTATTGCATCTTCTATGTATTTTGGATATTGGTGGCATAGTGGGATGAAGCGGCCCGGACCAACCTTACATGTCATCATACATGAGACCGGTTCCACGACTGACATGCAACTAGTTTTGCATAAGTGGCTAGCGGGTGTCTGTCTCTCCTACTATAGTCAATATCTGATTTACAATGAGTTGCTAATAACTTGGTTATCCTCGTTGTGGTTCATGTTCGTAGGTAAGACCGGTTCTATCTCCGAAAGATCTAAGCCACGTAAAACTTGCAATTGATAAATTAGAGGCGTCTAGTTTAGATCATTGATGGGCTAGTGTCTTGATATGGTATTGTTGTAAGTATATGTATGATAGATACTCTTACAACACACTTAACGTGTAAGTTCCATAGACCTTGGCCTTACACAGAAAGGAATGATAGAGATCATACCACGATGCAAATGATAGAGATCAAATGCATGGACCATATCATCTCACTTTACACGTTAGATGTTAGCATTTTATACTGCTAGTTTGGCGCTTTTGGTAGCATTATAAGATGATCCCTCATTTAGATATCAAGATAAAATGTGTTCTTCCTTCAGTATGCACCGTTCTATGGATCGTGTTTCGAGACATCAGGTGATGATCGGGTGTACTCGACTTCGCGCTTTCATACAACGGGTGTAAGACAGTTTTACACACGCGGAATACTAAGGTTCTTACTTGACGAGCCTGACATGTATAGACATGGCCTCGGAACACGGACCAAAAGGTTAAGCATGAGTCATATAGTTGATATGATGCCGATATTGATGCTCGCCTTTGAGGCTACACCGATCACGTGATGATCGGACTTGGTGTAGTGAATTTGGTTCATGTAATCACCAAAAAGACACGAGGGATGTCGTTTTTGAGTGGGAGTTCATTAGTAATTTGGATTAGTTAAACTCAATCTATCATAAACTTAGTCTAAATAAACTTTACAAATTCAGTTGTAGATGGCACCACCTGCTTTTAATTTCAATGTGTTCATGGAGAAAGAGAAGCTTGTTGCGAATGGTAGCAACTTCACCAACTGGGCTATGAATTTGAGGATGCTCCTCACTGCTGTACAAAAGCAATATGTGCTAGAGGCGCCGCTAGGCCCCCCACCAGCTCCTGATGCCCCTGACGAGGAAAAGAATGTCTATATGACTCGTCAGGAGGACCACAACTTAGTTCATTGTAGCATACTGTATGGGCTAGAGCCAGAACTTCGAAAGCGTTTTGAAAATGGCAATGCCTTTGATACCATGGGAGAATTGAAAATGATTTTCGATACCCATGCTGCCGTAGAGAGTTATAATGCTTCTGAAAAGTTCTTTAGGTCCATGTTGGAAGAGAACATCTCCGTTAGTGAGCACGTACTCAAAATGTCTAGGTACGTCGATAAGTTTGTGTCCTTGGGAATAACGATTCCCATTGACTTAGGCATACATCGTGTTCTCCAATATCTGCCACCTAGCTGCAAGAGCTTCGTGATGAACTATAATATGCAGGGCATGAAGAAGTCTCTTCCCGAGCTTCTATCAATGCTTAAGACTGCAGAAGTGGAGATTAGGAAAGAACATCAAGTGTTGATGATCAATAAGACCACCGGTTTCAAGAAGGACAAGAAAGGCAAGTAGAAGGGAAAGAAGGGCGGAAAATCTATTGTCGCACCTGACAAGAAACCCCGAGCTGGCCCTAAGTCTGATACCGAGTGCTACTATTGCAAGGGGACTGGCCATTGGAAGCGCAACTGCCCCAAGTATTTGGCGGACAAGAAGGCTGGCAAGGCAAACAAAGGTATATGTGATATACATGTTATTGATGTGTACTTGACTAGTACTCGCAATAGCACCTGGGTATTTGATACGGGATCGGTTGCTAATATATGTAACTCGTTTTAGGGGCTGTGGAACAAGCGACATCTAGCAAGGGATGAGGTCATGATGCGGGTCGGCAATGGATCAAGAGTTGATGTGATCGCCTTCGGAACGCTGCCTCTCCATATGCCATCGGGATTAGTGATAAATCTAAATAATTGATATTTTGTGCCTGCACTGAGCATGAACATTGTATCCGGATCGTCTTTGATGCGAAGTGGTTATTCCTTTAAATCTGAAAACAATGGTTGTTTGATTTATATGGATAATATCTTTTATGGTCATGCACCTGTGTTGAATGGTTTATTTCTATTGGATCTCGATAGTAGTATTATGCATGTTCATTGTGTTGATGCTAAAAGGGTTAAACTTGATAATGATATATCTACATATATGTGGCACTGCCGTCTAGGTCATATTGGCGTTAAACGCATGAAGAAACTCCATTCTGATGGACTTTTGGAATCACTTGCTTTTGAATCATTTGATAAATCTGAGCCATGCCTTATGGGCAAGATGACTAGAATGTCGTTTTCCGGTTCAATGAAACGGGCGACAGATTTATTGGAAATCATACATACTGATGTGTGTGGACCAATGAGTGTGTCGGCGCAAGGTGGATATCGTTATTTTGTTACTTTCACAGATGATTTGAGTAGATATGGGTATATTTATTTGATGAAACATAAATCTGAAACTTTTGAAAAGTTGAAGGAATTTCAGAATGAAGTGGAAAATCATCGTAACAGAAAGATCAAATTTCTGCGGTCCGACCGTGGAGGAGACTATCTTAGTTACGAGTTTAGCACACATATGAAAAATTGTGGAATAGTTTCACAACTCACGCCTGCCGGAACACCACAGCGTAATGGTGTGTCGAACCGTCATAATCGTACTTTTATTGGATATGGTTCGATCTATGATGTCTCTGACTGACTTGCCACTGTCATTTTGGGGTTATGCACTGGAAACCGCTGCATTCACTTTAAATCGGGCACCATCTAAATCCGTTGAAGTGACACCATATGAATTATGGTTTGGAGACAAACCTAAGATGTCATTTCTTAAAGTTTGAGGATGTGATGTTTATGTGAAGAAACTTCAGCCAGATAAACTCGAACCCAACGTGGAAAAAAGGGTCTTCATAGGATACCCTAAGGAAACGATTGGGTATACCTTCCAACACAGATCCGAGGGCAAGGTTTTTGTTGCCAAGAATGGATCCTTTCTTGAGAAGGAGTTTCTCGTGAAAGGTGTGAGTAGTCGGAAGGTAGAAGTCGAAGAAGTTATTGAACCTTCTCTTCATGAAATGGCGAGTAGCGCAGCACCATAAGTTGTTTCGGAGTTGACTTCACCTAATGAAAAGAGAGCTAATGATATTGATCATGAAACTCCGAAAGAGGACACTACCGAACCTCACAGGTCAAGCAGGACACGTGCATCTCCTGAACTGTACGGCAATCGTGTTATGAATTTCATGATTGATGAAATAGATGACCCTCCGACGTATGAAGTAGTGATGATGAACCCGGATTCCAACAAATGGCTAGAAGCCATGAAATCCGAGATGGAATTCATGTACGAAAACCAGGTTTGGACCTTGGTGGACTTACCTCACGATCGAAACGCCGTTGAGAATAAATGGATTTTCAAAAGAAAAACTGATGCTGATGGTAATGTGACCATCTATAAGGCTCGACTTGTCGCAAAGGGGTTTCGACAAATTCAAGGAGTTGACTACGATGAGACATTCTCTCCCGTAGCGATGCTTAAGTCGATTAGGATTATGTTAGCAATTGCTGCATATTTCGATTATGAAATATGGCAGATGGATGTCAAAATTGTGTTCCTGAATGGTAATATTGAAGAAGAGTTGTATATGATACAACCTAAGGGTTTTTTCGATCCTAAGGATGCTGATAAGGTATGCAAACTTCAGCAATCCATCTATGGACTGAAGCAAGCATCCCGGAGTTGGAATCTCTGCTTTGATGAGGTGATCAAAGAGTTTGGATTTGTCCAAACTTATGGAGAGGCTTGTATTTACAAGAAAGTGAGTGGGAGCAATGTGGCATTTATGATATTATATGTGGATGACATATTATTGATTGGAAATGATATAGATCTTTTAAACAGTGTTAAAAGTTATCTAAACAGCAAATTTTCGATGAAAGACCTTGGTGAAGCTTCATATATATTAGGCATTAAAATCTATAGAGATAGATCAAGACGCCCAATTGGGCTATCGTAGAGTACATACCTTGATAAGATATTAAAGAAGTTTAATATGGATGGAAGTAAGAAGGGGTTCTTACCTATGTTGCAAGGCAAGACATTGAGTAAGAATCAAAGTCCGGCTACGGCGGAAGAAAGAGAGATAATGGATAAGATCCCATATGCCTCAGCCATAGGCTCTATAATGTATGCCATGCTATGTACAAGACCGGATGTGGCACATGGTATTAGTTTTACTAGTAGGTACCAATCTGATCCAGGTTCGAAACACTAGATAGCGGTCAAGAATATCCTTAAGTACTTAAGAAGAACTACGGATATGTTTCTTGTATACGGAGGTGAAGAAGAGCTAGTCGCTAAGTGTTATGTCGATGCTAGCTTTGACACCGATCCGTATGACTCTAAGTCTCAATCCAGATACGTATTTCTCTTAGACAAAGCAGCAGTTAGTTGGAGGAGTTCCAAACATCCTGTGGTGGCTGGATCAATGATGGAGGCGGAATATGTTGCTGCTTCAAAAGCGGCGCAAGAAGCGGTTTGGATGAAGGAGTTCATGATGTGATGAACATTCATCCGAAGTATAGCATTATGATCAAGTCATTATGTTTACATTGCTATAACATCATATGAAGTAATCTTAGTCCTTAGACCATGAGATCATGTTAATTGCTAACACCGGAAGAGTATCTTGATAACATCAAACGTCACACTGTAACAGGGTGACTATAAAGGTGGGTTCAGTGCTAAGAAGGTGTTATGTTGAGGCTCATGGATCAAGAGTGGAATTTGTCAATCACGATGACGGATAGATATACTCTGGGCCCTCTCGGTGATATCACATTAAGATAGCTTGCAAGCAAGTGATGTGATCACTAGAATGTTATATCACAGGAACGAGAAAAGAGTGCATGTCGGTAACGAGATCAAACTAGCTATTTGGATACCGATGATCGAATCTCGGACATGTATTATATCATGAGACAAAGGGATTAAATTACTAGAGTTAAAGGTTCTCACGATCACAAAAGTCATCGTTGAATGTGTAGGACTCAGTATGGATCTCTAGGTCCCGCTTCTGCTTATTGATCTGAGAGGAGTCTCAATCATGTCTGCATTATTCGTGAACCGTAGGGTGACACACTTAAGGGTTGTCGGACACCATTTTGGAGCACATATGTTTCAGATGAAAGGATTGCAAATCGCAGGAATTTTTTCGATAGAAACCGGAATTGTTTCGGGTGAAATTGCAGAAAGTTGTTCTGCATGTGATATTGAAATGTTGCAAGGGGTTTTATGTGAATGTTTGTTAATTAAAGTAATTAACAAAATTCTGAATAAATTTAATAAAAGAGTTTAAACTTAGAGAACTTTAATGCATTTAAAGTGGAGACTTTAAAAGAGAATGTGAAGGGGCATTTTAATGTGGAGGAGTTACCACCACATGAATGGGGGAGGTGAGGGGTCACCCCCCATGGGGCACCGGCCATGGGGAGGGGTACCCCCTCCCTCATCCTCCTATAAAAGGCCACCCCTCTCGCCCTTCTTCCTCACACCTCCTCGTGAAGGATCTCTCTCCCCCTCTAGAATTATTCCCCCATGGTCTCGGATTAGCGAGATACATGTTCCCGGTGGCATTTCGTCTAGAAGGAGTTGCTGCTTCCGCTGCATCGCTGGAGCGAGGAGGTGGAGGTTGTCTGGTGGCTTGAACGTGTGTGCGAGGACTGATGCGCTACTGATTTGTGGCGCTCGGACTTCCACACAATCTTGAGATCGGCAAGTGTACGACTACATCAACCATGAGTTCCTACTCATTAACAAAACTCGTTGTCTTCGAGGGTAAGTTCTCCATGGATGTAAGTCCACCCGTTGCTCGGTAGCTAGTAGATAGATCCTGGTGTATAGTTCTCATCGTAGGAAATTTTTTGTTTTCTATGCTGCGGACCCAACAACTTACTCATCCTAAATTCTTATAGATGGAAGTTCAGTATTGCAAGTTCTACCAGTTGGGCAATGGAGGCCAACTGATCTTTGAGAGGGATCTAGATGCACTGTCAGAGTATCTGGAGCGCCCGCATCCGGAATTCTTCAGAGCCCAACTCAATGATCACATGGAGGAGATCTATAATGGCTGATAGTTGCAGATCTCAAAGGCAAGATAGAATCACCAACTACGGACAAGATCCAATTCACATTGAGGGAGAATAACTGGCTAGATGGATTAGCCAGGGCCATGCATGAAGCTCTCTCCCATCTTTGTGGGCAAAGCATCAACTTGATCCAGGGAACTAGCTTTGCTCACTTCGCAAGGCGTGATTCTATGGGAATGCCATTGGAGATGCCAGGACATCCAGAACTAAAGCACTAGGTGGAAAATCTCGACTTCCTATTGTATGATAGGCAGAAGGAATTGGACAATGCTCGATCCTACGCCAACCACAACCTTGCCATTACCGCCAAGAAGGATCAGACTCTGGCCATGCTCGTCAAGGATCGCCAATCACTTCATCATCAACGCGAGAAGAAGGATCGCACCATTACTAGTCTTCGCAAGAAGGTGTCCGACCTCGAGAAGACCATCTGTGAGTAAGAAGTCCAACTGGAAGCAAAGGAAGAGGAAGAAGGTGAAGACATCCAGGGAGATCTTCACTCGTACCTCAGTGATGACAACGACTACCTAGAGGATGATGCCATGGATTTCTACGCTGATGATGAGGATTTCGACTTCATTGATGATGATTAGATGCACTTGATCACTACCGTAGGAAGGAGTTGTACCGGTCCCATTGTATCGTAGTTTCACAGAATGGTTCTTAAAACCATCTGTTTTCCAATTGTGTGTGGTGTGTGTTTGTATGGTGTGCTTTGAATGAATGAATGAGAAGAAGAAGTTAGTTTGCAAAACTTGAGTCAAACTCAAAGTTTAAAAGCTTTTGAAACAAAACCATGGACCTTAGAAATTTCCCTGTTATCTCATTATCTATCTCAATCTTCAGATGACTCGTGGAAACCTCGGAGGAAGCAGCTCATCGCAGGACCCGATGTTGCAGATTCTTCAGATGCTAGTTTCCGACCGTGAAGCTAATAGAGCCGAACGCCAAGCCAATCTAGCCACTCTACAACAGATAGCTCAGATGGCCCACAATAATCAAGGCCATGGAAACCAAGATCATCATCGATCCAAGCTTAAAAACTTTCAGAATACCAATCCCCCTATCTTTAGTACGTCTGAAGACCCTTTAGATGCTGATGACTGGCTGCAAA
Source organism: Avena eriantha (assembly GCA_910589775.1). Classification (NCBI taxonomy): domain Eukaryota; kingdom Viridiplantae; phylum Streptophyta; class Magnoliopsida; order Poales; family Poaceae; genus Avena; species Avena eriantha. The sequence goes on from OU342745.1 coordinate 197,817,258, forward strand.
CAATGGAGAACAATCTGGGAGTAGCAGGAGTTGAAGGCAACGAGAAAGTTCTGTTTGCCACTCATTATCTGGCAGGACATGCAAGAGCCTAGTGGAATAGCACCGTACCATGAACAACAGTCAGGTGATGACTTGGGAAGCTTTCAAGATTAAGTTTAGCCGCACCCATGTGCCGCAAGGTTTAGTCACCAGAATGAGATATGAGTTCAGGGAACCGAAGCAAGGCAGGATGACGGTAGTTGAATACCGTGACAAATTTCTGTCGCTAGCTAGATATGCCCCTGATGAGATCAACACTGAAGCCAAGAAGAAGGAGAGGTTCCTGAACAGATTGCATGATGAGATGCAGACCGTTTAGTCAACATCCATTTTGAAGACCTCGAAGAGCTAGTCGACTCTGCCATCCAGATGGAAGGGAAGATCAACCAAGCTAATGACAACCACAAGCGCAGGATGATGCACCAGAGTGGATCCAACAGTCACCAGAAGTATCGCCCTAACCCGTCTGCAGGATATGCCCCAAGAAACAATAGACCCCCGATGTCTCGTCCAAGCTACCCCAATCATAGCGGAGGAAACCTGAAGTCCGGAGGAAATAACAACAACCCTGGCAACTCCAACAATTTTAACTGTGCACCGCCCAAGTCCAACAACAACAACAACAATACCGCTCCAAGGACTGGAAGCAATGTTGTGCCTGTTGCTGCCAAAGACAAGTCCCAGATCACTTTCTTTGAATGTGGAGTCAAGGGTCACTACTCCAACGTGTGTCCTAAGAAGCTTGCTGCAGCCACCATTGTGAATGCACCCGCTCAGCAACAACGTCGTGTTCAGCCTGGAAGGAGGTTCGCCCCAGGGAATTCGCTCAACCGCAACGGTCGTTTGTTCCACATGAATGCTGAAGAAGCCCAGGAAGCGCCATATGTTGTGGTGGGTATGTTTTCTGTTAACTCAGTACTTGCAAGAGTGTGGTTTGATTCTGGAGCATCGCACTCATTTGTTACAGAAGAATTTGCATGCACTAGTAAGATTCAACCAACAAAATTGAAGCATGTTATGATAGTTCAAATACCTGGTTCAAGCACCAAAGCTAGAAAAAATTGCAAGGTTGTACCTATCAGAACCCATGGAATAGATTTTTATGCCAATCTAATAGTACTTGGAACTAAAGGTTTGGAAGTAGTACTAGGAATGGATTGGATGTCGAAACATAAAGGATTGATCGACTGTGCCAAGAAAGCAATAACCATGACCAGTAGCTCTAGAGTATCAGTAGAGCATGTATCTAAAACCTTACCCCACCAGTTCAAATGCAACAAGAGTCTAGCGCAACTGACCCTTGACCAAGTCAGAGTAGTCTGTGAATACCCCGACTTATTCCCAGATGAATTTCCCGGTATGCCCCTAGATCAAGATATCGATTTCATCATTGAACTAATTCCTAGAACCGGCCCCATAGCTCAGAGACCCTATAATACGAACCCATCTGAATTAATGGAGCTGAAGAAGCAACTTGATGCTATGTTGGCGAAAGGTTTGATTCAACCAAGCGCATCGCCATGGAGATCACCTGTTTGTTTCTGGACAAGAAAGATGGAGGTAACCGTCTATGTACGGATTACCGGAAGCTGAATGACATCACCATCAAGAACAAGTACCCCTGCCTAAGATTGAGGATCTATTTGATATGTTGACTGGTGCCAGAGTGTTCTCTAAGATTGATCTTAGAACTGGTTATCATCAACTCAAGATTCGTGCAACGGATATTCCAAAGACCGCCTTTACCAACAGATATGGATTGTATGACTATGTGGTCATGTCTTTCGGATTAACCAATGCCCCCGCTTATTTCATGAATCTCATGAATAAGATTTTTATGAACTTTCTGGATAAGTTTGTCGTTGTTTTTATCGACGATATTCTTATCTATTCCAAGTCAGAAGAAGACCATGAGCTACACCTAAGAACCATCCTTGAAACCCTTAGAGAACATAAGTTGTATGCCAAGTTTAGCAAATGTGAGTTTTGGTTGAAGGAAGTAAGATTCCTAGGACATATCGTGTCGGCGGGAGGAGTAGCTGTCGATCCCGCCAAGATCAAAGATGTTTAAGCATGGAAATCCGTTGAGGAGCATCCCGCCATATGGCGTGTACATGGCCGCCAAGAAACTGAAGCACTACTTTGAGGAGCATCCCATCCGGGTCATATGTGAGACCCCCATATCCGAGATAATGAGTAACAAGGATGCGAGCGGCAGAATTGCAAAATGGGCAATTGAGCTAGCTCCTTACGCACCGCAATATGACATACGAGAAGCAATCAAATCTCAAGCTGTGGTGGACTTTTTCGTGGACTGGGCTGAGGTGCAGTACGAACCACCGCTTCCTGATCCGAACTATTGGCGAATGCACTTTGACGGATCAAAAACCAAAACCGGGCTAGGTGGCGGAGTGGTACTCACGTCGCCAAAAAGGGACCAGTTGAAATATGTGCTGCAGATCCATTTCACGGCATCAAACAATGTCGCTGAGTATGAAGCACTTGTGCATGGGCTCAAGGTAGCAAAAGAAATTGGCATACGTCAAATCATATGCTTTGGCGACTCGGATTTGGTAGTGCAGCAAGTGTCCGGAGTGTGGGACGCCCTTGATCCAAACATGGCACTATACAGATTTCATGTGCAGAAGATATCTTGTTACTTTGAGGGATGCGAATTTCATCATGTACCCCGGGTGGAAAATGAGGCTGCCGACATGCTGTCGAAACTTGGGTCAACCAGACCAGCAATTCCACCAGGTGTAGCGTTAGAGCACCTCAGGAAACCATCCATCGGGTCATCCCCAGAATCTGAGTCGATCTATGTCCCGGAGGACACCGAATCCGGAGCTGTGCCCATGGACATTGACACAGGAACTGGTGCGCGAAAGTCGGGGACCGCCTCGGCAAACCCGGGGACTGCTTTGCAAGACCCGGGGACTGTTCCGCGTGATCCCATTGAAGTTCTGCCAGTGGATCAGATGGAGATAGACGAGGATGTGTTCCCCGTGCGACCAATACCGGCTTGGGCACTACCTATATTTCGATTCCTGTAAGATGGAACCTTACCCACTGAGGAGGTGCTGTCCAGGCAAACACAGAGGAGGGCAAAGGCCTACACGATCATCAATTCCGAGCTATACAAAAGGAGTGTGACCAATGTCCTCCAGCGGTGTGTTGACCCGGAAGAAGGGCTTGAAATCATCCAAGATATACATCAGGGGGAGTGCGGGAATCATGCCTCATCCCGAGCCTTGGTAGCAAAAGCTTTCCGGCACGGATTCTACTAGCCAAATGCCTTAGAACAAGCGGAAGATCTGGTGAGAAAATGTAATGGTTGTCAGAGGTACGGTACCAAGACACATATGCCAATGTCGGAACTTAAGACCATCCCAATCACTTGGCCATTTGTCGTATGGTGCTTGGATATGGTTGGCCCGTTCAAACCAGCAAGGGGAAATATGACTCACATTCTGGTAATGGTGGACAAGTTTACGAAGTGGATTGAGGTAAAGCCTATAAAAAATTTGATGGAGCTATGGCAGTAACGTTTCTCAAAGATATCATCTTGAGATACGGCTACCCTCACAGTATCATAACTGATAATGGCACAAATTTTGCGGAAGGAGCATTTGCGCGTTTCTGCCGGGATAAGAAGATCCGGCTGGACGTAGCCTCAGTAGCCCACCCCGCATCGAACGGACAAGTGGAAAGATCCAACGGATTAGTATTATCCGGGATAAAACCCCGGCTCATTGAGCCGCTGCAGAGATCAACGGGGTGCTGGATAGAAGAACTACCAGCGGTACTGTGGAGCTTAAGAACAACTCCGAATCGATCAATAGGCTATACGCCGTTCTTTCTGGTATATGGGGCAGAAGCTGTATTACCAGCCGACATAGAGCATGATTCGCCTAGGGTCACCCAATACACAGAAGCCGAAGTGCAAGAAGCCCGGCAAAATGATGTTGATCTACTAGAAGAAGCGAGAGAACTGGCACTGTCCAGATCCGCCATATATCAGCAAAATCTCCGACACTATCATAGCCGGAAAGTGTGCCCCCGAGTCTTTCGGGAAGGCGATCTGGTGCTCCGGTTGGTACAACGTACTACTGGAATGCATAAATTATACCCCCCATGGGAAGGGCCATTCATTGTGAGCAAAGCATTGCACAACGATTCTTACTATCTTATAGATGCAAAGCCACAGGAAAAGAACAAGGCGGACAGGTCAGGAGAGGAATCTAAGCGACCATGGAATATAGCTCTACTTCGTCCTTTCTACACTTAACTAAAGAGTGTATGTACCCGAGTTATCTTGTATGTCGGTATGTATGTCGGCAACGAGTTTATCAATGGAATGTTGGCACCTCGAGCAGTAACTCGGGAACTGCGTTAATAATGTTTGTTGTTTTCTGCGCGTCAGCTGGAATAATTTATTCTACTTAACTCGGATTAGTAGTGTGTGAGCACCAAAAAACCAACTCTTTGACTTGCTGCTGTCCAACAAGAATTGGCTTCATGGCAAGCAAGAGAGCAAGTTTGGAATTGCGTAGCACATGAAAACGACTAAGGAAAATAATTTATTCGAGCCGACGTTTGTGTTTCGGACTAACCCCGTATTCATTTCCAAGTTGTTATACAGTTTTATTTTTGAGCTAAGTCTAAAAGTTTCCCAGTATTGTTAAAACGATTTTGAACCTCGGATTCGTAAGTGGTAAAGCCGAATCAACGTAGACACGATCTGAGCCAAAAAATTGAACGAACAAGAAAAAGGAACTCGGGGACTACGCCCAAGTTACTCCGGCATAAGCACTTAGTACCAAAATATCACATGTGTTTGGAATACAATTCCACCCGGCATACCGGGGATCTCATAAATTTTCAAGTGTTTTTACTAGGGAGCAGCAGGAGGAAGTTCGGCATCGTCGTCGCCCTCTTCGATATCCGAGGCAGTGTCCTCTTCGTCCTCACCTGAATCATCTTCAACGTTATCACTTCTTCTTCGCCAGCGACTTCCAGGAAGCTCGGACCCTCGGTCCATTCGTGAATGGGGGCATATTCGATGAGGCTGTGGGCGCAAGCCCGGCGCCGAGCTACCCACTCCGGGTCGTCTGTCCATTTGGATCCTGTGCGCAGGCGTGTGAGGAGGCTGAGATCTATCTTCTCATACCACGTCAGAATGTGATGAAGGATGGTATCAGCTGCGGCACGTCCAGCGGACTCTCTCCAGAGGTCGAGCTGGGTCTTGATTCTGAAAGCTTTTCTGCGAGATGTGTAACTCTCTCCGGAGCATCTTCAGCGGGCCAGAAAGTATTGAAGACTCGGACTGAAACATCAAGGAGATCTTTGCCATAGTTCTTAATGATTTCCACGTGAGACGACAGGCTGACCAATAGGTCCTCCATGTCAAAGGGAATGCTCTCACCGTCAGGAGCGACGGGAGTACCCCTTTCTCGGCGGAAATTGCAACAGCAGCACTTGCAATAGCAGTACCCTCTGAAAATTGGCCTGGGAAACAAGGCAAAGGACGAAGTTGAGAAAACAAGAAGTATGAAGTAACCTGGGAAAAAGGCGGATAAGGGAAAAGAAATTACGTGAGATGTGGCTGTGAATCCGGGTTAGTTCCTTGGTACAAGCATCACGCCTCTTCTGGAGCTGCTCAAGCTCAGCATTTTCCGACTCAAGTTTGACCTCGGCTTCCTAAAGAAGCTCACGGTCCTTAGCATTTTGGAGTTTGAGGCGCTCATGTTCTTCGGTGTAGTCCTAGCCAGCTCTTTTTAGCTCGGTTTGGTGTTGCGCCTTTATCTTAGCCATCTCAGCCTTGAGCTTGGCTATCTCATCGTCTTTGGTCCGGAGGAGGGCGAGCTCATCATCTTTCTTCTTTAGCTCGGCTTGGTACTGCCCTGCTTGTTCGAGAAAATGCAGCATCATATCAGGCACGGGCACACTATCTTAAGGCGATGCTGAAATAGTGTGTTGGCCCGGCAGTGCCGAGGTATGAATGTTTGCCGAGCCAAGGAGGAAAAGCCGATGGAAAGCACGGTAAAGACAGACAAAAAGGACGTACCCTTGATCTGCTCCAAGTTCTTCCGCATTATCTTGTTCTCACCTCCACCCCAGCTGCCGAAACCGAGCAATCAGGTTAGTCCGGCAAAGGAAAATGAAGCAAAACGAAGGAGTGTTAAGGAAGAAATTTACCCCTCTTCTCGTATTCCGCAATAAGCGCAGCCTTCTTTGTGCGTAGATTCTTGTGGGTATCAGCAAGCGTTGGAATTCAGCACTCCGGCGGTTGGTGGTCACCTAAAAGGAATACAGAAACTTGAGTCAGCTTGATACATGTTCGAAGTGTACTAAAATTCGGGCCAAGTGGAACTTAACCTGGCTCTAGGTGTGTGCATGTTCGAAGTGTACTAAAATCCGGGCCAAGTGGAACTTAACCCGACTCTAGGTGTGTGCATGTTCGAAGTGTACTAAAATCCGGGCCAAGTGGAACTTAACCCGGCTCTAGGTGTGTGCATGTTCGAAGTGTAATAAAATCCGGGCCTAGTGGAACTTAACCCGGCTCTAGGTGTGTGCATGTTCGAAGTGTAATAAAATCCAGGCCAAGTGGAACTTAACCCGGCTCTAGGTGTGTGCATATTCAAAGATCTCATGGAGCTACGTTAGTTTTCTACAAGAGCATCCGGCCGAGTAACAAGTTACTCCACCGGAGGCTCGGGGACTAATGGTTATTATCTATATCTTGTAAAGGAGAAGCGACGTACCTCCATCATTCGCCCAGCAAGGTTAATTTCCTTTGCGGTTGTGTTCATCTGAGCGGAAAACTCGGCAGGACCGAACTTTTCCGGGAGATCAGAATCCTGAACTATCTCTGCCTTGTTCCAATTCATAACAAATTCCATCAGGCTCGGAGGGTACCGTTCACCCGTGGGCATATGGGGCGTCACCAAGCCCTTTGCATGCGCTTCTTTCCTCTCTCTCCACCGAGGCAAGGGCGGGGCTGGTGTGCAGAACCAACTGCTGGGCATCGGTTGGCTCGGCAGGCGCGTCCTTTGCTGCTGGTGTTTTCTTGGGGAGCATTGACACAAGGGTGCGCTGCCCCGACTCGACGACAGTAGGCTTAGCAGCGTCTGGAGATTTCTTGGCCCTTGCCTTGCTAGGTAGAGGAAGCCGTAGCAGCGGTTTTCCCTTAGAAATTGCCGGGGTAGTTCCTTGCCGAGGTTGAGAAGACTCGTAAGATGCAGAGGAACTAGGCGCTGGTACTCTCGCTGCTTGACTTGGTGCCGGCGCTGAAGCTTTCGCTGCCGGAGTTGGTGCTGATGCCGAGGTTGGAGTTGGTGCTGGTCTGGTTGCTGGTGCTGGAGCTGAAGTAGCCTCAGTGGCTGCTGGTTGAGGCATTGTTCGAGGCGGTGGATGCCGTTGCCTCCGGCTGGGCCGGTCTCCTCCCCGCTCCAAGGTTACCCTCCTCTTGCCGAGGTGGAGCTGAACCCGGCGCGGCCACAGAACCCTCCAGAATAGGGCTCAGCGGGGCGTGACTCATCGTCACGAGGGGGAGAAGGGCTAGGTCGGAGAGGTGAAAGATATGCTAGATCCACTTTGAGGGACCTCCATCGGAGCCCTGCAAAATCAATAATGTCAGAAGAAAAATTACGACGAAGTAAGGAAGAAACAGTACAGAAGAAAGCATGACTTACGCATCCGAGGTTTCGGCCTCCTTGGGTTTCCGAGCCCTTCGTGCTAAGGCCTTGCCTGCTGGTTTGGAGGCAGTCTTGTCCCCGGAATTCTTTCGCCTTTTAACGGGCTAGGAAGGTCCGGAGGAAGAACTTGAAGAAGCCCCGCGTTTCTTCCTCGATGCCAGCGGGACAGGTTCGCCCGTAGCGAGAGGGGGATCCTCGTGATATGACCCCCGGGGTGAGCTGATGGCGGAAAAGCAAAAGAAAGGGGG